>JAVJAQ010002252.1:0-326251 GCA_032362365.1 Zygogramma bicolorata
GATTCAACGCTTCTTCCTTTTCTGTTTAAATTGTCCGCATGTTTTTGGATCTCTATTGCCTCCCGTACCAGTCGGCTACGGTAACCCTGGTTGGGGGCAATCAGTGTTGCATTTTCGAACAGGATCCTGTGGTCGCCCTCACTCAGTGCGTGTTCCGCCACCGCCGATTTGTCGGCAGGCTGGGGCAAACCGATGCAGACAATTTTAACAGAGAGGAAGGAGCGTTGAATCTAAACAGAATTTGGAATCCGATTCTGAGGAAATCAAGAATAACTAATGAAATCACAGCAGGTAGTGCGGCAACTAATAATGATGATTATTCCCCGAACCCGACAGTAGTAATTAAACACTCCAGACCACCTGCATCAATATAAATACGCCTTGAGAAATCGAAACGTTTAATCATCGGAGATGAATAAGCCTCTGAAGAAGCTGGCCACTCGCGCTAGCGAAACGTCAGGAAGAAATTCCAAAGAACGACGGCCTTCAATCCCAAAGAGAAGTAGTTATACTAATAACCTCGGCCGCGAAAGCCTCAACCATTTTGACGTAATATTTCATTCACAAGTTGTTGGGAACATGAGATGAATTGATCATGAGGAAAAAAAATAATGGTAGATGATTTAATATTCATAGGAATGACAAGAACACTGTTTGAACGTCACTGCTTTGTGGTGGATTGATATTTGTTCTGTAGTTTACTGGGATTTCAATATTAATTCTAATTTTTTCAGATTATGGTAAGTTACAAACCCAGAAAACTACAGAACAATCATCAAAATCTCTTCGACGTAAGAGATATTGATAGAGGAAGTTTGAAAAATATGTCGTTGAAAAATTAGCGATATCTCGACTACGCCGCTTTCTCAACTTATAATTTTGCTGATGATGAACAGATTTCGATGAAATTCTGAAGTGATAAACCTGCTAAATATAGTGGAGTGGACACAATTTTGAAAAAGTTCTAAGATTGAATTGGTGGGATGATTGAATGGCATATTTTTCTGATGTCATTCCCCTGTAACTTTTCAGTGGCAAAAGAATTTTGACATCATGTGACATGAGCTTTTTTGAAACTACGTGAATCCAGTGTTGTGGTCAGATCTTTGGGAAAAATAATTAAAGTTTTGACTCATTCATACAATTTGATGCTCTTCTCGAATGTCTACCTGATATGAAAAAATCATTACGATAGCTCAAAAATTGTATGTTTTTTGGAGGTGCTTCAGTTTCAAATGGGCCACATTGTATGTATTCCAGCCGGCTCTGTCTTCTAATAGTTGTTTTATTCCATGAGAAAGTTCGAATTCGATATCAAACCAAATGTTTTATCTACCAGCACCAGCTTCCTAATTTAATAGGGAAACTTCAAATTGCATCATCAAAAAAGCATCAACCCCTTCGCTATTCCACAGTCATAACGATAAAGATATGGAATTATCAGGTGAGATTTCGGAAAGGTCATTCCCAGACCCGTTCAGACAATGATCCCGATATTGGGGTAGAATATCAAGTTTTAATCGTATATATTTCCATGACCCCAGGAACAATTAAGGATGCGTCCTTTGTGCTTCATTCCATTTCCATCTGCGATAAGCCTTCACGTACGTACCCACATATTTGAAGACGACGGTAACAGTCTGAGAGCTGAATAAGGAGGCGTCATACCCCTTAATCAAGGAAATTAGTCATTTCATTGAAATTCGGTATCTCAAAATAAATGAGCATCTTGGAAGTATCATTAAAATGCTTCTTCCGCAAATCGCTAGGAAATTTTGACATTCCAGACCAAATTTCTTGAAGAAAAAGTTCTTACTGTAAGGAAATATTTTGTTAGTGTTCTGCCTACATGATTGAAAACACATTGTTTATTATTAGTCCATAAAACATACCTTTCTCTTGATTTCTTCGAAAAAAATTCTAATGAAGCAGTATTCACTGCCTTAACTATCCGTGGAGGAGTCCCAGGAATGAAAATTTCATTACGTAGCAAAAACGTTTCAAATCTGATAGACAATACATTGGCATACTATCCCACCTATAAACGATACTATTACTCTCGAAAAAACATATTATAATCACATGGGAATTTAAAAAAATATGATAGAGTGCTTTTACAACGAATGCAGTTGCAATTATAGAAATGATATTACTGAGTATAAGTCTTTTGACATTCCCTTTACAAATTGAAACAGAAGTTCTTAACCTTGAGCGGAAGTAATTATTAATGAATTATAATATGACCTGTAGCATAACTTCCCCATAGCTCCGGATATTTTTCTGTTTGTCGTTCGTTATTATTTGTACTCCCTGTACCATGTTGTTTACATCTTTTTCAACTTTTGATATTTCATTCAATTCCCGTTTAAATGTTCGGGATCTGTATCGACAGAATTATCGATGTCGCTATTTAAACTATTCGCGCGGAGATGGCGCTGTAGGTCACTTTCTTGGTATAATTCAAACTCACTCTTTATACATTCCTTCATTTGAAAAAGCATGATTGTAAAAAGTTCTGCATCGTACGATCCATCTGAAACTGGGCTTGTAGTAGTTGATTTCACGTATTGGAAATGCAACAAGTTTTTCTGGAACCTTAGCGGTATTGAAAATGGGCATTAATTTGAACTTTTTTGCCTGGTCTAGGTATGTAATATTTCAGGCTAGGAGTAAGACACATTATTTATGTTATTTATTTTATTTTTTAGAAACTTACTCGTATTTTCAACCAAATCCTGTCTTACGATCCGACCGGCTGGGAATATCTTTTTACCTGAATTATTCTGCTTGGTGTACGAACTTCTTTTTTTCCGCCCCTCCTCAGACCATTGAAAAGATATTGACAATGTAGAGGCCGACTTTGTTTTTGAAAAAAAGATTACTTTGCTCTCCGACTATAGCCAGCTTCCAAGTGTGCTCACTGACTATGATGGGAATTCTTCCCTAGTGTTTATAACAATGTACAGCTGGCAGATCTCGCTTTGCGAAACAGTTTCTCGTTTTCTCGTTCATTTCGAAACATAAAAACACTTTCATGGACTATATTCTCTTACTGCAAATGTAAATGAATTCTATTTCCTAACACTGTTATAAAACCCTTGCTCGAAGCTGAAGCTACAAAATAACAAAAACTTATACCCGCGTTAACTTCATGAAATGAAAGAAATTGTGTTTCCATAGGCTGATATTCAGGAGTATATACTGAAAATTGTTGGTATATTCCAATACAATTGAAAAAGCAAGAAAAGCAATATTTCGAGAAATGCTCGTAGGTGAACTGGAATAAAATAACTCTTGTTTTCTCAAATTCAGTTGACTCAAATGGTGTCACCCTCAGAATAGAAGCGCTGCTGGGTTCTATCCAAAGGTTGGAGTAAATAACATTCAAGCATAAGTTAAATCCATACATCCGCTCTTTTCATACCTCCGAAAAAGGAATGAGTGAAAAATTATGATACAGGGGTTTAATCTGGTACGTCTGTCCGAGAACATAAATAGAACAGACGAACCGACGAGTATCAAACATGCCCTATGGGCACAAACTAGCAGTACGTAATTCGATATGACCTCGACTCTCTTCAAACATCACCACGAAACCGGACTCAAAATTGACTTCAACAACACGAAGACCATTGCCACAGCAAAAACACTCCACTCCAGAATAATTTGCGAAGCAATAGAAATCCAATGTCTCAACAAACGAGACGACTCACAAAGGCTTCCCAATTCCTGGAAACCATTACTATCCCATAGAACAAATCCTTTGATTAATCCTTTTTAAACCAGACCTGTATATGGTCCGACAGTTTCAACAACGTCGGATTCTCATACAGCTATAAATACCATCCCTCTATCCACAAAACCACAATCTTCACTTGGACAAGATGAGAGCTGGGGGTTAAGGAGACTCAGGCCTTGCCAACAAGTCAAGAACTCTTGAGAATGGCTCCAAAGTGGGAGCCGAAACGTCGACAGAATAACAATTCCAGGCGCGGTTTAATCAGAAGTTCCAGACAGCACATATCCGACCGCGGAAGCCTATCCGAGCATATAAATATATATTATGTTAACAATTCTTAAGACTTGCTACACATATTATACCACTGAATTGAGTTCTCCAGTGCGTCAATAGATTTTGCTAGGTTTAAGCAATGAGATCACGGAATTAATATGCTGGCCCAAATAGTCTGAAAAAATCGAACATTGACACCAAATACACATGTGATTAATCGGTATCTAGTTGTTCTAGACGAATGAAGGTTAAACTATTTCATTGAATTACATTCAAGTATTTATTCTTGACTGTAGATAAAGGAATTACAAAACAAGATACCTCATTATGAATGAAACTGATCTAATGGGATGTTATAAATTAATGAAACCTAGTGCATAACTCAATGGTGTATGATTTTGGAAGCAACGCAGAGTCCGATTGTTTTGAGTAAAGATCCACCCTGTGATTCGCACTCCTTGGTTTTGTCTAAAGCGCATTTTTCTATCTTCTTATCCAGTTGAGTGATCAACACTGCAGCGGCAGCAGCATCTGCTTTAATCTTAGTTGGCAGAGAAACAACTTCCCTTTCGATTCTTGCAGCCAATTTTGCTAAACATTTCACAGATTTCCAACCATGTCCACAATGTTTGATCTCTTTCTTTATGTTCTCTACGTCATTAACAATTTTTTTGATCTGAAATGTTAGGAAATATTTTCATGAACTATCACTCCCCTATTAGTAGAACGTTTAGAAACCTTTGTAGATAGATTTCTTCTGATGGCAAGTATTGTTCTTAGAGAAATATGATAGTTATAGAATGCCTGTGTAAAAGGCAGCTGAAATTTTTTTTTATGACGCCATATGTAGCTAAAGTAAGCCATTGAAGTATCGAAATTATGTTGACAATGATAAAAAATTCAACTTCTGCACATGGATTGATTTCCGAAAAGACTATGGAGTAATTTCGTTTATAATATCCCATAGAAACATCACAAATAAATGTTAGTACTTATAAGTATTCTACCTTGTTCAACGCATCTTGTGCATAGCCTATCCCTTCGTTAATTCTATCTGAAACACAATGAACCATGTCATCTGCGAATTGATTTGGCAAGTTGACCAGTCTCTTTTCGTTTTCTCCTAGACACGCATCGATGTTGACTCCAGCTTTTTTAGCTTTGTCTTTGAGCCCATCCAGTTCCTTTTTGAATTTTTCCTCCGTGTGTATCAATGCGTTTCTAGCAGTATTTTCGACTTTCTGTGCGATCTGATTTACTTTCGCTTTAGCTTCGTCTAGAATTTTTTGTGCTTTAACCAATGATTCGTCGACTATTTTTCGGAGTTTGTGAAAAATTTTATCAATATCATTTCCGACATTGGCATGGCGTTCTAATTCTTGAGCCTGAAATGTAACAAGGAATATTTATGATTTCTGAATGACTGTCTGTCATGATGATGATCTTTATAGCTGAGATGGGACAAATGACCTCATATACTTTGAAACAGAAAAATTTCAATCGGCATAGTTGTTCGGATCAGCACATCATTTCGAAATATAAAAAAATAACGAACTATACGAACATAATTCAGCATATCTGAGTAATTCATTTTCAATTTTTTTGACAAAATGGTTATGGCTTTCGCAACCTAGGTTATTAGTATAACTACTTTTCTTCGGGCTTGAAGGCCGTCGTTCATTGGAATTTCTTCCTAACGTTTCGCTAACGCGAGTGGCCGGCTTCTTCAGAGGCTTACTCATTTCCGATGACTAAACGTTTCGATTTCGGTACCACGAAAAGATCCATGGGAACAAGGCTCGGAGAGCATGAAAGGAACTACAGGCTGGGGCAAACCGACAAATCGGCGGTGGCGGAACACGCACTGAGTGAGGGTGACCACAGGATTCTGTTTGAAAATGCTAAACTGATTGCCCCCAACTAGGGTTACCATAGCGGACTGGTACGGGAGGCAATGGAGATCCAAAAACATGCGGACAATTTCAACAGAAAAGAAGAAGCATTGAGTCTAAACAGAATTTGGAGTCCCATTCTGAGGAAATCAAGAATAACTAATGAAATCACGGCAGGTAGTGCGGCAACTAATAATGATGATTATTCCCCAAACCCGACAGAAGTAATTAACAGTCCAGACTACCTGCATCAATATAAATACGCCTTACGAAATCGAAACGTTTAGTCATCGGAAATGAGTAAGCCTCTGAAGAAGCTGGCCATTCGCGCTAGCGAAACGTTAGGAAGAAATTCCAAAGAACGACGGCCTTCAAGCCCGAAGAAAAGTAGTTATACTTACAATTTTTTTAATTACATTTTTTTGGTCAGGATGATGATTTGAAAGCTAGAAGAGCATAAGTTCATAATTGGAGGCAACGAACCAGTTTCAATTAAATCTTTGAATGACTTTTTCTCTTCTTGAAAAAAAGGGGGTACTATACTCTTGAACCAATCATGAACATTTGATTCTTCCTGTATGAAAGAATTTCACTTTTTCTGATTTGGATGTGTTGTATCTGAGCTTTAGATGATGAGGGACTTCCAATGTGTAAGTAGTTAATTTTCCTAACAAATCCACACTTGGAAAAAGTCTTCCATTTGTAAGGAACAATTTGGAACACACTGAATAAATTCTTATAACCTACAGCTCATTTTTCTCGGACATTTTTGTAGATGAATGATCAATGTTAGTACAAAGCATTGGTATTTGGTTGTCTGAAAAAATATTGCATCAGCTACCTCAGTATCGAATTTTTCGTTACAATAATTTGTATAAAATATCAATTTGGACTACGACATCTAATTTTGAAAACATTTTTAGACGAATACTAACGTATTATTCCAATTTGTGTTCAGTGGTTCAAAATAACTGAGTACCACAAGAAATGTTTTGAAAACTAGATGCTGCATCGAGTTATAAAATTTCGACCTTTCCGGTATGAAATATCTATAGTTTGAGGGTCATTTTTCATTGAATGACGGAGTAAATACATATTAAGATTTTCGTGAAAAAAAATTACCCTATCATCAACCTCGGAGTATGTAACGGCGGTATACATTTATCCTATCACATCTCTGGAACACCAAAATGAAAATAAAAAAAAAATGCTCCATTTACTTGATAAAAAATAGAAATAAAGAATCGAACAATACCTGTATAATATAATAAGCAATTGAAGTGAGTACTCATATTACGTTGAATAAAAATAATTAAAAGATATAGAAATCTCTACCTTCACTATGAAGACAAAAAGGACCAGGAGCAACGAAAAAAATATTTTGGATGCCATTGCCACTGACTCCACAATTACTTCTGTTATTACCTTTTCTTCAATTCTGGCCGTTGTATTTATAGTTATGGCTGAAAAACACTCATCAGAAAATTATCGGTGGCAATTGTTCTCGTTACTAATACTTTTTCTAAGAGGTAGCCTAGTTTTGAAAAAGAAATTGTTTGCTTTGTCGGCACTTGAATTTGTTGTGTCGAAACCAATAAATCACGGTAGTCAATCGATCAATAAAATTGTATTATCCAGTTATCTATTTATTTTATTGTGAACTTTCGAGAAAAGACATTGTTTTGAAATTATTTCGGATATTGAAAATATCACAGATGTGTGGAATAGAAATAATCTGATTGCTAAACGAAAAAAAGCAAGATTTCCTGTTCATAAACATCTATTGAATCGCTAGGGATTCATATGTTGACTTTTAAATCAATGAAATATGTAACTCCATATGAGTATTCATACTCAATTCATTGTTTTATATGAAAAACATGCAAACAAATCCAATTGTAATTTTTTGTAGGGATGATTTTCATTCATTGGCTGGATAAAGAAAACATACAGTACTATTACTACCACTCTCCTAGGCTACCTAATGAAGACATTAATTCACACATTCACTTCCAGGAACAGAATGATAACATATCGTCAAGAAATGTCGTCAATGTAAAACATATTTGAAAAATGTAATGTTCGGCACCAAAACATTCATTGAGACTTCTCGATTATATTTAGAGAAACGCAATCCGTCTTTTTAGTGATTCTTCGCTCACAGACTCGCTCACTTCATTGGAATATCGTAGAAGGGTCAGAGACTTGTCTCTCTTCTATAGATGTTTTCACGGTCGGTTCTCTTCTGAACTGTAATCAATTCGTCCACACTTGGCAATATCTACACGGATGACTCGACGAGTACAGAATTCCCATCCCTTTGTTGTGAATTTGGAAACCTGTCGAACCTCTCTTGCTCAGGGATCTTTTTTCAATAGAACGGCTGAGCTTTGGAACTCCTTGCCAAAAGAGGTTTTTCCTGAGGCTTACAAACTTCAAAAATTCAAAGTGAATGTTAATTCGTATCTCCTGTCCCTTTATTCACGCGGTGTTCTTAGAACATTACATTCCGATGACTGAGTCATCGGAAATGAGTAAGCCTCCAAAGAAGCTGGCCAATCGCGCTAGCGAAACGTCAGGAAGAAATTCCAAAGAACGACGGCCTTCAAGCCCGAAGAAAAGTAGTTATACTAATAACCTCGGCCGCGAAAGCCTTAACCATTTTGTCAATTCCTATTATTGTGTTCAATACAAATATAAATATAATATTTGTTGTTCATCATTTATCGGGTGTAGAAAAAATTGCGTATGCAACTTTCATGTAATGGTTATTATACTCGCATACACCTCCCGCTCGTTTCGTATCCCGGTTAATGTTCGTGTAACCGTCATTACATGATCGTTGCATAATATACTACTATGATACAAGGTGAAATACATTGCACTAGAGTATTTGATATATCGTTTTTCAAGGCACGGATCAATTTAAAGACATCACTGGTTGGAAAAACATGTGTGAAGTGTGCTCTCTTCAGAAGAGTTCACGTACCTGACCCCTGGTAGATATTTTTGAATACATATTTAATATTTTTTCCTTATCCGTTACTCTTAAGAGGGTGGTCGCAAGACAACTTTGTATTGGCTGATTATCTTGGGTGCCAATGCTCTCTGAGGAATCTTACTAATTTTACGGTAGCGTATTTGCTATTTGCAATGTGGGGAAAAGCCCACAATCCTACCGGTTCTGTTGGTGTATTCAACACAGATATTCCACCTACCGGGATTGTTATCTAGGCAACTAACAATTGCCTATCGCATCGAGCCGGTCAGAAAAATTCTGTCCCGACCGTGGTTTGAACCAGGAGTGAGAAATCTGAACCTAATATAACAAGTGCTCACCAACGTATTTGGATTGGTTGTTGTAGGAATGTTTGTGAATGAAATAATATTTGAGCATATTTTTTTTATGACATCCATTGTGACACCCCAATTCTTGCACACCGATAACAACTGATGAATTCTGCGATTTCTTATTGGGATAGTGTTAATGATTTCTCAGCCTTGATTTGAAGAAATTTGCATAAACAAATGAATATGTATAAATGGAGTCCATATTCTGGGTTTTCTCTCAAATTGGTATATTGTTTATGTGAAGAATGTATCTTTTCATTTTCCAAGTGAGAGAAAACCAAAGAATGTTTTCAGGACTCCTCTACCTCCCCAAACAAATTTCAAACAATATAAATGAATGAATAATTTTTTGTGAGCGAGGAAATGTTATCTATGCTAACGCATAGTTTTGTTTTCAAATCCCTGATGTATGTTATTACATGTACCTATTATTATACATGTACATATTTTCCTACAATTGGGTTTTAGTACCTGTTGGAAATGAATGGCTTATTATTATTATTATTATGTTTTTTTTTTCTTCCACCTGTAAATATGCTCATTTCTTCAGAGTTTACTAAAAGGATATGTAGGCGATTCCAGTCAACTGAATCGTTATGGTTTCATATCCACAAGAGGAAGGATATGAATTCTACCAGTTGAAGAGAACCAAATACCAGGGACAACCTTGTAGAAACATCACAATTCTGATCTGTCTACCTACAGTTTGTCATCAGTCATCTGAAGACGATTGCGGATACCAGCAATCGAAACGTCGTGAGTACACTTAACTTGAAACTTGGTTTCATCATTTTTTCATAATATTTCATTTAATTTCTTCATTTACATTTTTTGACTAGTATTTCGCATTCGATTCCTCAATTTTCTTGTCACGATATCATTTCATTTATTTCGTTATTCAAAATTTTTTTTGACTCATATTTCATATGGTCTCGGTAGTGTAGTGGTTAGCATATCTGCCTATCAAGCGGAAGGCCGGGGTTCGAATCCTCGCAGGGCCACCGTGCTGAGTAATCGCACGTTAAAAGGTAAGGCCTCGTTGATTCATTGCTCGCACAAGTTTCGACTTCTGAGGGTTGACGTTCATCAGCTGGTTAACGGAAACGAACAATTTTAGAACAATTTTTTAGAACAATATTCGACATCCCGATTTTTTGTAACAAAAGTATTTTTCTTTGATCAATCAATTCCTAATTTCATTATTAACTGAAAAATTTGATTTTCATATGATTTTCTCACTTGATTTGTATTTTAATCCTTCCGTTCTTAGCAACAGGTTTCAATAGAGTAAATAATATAGACAATGGAAGTCCGAACCATTACCATTCTACAGTTTGTATAATCACAATTGATGTTTTTTTGTGGGATTGAAGGACTCACATCTTCTTTTCACACCAATAATCATTGATAGGAATTGTATAGTCCAAATAGCCTAGTTGGTTGAGCCATACGCCCTCTGAGGCAGTCCACTTTATAGTAGTTGGTTCGAGTCTTACCAAAATCAAAATTTTTTGTACTTTTTTCAGTTTGATCCCACTTATTCAATTTGAACAGTTCAATACTGAATTTAATGAAGTTTGATTTGAGTTTTTCATAAATATCGAAAGAATACACTATGAATAAAATTGTTCCGTAGTTTTTTGGGTTTGTAACCTACCACAATCTGAAAAAATAAGAATTAATATTGGAATCTATACAAGTGTAGATTTTCAATCTACCCCGATAAGTTGCTGCGTCTATTGAAAAACAGTTCTTTCTGGATAGAACAATTCCAATTAGTCAGCAACTTCTTGTATAACTCAAATTTTGCCTAGCAAAAAAATAATAAGAACCAATTTATATATGAAATTACTTATCGTTAACGTTTCGGAAACTAAATCCGCTTCCGTTCTCAAAACTTCAAAACTTCTAGGAAAATTCTTGTTCAAATGCAAATATCTCTTGTAGGTAATCTTCGTAATTAACATTTGTCAAATTATTTCAAATTTGACATAACATTTTGTGCTTCGGGAGAGGCAGCCATCCGCGATCCATATCAAGCGAACTCATAGATATGCATTCTTCACCAGACAGCATGATGAAAGCAGATTCCTTTAATTTTCGTTTCCTGCCATTGCTCTCTTTCGTCATAATTTTGGTGTCGTTCCATTCTACTGTGTGATCTACACAGATTCCAATATTAATTCATATTTTTTCAGATTGTGGTAGGTTACAAACCAAAAAAACTACGGAACAAACATTGATCCATCACAAAATAATGACGTTCAAACAGTACATAAAATGATTATCAATATGATACTTGAAATAGAGTTTTGAAGTGTTTACCTGGTCGAAAAAAAAAATTCACTGTAGCACTCCCCTACGACATCGTGCATATCCACTCTTGTACAAACTACTGTAATATATCTGTGATATCTTGAATAAAGAGGTTGGCTCAAAAAAATACTTGTGATAGATCATTATCTAGTTGTTCTGGACGAATAAAACTACTTCAGTGATATACATTCGAGTATTTATGTATGACTATGGAAGACAAAATTACAAGGAGCAAATCTCATTACGAATTACACTAATCTAACAGAATGATATAAATAATATATGAATGCATCTCTCAATGGTGTATGATTTTGGAAGCAACGCACAGTCCGATAGTTTTGAGTAAAGATTCTCCCTGTGATTCGCACTCGTTGGTTTTGTCTGAAGCGCATTTTTCTATCTTCTTATCCAGTTGAGTGATCAGCACTGCAGCTGCAGCTGCATCTGCTTCAATCTGAGTTGGCAAAGAGACGACCTCTCTTTCGATTCTTGCAGCCAATTTTGCTAAACATTTCACAGATTTCCAACCATGTCCGCAGTCTTTGATTTCTTTCTTTATGTTCTCAACGTCGTCAACAATTTTTTTGATCTGAAAAGTTAGGAGTTATTTCCAGGAATTATTCATATTGAAAATGAGCAGTTGAGTGAAAAGTTAATCTGACTGAGATTTGTTAAAACGTTTGGAAACCGTTCTAGAAAAAATGGTTCGATTCCGATGTTATTGGACAACTCAAGATATATGAGTCTCTGAATAAGATAGCCACCCGCGCCAGCGAAACGTCAGGAAGAAATTTCAAAAAACGACGGCCTTCAAACCCGATCAAAAGTTGTGATAGGTACATTGTAGATAATTATTTTTCCGCAAATCGCTAGGAAATTTTAATATTCCTGTCAAAATTTCTTGAAGAAAAAGTCAAGGTTTTCTTACCGCAAGGAAAAGAAATTTGCTGAGAAGAAACGATATTTCCTTAAAGTCGTATAACACACTACAATTTTTTGCACAATAAATTCATGTATATCTTCAGCAAATTATTGATGACAATAGGCATTGTTTTATTTCTTGTCAATAAAGTCATGTATTTTCAAGGATTTTTGTTTCATTTTGCCTATGGCAACATTATACTGGAATAAATTGCAGCCATGGTTTTTTTATAATACCAACTAACGTAGAACGTAGAGGTTTTCATTCAGATTGGCCACTGATAAAGTTCAAGAGTAATAAACATTTTTCTTATTAGTATTTTGGGGTAAATAACCTATTACAATCTGAAAAAATCTAGAAATAATTTTGAAATCTATACAAGTGGAGGAAGGCAGATTTTCAGTCTTTCCCAAAAACTGGTGCGTTAATTAAAACCAGTTTCTTCTTGATGAAATACATCCTATTAGTTAACAACTTCTCGTATAAGCTGAATTTGACTATCACAAAAATACAATAACTAATATAATATATGAAAATACGTATCTCCGAAGTTCTTGACTCTTGAAGAAATCAAATGCAAGATCTGTGATTAACTTGCTGAGTGGTTTCGTTAGCAAAATACTTATAATATGAACAAAAAGGAACATTAAATTACGAATGATGTAACGGTAAACAATCAAATATATCAATTTTAAACGATTTTAAACTGTGGAAATGAATGGGCAGAGCGTGATTAAAATAGTATATTATGGGACAAGTACAAAATTACATAGGAGAGGAAAATGAGTATTTTGGGCGGGTTGCATCCTATACTTTTTTTACAACTATTGATATACCAGGGTGACGAATCCAATTTTTCAAAATATTAGATGTGGATAGATTCTTTGATAGTATGATATGAATGGAAAGAAAAAAATTCACTCATATGTGCTTCAAAATAGTGACCTTGGCTGAAGAATCATATTTACCCAGCTGTGGGTAATGACTGTAGGTAAAGTGTTATATTTGTTGTTTGAAATATAATTATATAATAGGTATGTAGACAGTTTTCAACAGTTGTAGAAAAAAATTAGGTTTTCAATTGATCAGGAAATTATATTTTGACAAAATAAAAAATGTGAATGATTAGAACAAAAATTAATATGAAGAAAAATGAATCAATAGGAACAGAAATTGAAACGAAATTTCGAGTTAGGTGAACTCTCCACGCAATGGTTTGAGCGAAAAAAAGATTTCGATTAACTTCTTATGTGTTTGGGATGTGTAGTTTTATTGGGATTGAAATGGTCCTTTACAGAACTTGTCTCTAAGTGCCTGATGATGATTCCAGCATGCGAATCGAAACGTTCAAATTTATGCACACGGATTAATCAAAAGACTATGAGTTATATTTCAGCATGCCTGGAAACATTCAATTTTTGGAATTATTTTCGGTAGTTGGAGTGATTTCGTATATAATAAGCTATAAAAATTTCACAAATAAGTCTTAATAATCATTAATATTCTACCTTGTTTAATGCATCTTGTGCATAGCCTATCCCTTCGTTAATTCTATCAGAAACACAATGAACCATGTCGTCTGAGAATTGATTCGGCAAGTTGACCAGCTTCTTTTCGTTTTCCCCTAGACAAGAATCGATGTTGACACCAGCTTTCTTAGCTTTCTCTTTGAGCCCATCGAGTTCCTTTTTAAATTTTTCCTCCGTGTTTTCCATTGCGTTTTTAGCAGTATTTTCGGCTTTCTGGGCTATCTGATTCACTTTTGCTTTAGCTTCGTCTAGGACTTTTTGGGCTTTAACCAAGGATTCGTCGACTACTTTTCGGAGTTTTTCCAGAAGTTTATCAACATCGTTTCCGACATTGGCACGGGGTTCTAATTCTTCAGCCTGAAATGAAACAAGAAACATTTAAAAGTACTAAATTATTTCTGTCCAATGATGATTTCTTTTGCAATTTGTCTCGAATTGTTTTATTGTATTTTTTATTCAACTTTTTTCTGACTCATCAGAAAATGTCACTCTTCATCAAAAGTCCTACATATTCCAAAACTGAGAAAGCGCATTTATCCAATTTGGATATAGAACTAATTGTGACATTTGATTTCAGATGATGCGACAATCGTGAAGATTCCAATTTCATTTGAATTTTTTTCAACTCGTGGTGGGTTAACACCCCAAAGCAGAAAATAGTGTTGGTACTTTTCAATAATAAAAAGATTGAAACAACTCTTATGTTCTCAGAACATCTTATAGAGTTTATGAAAATTCTCTTCTAAATGGGGATCAGATGTATTGAAAGAAATAGCCACATTTTTGGTTTACTTTGTGAAGGAGATTAAGAGATAATTTTCTATGAGCGAAACAAAATCTTGCCTGGGCTTGAATGGAATATTATCTTGATGAGTGAGTTTTTTCTACAAACTACCCTCTGTTTTTGCTTTATTATGTAGAAATTCTCTTGAATACTATCTATTAGGTCCACGCTTCGATTGCTTGATATACAAATTGAGAAACAAAAAGTGA
Source organism: Zygogramma bicolorata (assembly GCA_032362365.1). Taxonomy (NCBI): domain Eukaryota; kingdom Metazoa; phylum Arthropoda; class Insecta; order Coleoptera; family Chrysomelidae; genus Zygogramma; species Zygogramma bicolorata. Next base: position 15,016 of record JAVJAQ010002252.1, read on the forward strand.
GTTCTATGTCAAACGTCTTTATATGATATAAATGTACCTATTAACAGAAAGTGTTTGTGAATTTTTTCACTTATAATATGTCAAGAATAATTTAAGTTCGCGTAGTTTCGGTAAGAAAATTCACACCAAAATTTGAGAAAAATTAATCCAACCTAAGCTTTTAAATTAATTTCTTTGATTTGCAAGTTGGTCAGAGTATTACTGTTTTTGACATATGTTGATTTTTCATTTTTCTTTAACCGGTTTCGTCAACAAGTTTAAATAAAAAAAATTACAAATTTAGTTGAACCAAATGCTCAAACTCATATGGGTACCAGCCCAGTCTATAACTTTTTGGTAATTTTAGTTACCAAAAGGTAGGTATATTTTTACAAGTAAAAATGACGCAACTTCCTATATATGTATATCTAACATATTTTGTTAAATAAAAAAAATAACAACTCTAGTTATACTAGTTATGTTAAAAATCAGCTCAGTTTATCGCTCTTTGGTAATTTTAGGTCACTTAAGATGGTAGAAATATATTTTTTAAAGTAACATAACCCATTTTCGAAAAAAATTCTATCATATCTTTCATATTTCATTAAATAAAAAGAATTACCAACTTTGGTTACAACAACTGGTCAGATGGGTTAGTACCCAACTAGTGTTCAGTCTATCGCCCTTTCATAATTTCAGGTAACTAAAGTCGGTAGAAATATATTTATCATTATCCCCATTATTTAAGGATTGTAGATTATATGTTCATTTTTTGAAATGTCAAAAACTTTCCACTTGAATATCGTGGCGCCTCGAAAAAATTTCCGAAAATTTTTTCACTTCCCATGGTAACTAGTCAAAATTGAGTATTCTCATTGGTTAAAAGGTAAAGGTGCGAAATTTCCAATTTTATATTATTTCTCCCATGAGAGTTTTTCATTTCATATTCTTTTCAGAAAAGAAAAATTTCATCGATGGGGGGAGCGGCTGTAGATTTTCAAAAATGTAAAAAAAACTATTGCATGGACATACTCGAGCGCGTCAGATATTGATATCATCTATGTCCTACATATTTTGAAAAATGTACATATGTTAATCTGATTGTTTCCATGATGGGGGTGGTCGTACGTAAGGGTTGAATATGAAAAAAAATTTTTTCTTTATCTCGAGCGCTTCAGATTTTCTGAGGGGATGTTAAGTGAGTCTAAAAAATAGTTCTTTATAATAATCTGACGGTTTGTATGTGACGCCGACTCGCGGTCGTTATTAGAATGAAAAAAAAAATTCGTCATTTTGCAATACACAAGCGCGTCAGATTAAGATATATATGGTTCATCTTTACGCCCTAGACATTGCAGTCTCTTAATCTGACGATTATCTGGAGGGATTCGCCTTTTCTGCCAATTTGAATTTTTTTCATCTTTTAAATCATTGAACTTAATTTATTGAAAAGCTCAGGAAAAGCATGCAAATAAAAAATGTATGTTTTTTAGTAGAATGCTTGTATTTATAAGACAATAATTATAAGCAATTGAATTTTTAACATTTTAAAACGTTGGATATTCGTTGTAAACAATAGTATGCCACGAACGAGTCTGTGTGATCAACTGTCATGGCATCATGGCAACAGAAACCAGAGTGGGGATGGAGTGAGAGAGCAACAGATAAAGAAAGAGTGAGAGAGAAATAGAAAGGTGGAGAGAGGAATATAGGCATCACGTAGCTGCACGCATTGAACTTTATCGATGAATTTTTATTATTTCGGCTTGTGGAAATCGTCAGATTATATATTTTTTGCAATTCTAGAATTATTCAATTCAAAATAAAAATAAAATCAGCCACGCTCGAGAATGTCGAGATGACGTTTTTTTTACAACTTTGTAGCCCTCCTCCTTTATGTCACTCTCGAATTGTCAGATTAGTGGAATATACACGTTTCAGGATGTAACTAACTCACCCTACCCTAATCTGACGCGCTCGAGAATTTCAGATGATCAATTTTTTTACTAATCTGATCCTTTATCCTTGAAGGGCGGCCATATATATATATAGGGCTCATATGTTGAATGTACCCCTGTATATTAACATGCCGCGCTTTAGTAAATCCCTAAATCCCCGCTTGGAGTCCCCTATCATTACGTTGAATTCGAAAAGTAAATAGGTATAGAAATAAATAAAAGTGAGCTCACCTTCACCATGAAGACAAAAAGGATCAGGAACAACGAAAAAGTTAATTTGGATGCCATTGCCATTGACTCGTTCTTTCTACGATTACTCTGTTATTAACTCTTTTCATTTCTTGCCATTGCATTTATAGTTGTGCCTGGAAAACACTTATCAGAAAATTATCATGGGCAATTGTTCTCGGTGCTAATAGTTTTTCTAAGAGATAGCCTATTTTTGTAGAATAATGTATTTGCTATCTCGGTACTTGAATTTCAATATTTGTTGTGTTGAAACCAGTGAATCACAGTGATTGTTTTCAATCGATCAATAAATTTGTATTATCCAGGTGTCCATTCATTCTATTGTGAACTTCCAAAAATAGACATTATTTTGAAATCATATTGGATGTAATCACGAAAGTGTATTGTAGAAATAATCTGTCTGATGAGTGGAAAAAAAGCTAGATTTCCTGTTCATAAACATCTCTCGAATTGCTAGTAATTTATATGTAAAAGTTGAAATCATGAAATACTATTTAACCCAACGAGTGAACGTTTTCAATTCTGTGTTTCGAATGAAAAACATGCTAACAAAAAAAAATGTTTTTTTTGTATGATTTCCATGTATTCCGGAAACAGGATGGAAACATATTGTTAAGGAAAGTCAATGTGAAACACGTTTGAAAAGTGCAAACAGAATCAAATACAGAAGGAATCAAAATCCCCACTATATCTAAGGCCAGTTGGACAAACTCCAGTGATCGGTATTTCAAGTCAACCCAGTTCAGTTGCTAAGCATTAGCCAATAGAATCATTTCGTGCTTGACAACTGAACCACAGTTCATGTACACCTGACTCTTAATAATATAGGTATCATAGTGTGAAACATGCATTCCATATAGAAAAAACCTCTATGGTAAAGTATCATGCTCGTTCTCGTAAGGTAAAAACTGATTTCGTTTCTTGTAATATGTAGGAGTTGACCTCTCTTCACTCCATTGAACATATATATGTTCTCGAAAATATTACGAATGACTCCATATATCAATAAAGTTTCTTGAGTTGAAATTTCAAAGGATTTCAAAATGTCTCTGCTTGGATCACATAACCCAAAATTACCTAAAATTTCTTATGCACGTTTTTGCAATTCAAAAACTCCTTCAGCATCTAAGGCATATCACCAGTGCAACATAGCATATTTCATACATTAATCAAAAGAGGCGAAGCAAATTTGTCTTACTCTATTCTGACTTTAGTGCTTAGACGTTAATTCTAAAGTTATAAGTTTTAGACAACTCAACATAAACTTCATGAACATAGTATAACCGTTCAAGGCGATAAACTATCCTTTGACCAAACATTTCAGTTTCTGTTGTAAAGATGACAGTAATTTTGTCTGACAAAAGTCTTTCGTAGCTGTGCTCCACCCGCGACTGTGATATTTTGAACATGGTCTCAGCATCATTTGGACTCAATTTATATTTTTATAAACCCATACTGACATATTACTGAAAAAAAATCGTGATTTATTTTTGGCATCATTCATAGTATCACTTTCAATCAGAAAGTTTGTTTCATCATCATTCAAGACAAACAATGGTGGATGATGTTGAAGACAACATTTCAATATTCCATTAATACATACTATGAGGAGCCTAGGGCCAGTATCGAACCAAAGGAACACCAAGGAGATATTGGAACAACAAGTTCTTTCCATCCCCCACGTGAAAGCACTCTTAGAAAGGATCAAAAGATTAGGAGGGAAATAGATTGTCAGAGTTTGTTTTCGATCAGGGAACACGATACGCAGCCAGCTCACAAAAACTCCACCACTGCGTTTACCGGATACCATGTGAGTGCGGCAAATTCTACATAGGAGAAACCAGAAGACCATTGGATGTGAGAATGGGCGACCATAAAAAAAAACAGAACGAGGAGAAACAAGAAAATCGGGAATAGCGGATTAGGTTTGGACAAACCATCACAGCATCAAATGGTCTGAAGTCGTGGTCATACTCAGAGAGGAGCAATTGTTAAAGAGAAAAATTATCATTACTTCATAATTCTTTCTTGAAATTTTCTGACTCTGCTTTATCATATTCGATATTTCAGTTTTTTTTGTCCCAACATTATTTTCTTTAATCGATCATACCTTTAATTTTATTGTTCGACCAAAAACCCATTTCAGCCTTTTTTGTTTCGATTTGATCTTGAATATTAATTAGTAATGTCATAAGTTTTTTCTGTAATCGAGAAATATGAACAGCAACCTCAAATAAAAATTCAAAAGCCGAAATGGAAATGAAACCTCCAAGTATTGAAATTGACCGAACACTTGAGTTGGCGAAATGTTTGCATTGCTCTGAAGAATCCCAGCCAGTGCAGCTGAAACCACATTTTTTCTGTTCTCAAAACCCTCATATTATTCATTCTTGTAAAATTGGAACCAATGGTCCTATCATGTGGCCTACAAGATCACCCGGCTTTACCCCGTTGGACGTCTTCTAGGTCTTCATGAGTTTACGTTCCGTTGAATTATTATTGTTAGTCAATGAATGCGTTTTTAGAAATCGAATTTGGAAACGAATAAATTGAAATGCCACAATTTTATAATCGAAACGAGAATGTGGATATGCATAAATGTCATTCGAATAGCAGGTACTGATCGATATTATCGGCTAGAAATTAATTCAAGCGTCTAACGGTGTTAAGTCGGGTGATCTTGCAGGCCACATGGCAGAACTGTGTGTCCCAATGTATTACTCAAATATCATCTATTCATTGGCTTCGATAATGCAATAGCATTCAGGGCATTTGAAAATCAACCATTGATGTGATTTCCGAAAAAAACAGGAAGTTGAGAAAATCTCCCATAACGTTGAAAAGTTCAGCATTTCGTGAAAGTAGCTCAATGAATTAAATAAAATGAGGGTGTATTATAGAGCTGTGCTAACCGGTATACCCGTATTCAGATCGCAGTTATCAGCTCTTTATCAATCTTCATCGAAAATATTACTCAGTGAAAATCCCAAAAGGTACATGCCAAATAATCATTTATTATCAAAACAAAACTTTCATTCCTGTACAATACATTATCCTGACAATTACTGTTTTTCAGAATGGTTTAATGAAAATAATTGAAAACGCTTTCATTACAAAATATTTATTTCAACCAATAAAAAAAAATGCTTCAATTTCGTTTGATTATTTTTCTAGCAACACATATTTCAATTGTTCTCAATAAAATTTTTCCTTTAGCCTCCCAAGCATCAGTTTTATCAGATGCACATTTTTCAATTTTTTTATCAAGCTGACTCATCAGCGCTGCTGTAGCAACAGCATCTGCCTTGATCTGGGTGGGGAGAGATTCGACCTCTCTCTCAAGTTTCTTAGCCAGTTTCACTAAACATGTCTCAGATATCCACATGCGTCCGCAGTCATTGAGTTCTTGTTTGATATTTTCAGCATCATTAACGGTTTGTTTCATCTGAAAATAACCAGAATTTTTATTCAAAGTATAAGGTGTACAATATGATGGTTTGAGACAGGGCTACATTTTTATCCACTATCATTGTTTATAGAGATAAAGTTAGTCAATGCTTTTGTAAAAAGGATTAGAAGCGTTTTTGTTACGCCATCTATAGTATAAAGTCGATATTTCTGTTCACTTGACAAAGTTTCCTACTCTGAAGGAAAAAATAGGTGCAGAGTTCTATCTTCAAGTTGACTGAAATGTTGAAAGATAGATAATGAAGCTTCAAAATAGAGTTGACCATAGAGGTTCATGAAGAAATGGAAGTACAGGCATTGATATCATCTCCAAAACATGAATGATGTACGACATTGACAAAACATTCAACTTTGTTTTCTGAAGTGATTGCCATCTTCTGGTATTATGTATAAGTAATCAAGACAATGTGCGATTCAGGCTACGATGTCCTTAAGAAAAATAAAAGACATGACTCGGAAACCAAATCACTAGAGCAATCTTTCCGTAGTAGCAAAATAAACTCTTGTAAGTCAATCCAAGGTTTCGTAAACGTATTTAACATTCCATAATCAGGAACTACTAAATTGATTTTTTCATGTGGAAGGTATTTCAAATGATTGTTTTATCATATTTACAAACTCGAATGAGGTTAGTTGAAACGATGTTCAATATATGTTTTATATTCTTTGTTTAATACTATGTAGTGACAGTTATATACAGCATAACTCACGGTCGATGGTAGGTTGGACATTTCTGGAAAACGCAACGCATGATTTTTCTGAAAATTTCACCTCTCACATTACCTTACCTGTGGCGTTGCCACTTCCATCAAAAATTCCTAGCAACTTGATTTTTTTAAATGGAACACCCCGTATGTTAATACATTTTTGGAATTGATCTAGTATTTCAAAACGTCTTTGTTAGTAATGTCCTATACCTATCTCTATCTGTTTCTGGGATAAAAAATAAATTGTGCTAAATATGGTCCAGAACATAGCCATATTTTGAATCATCCTCTTCTGTTATTGTCTGTACTTTCACATGTTTTAGCCCACATAATCTTACTTTTTATCTAGAAATGACTGATTATTGGTACAGTTGTTTCCTGGAAATTTGAGCCATAGTTAAGGAAATTATTTTGTAACCTCACAAACTTCCTCTCGTTCATTGGTGTTAATACAGAATACATTTGGTTGAATTTTTTACAAGTTCCTGACAATGATTCGATCACTTTGTTCATGTGTTATAAATAATTTCAAATAAGAACTTCGTTTGAATAATCGATATTTTCATTCATTTTGGAAGATGATCTGAAAGACCGTCGATAACTATTTGTAAATTACTTATGAAAGTAACCGAACTGTTATGAACTTGATAATTCCACTGGTACCAAAATCCAATTTCTTAAACAAAATTCTACATGATATATCATTTTGAAGTATTTTTCACAATCTTTCAATTTATCGAGTAATATACAGGGGATTTCATTTGAAAAAATTAACTTTTGACCACTTTTGTGCACAATGGAAATAACAGTAATTTCAGCACGCCCTGTATGATATGGAGTTGATTTCTTGATATTATTTGAATATTTCGAGTTTGTCCAAACTATCATCGAAATATCAACTTTTCATGAATTGAGAGTATGTACTGATGTATTTAAGTTCAATTAGGGCTATATTTTGGACCATATTTAGCACAAACTATTTTTTATTTCGAAAACAGATAGAGATAGGTATAGGACATTATTAACAGAAAAGTATTAAAATACTAAAGCGATTCCAAAAATGTATTAATATACGGGGTGTTCCATTCAAAAAAAAAAAGTTGCTAGGACTTTTTGATGGAAGTGGCAACGCCGCAATGCTGAGATTATTTTTTATTTTGAAAATATTTAGATTATAGTCCATATAAAACCTCACTTAACTTGAAGAGTCCCTTTGTTGATGGTCTCTTAACAAAAAGTCGGTGCAATGGGCTGTTGGACCCCGGCATCAAGTCACGCAAGAGTCTTAAAAACTGAGAGCCGAAACGTCGAAAATATAATGATTCCAGATGCGGTCAACCGAAGTGTGATATTGATTTTTGACAAAAGCTCTTAGATTCAAAAATTGCAAACAGTGGATTTGACGAATGTTGTGGGCATGAATATTTCACATTCTGCAATTTTCAATTCGAAAATTTGATTTTTGGCGAAATCAATAGATTTACATTGTTTTTTATAAAGATACATCCACTACTTTGTTGGATTTGTATTAGTGTTTAATAAGTTTAATAAGTTCAAGATAATTCAATTCATGATTACGTTTTATTGCTTTGTTTTACGATTTTTCAATTGGTTTCATTATTGTTCCGTTAGCAGTTCCCCAAACAGATAACGAATACTGTGAATTTACATTTATTAAGCAGTGATAAATATTAAGTAACTATCTATAAGCGGTATGAAATTTATAATCTTGAATAATACTCCAATTATGGGAGACTGTATTCGTCTCAATTTTTCAGTATGACATTTCCGTGATGATATCTCATCTATTTGAATCAGGGGAAACATGCTATCATTGTGCAAAAAGCGGTATAACCATCAGGAACGTTAAGCACTACCGATCTCAGGCAATAGTAACAAATTTCTTCGATTACTAAAATGTACTTACCGTTCTTGATACTTAACATACTATTGATTTATGATATCTTACCTTCTCCAATGCATCCTGAGCATACTTGGTTCCTTCATTGATTGTATTTTCAACGCATTGTACCATATCTCTCGAGAAGTCAATCAGTAAATTACTGAGTTTTCGTTCATTTTCTCCCAGACAATCATCAATATTGACACCAGCTTTCTTCGCTTTTTCCTTTAGCGCATCCAGCTCCCCTTTCAACTTGTTTTCCGTTCCTTGAATACCCTGTGCAGCTGCTGTTTCAGTTTTTGCAGCAACTTCATTCAGATTAGCCTGAGCTTCGTCTAAAGTTGTTTGTGCTTTGACCAAGGATTCGTCACCAACTCCTCTGAGTTTGATCAAGAGTCTGCCGATTTCATTTTCCACAGGAATAATGTCTTCCAACCCTTCTGTCTGAAAAATTATAAAGACTGAAATAAACTTCAAAATTGGTAGAAAGATGGGAAAAACTAAGAAATTGTTAATAGTTGCTTCCCCACGAACAATCTTTTGGAGGTAACAAACAATCTTACAGGGGGTACGAGATCGAAATGAACATTGAACAACTCTCAAACATGATGAAAGTGACATTGGATGGAACTGTTACAATGAAGTAAGTGATTATCATGAGAAATGAGGAATTAAATATGAGTGGTCCTTCAGGCTAGCTGAAGATGATTTGGCGTTTTCTTTCCTTGGAATAGAATCACAAGTACCCAAGTCTAAACGATTCGAAAATTTTGCAGTATGCAACAAAATGTTGAGGCGGCCATAAGTCTTTATCAATACTGGTGGGATGTGGTTGAATAATAGTTAGGGATATTTACTTATAGGACGAAATGCAGTAACATTAATTACAAAAATAAGTGGTGTTAAAGCATGAAATGTTTTATTTCCCATTATCCAAACAGACATTGGTTTGAAGAAAGCATATACTATACACTATACAGCTAATTATGTTTTTGTTTATATACGTTGAAGGACTGTGTGAAGGATCTGAATAGTCAGTCATATTCAAATGAAGGAACATCATCCGCAGCTATTTCACAAAGATTAAGGGCTGCACTCTAGGAATGGAAAGTACATCAATCAAGTGTTAATCAGATTGTAAAGTACCAGCCTTATAGTCACTGAATGAAAATAATGCCCATGTGATTTTTATAATTATCTGACCCGACAAAACCTTAATGAAGAAAGGAACTGAGAATATACTGACAAAAGCAATTGAAAATATTCTAGGCACAACTTGAAAAATCAAACTAGAAACAATAGTAGGAGGCTCTTTCTTCAACAAAGTTGGAATCTACTATCTGTAAGAAGCCAGCAGTGTAAGCAGAAAAGTAACAAGCACAAGTGCAAATTATAATGTAGCTACTATATAGCCCAACATCTTTTGATGAAGCCAAGCATCTTGAGTGCTTTAGACGTTATGTTGGAAATGTGAAGGCTATAGTTGAGGTCGGAGGTTGAAAGGATGCCCAGATCTTCGATGGTTTGTACCGTTTGAATACAGGTATTGTATTTTGAAGCATTAAGCAGCGTTCAAATCCATATAATTCTTGGTGTACTCAGCGGTTGAATTGGTTCATCGAACGAAAATCCTTTTGTTGATGGTGATACAAAGTCACACACTAATGATCTAAATAATTATGGTATTGAATATAACATGCTAATGGGTTTGTAGTTTTTGACATAATTTTTGACTCTAGATTTGAACGATGGTATAAGAAACTCACTTTCCAGAATCCTGGGAAGCAGCCGCATGCTAATGAAATATTAAAGATGATATTGTAATTATTTGAATACGAGTACTGGAAATGAAATGTGACCCTAGAAAGGTTCTACTCACCTTCGATAAAAATAGAAAAACTACCACGAAAATAACAGGGATTATTCTGGTTGCCATTCTCATTAAAAGATATATTTTCGAATATGTTTCGCAGGCAATAGATGATACTATGACGTTCAAAAAAATCAAACGAATATTTATAAGTGGTACGAAACAACGCAGTATCTACTTATCGAAAGATAATCTTTCATTTTGAGAGTAGCTTTTATGATGGAATTTATGGCGGGTAGATTTCAATATTATTTCTTGATGATATTTTTTTCAGATTGTGGTAGGTTAACAACCCGAAAAACTTGAAGAGAAAAAGATATAAAAACTGGATCAATCCCAACACCAGTGATCCATCAGAGATATTGAATTATATGTGTTTCCAGCTTCGAATTGTAGCATATCTTGTTGACAAATCAGTGTAGATATCACGGAACATGAGTGATCATTGTTTTTATATTGGTGCCGGAGATAATAAGTCCATTGATCTGCTATAAACATGGAACAATCTGCAGTTATTGTAGGATTGATAGAAACTACAATATCAAAGGGAACTGTCATAATACGGTTTTCGTTGTTTGTCTATATGCATTTATTCAAGATGTCCAGTTCAATTCACAATAATACTTCTCAAGCTTATATAGTCAACCTTTTTGTGTACCGTTCTGTGCATCTTGAAAACTGGAACTCACGTCATATCTGTACAATACTTTTTCCTGAAAAACTGTTTTTCAGCATTGTTAAATGAAAATTGTCGAAAGCAGATTTGTTACACAACATTTATTTCAACCAATACAAAAATGCCTCAATTTTATGTAACTATTTTTCCAGCAACACAGATTCCAATGGTTTTCAACAAATCTTCTCCTTTAGCCTCCCACGCGTCAGTTTTATCAGATGCACATTTTTCGATTTTTTTATCAAGCTGAGTTATCACCGCTACCGTTTCAGTAGCATCTTTTTCAATCTGGGTGGGGAGAGATACTACCTCTCCCTCAATTTTTACAGCCAATTTTGCCAAACACTTCACAGATTTCCAACCATGTCCGCAGTCCTTAATTTCTTGTTTGATATTCTCGACGTCATCCACGATTTGTTTTATCTGGAAATAAATATTTTTATTCAAAATACAAGTTGTATAATATGATTGATGATTATTTTTTGTCTTTCTCAGTGTAACAAAATATATGATAGTTTTAACACATATTTCGAAACTAAAATATAGTTCTGAGAATACCAGAGTCAAAATGATGTCATAATAGAAAAAAAAGGTTGTGTAAGTCACCAAAATCCCTTTGGAATTCTGGTTCAGTTGACTTCTCATCCCGTGAGAACACTTGGTGGAGGGTTGCTACCCCCAGCCAAGGGTTAAATTGCACGAATTATTTTTGAATAAAAATTTGTTCTTGATATCAAAATGGACGTGTTTCAGGATTTTCGTCAAAATATTCATTTTGCCGAGTGTTTTGGGGTGCAAATTCTTGTTGGGACTCGCTGTATATATTGTATAATATTTGCATAGTTCTTTTTCATAAGGAGAATCAATCATGAGAAGTTTGTTGGGCTTATTTATATATGTTTATAGTACAGAATATTCGTAATCATTCGTAATTCAATTAAATGCTACATAGGTACAAAAAGGGTATATACCCTTTTCTTAAATAATATTTTTAGGTATTAACGTTAAATTTTTTTTTCAAAAACAATTATGAAATCATAATGACTGATCATGAACTTTATATTGATTACTTATTTCATTGAATAAATTTTTTCCAGAATTACAAAGAAACAACAAAAAAAAAACAAAATATTGAAACAAAGAAAGAATCAATCGAATTTTATTTTCTCATTTGGAGATAATATTTTTTGATTTTAAATTCATTGATATTTCTACAATCTTCTATATCTTCGGGTATTTCATTGAATTTTGAAAGGGCACCATGAGTGAACCTTCTCCGTCCAATTACAGAGTTTGCGAAATCAAGGTGGAACAAGTTATGTTGTCTTGTAAGGTGATTATGAATTTCTGAATTTCTGATTAATATAAAATTAGATTTCATCATATTATTTATAATAAGATATGATACTTTCAGAGTATCCATTCCATAATGCTCCTCCAAAGAAAATGTGTTCGTAATTGAATGAAGTAGATGTGTTAGAGTGTCAAATGGTAGACGATACAGTACTTTCAGAGCTTTCCTGTATATAGCGGATATTTTATTTATATTATTTTATTAGATTGAGAAAATGCAACTCATAAATACAATATATTGCTTCGTTTCAGTAGTTATCAAAATAGATAACACATTGTGTGAATATGAAATTATTAGACAGAGATGGATATTTAGTAAATATTATAAATTTTCGATTTTTTGAATAATACCTCAATGATAAGAGGTTTACTTTCAATATGATTTTCCTATTATAATTTCTCATCTATATAACATATTATAACTTCAACATTTCAATGGCTGGTTTGTAGTCGATCGTTTTATTTTTGGGAATTAGGATTAGGTATAAGGATTTGATTTAGTGCAACGCTATTTATGTTTTTCCAGCCAAATTTTTTTTTCCAGGTCATTTTCCATTGCACTTTGTTTTTCATGAAAATATATAAGAGAGTCAACTTAATCTGATAAATGCAATTTGAAGAGCAAAAATAATGGCACGAATATGGAAATATTACTCTTGAGTTTGCATTTATTAGATAGAAATTAATTTATTTGAGTCAGGGAACAAATGGATTGACTTCGCAAAAATGCCATAACCATCACGAAAGTTGAGCACTACCAATCTCAGACAATAATATGATATTTATTATACTATTGATTCTCGAAATCTTACCTTGTCCAATGCGTCCTGTGCATACTTGATTCCTTCATCGAGGGTACTTTGCACGCATTGCACCATATCTGTGGAGAAGTCATTCGGTAAATTGATGAGTTTTTGTTCATTTTCTCCCAGACAATCATCAATATTGACACCAGCATTCTTCGCTTTTTCCTTAAGCGCATCTAGCTCTTCTTTCAATTTGTCTTCCGTTCCTTGCATAGCCTGGGCAGCTGCTGTTTCAGTTTTTTCGGCAGCTTCATTCAGCTTTGCCTTAGCTTCGTCTAGAGCTTGTTGTGCTTTGACTACGGATTCGTCAACAGCTTTCTTGAGTTTCTCTAGGACTTTGTCAATATCATTTCCCAAAGGCTTATGGTCTTCCAACCCTTGTGCCTAGAAAATTATAAATACTAAAATAGTCTACACAGTTTGGTGAATGGATGGCAAAAACTAAGAAGTTGTTGAGCGTTGTTTTTTATAACAATCTTTTGGAGGTAACGAACAAACTTAAAGGGAATAAGAGACAGAAATGAACATTGAACAACTTTTGGGAATGGTGATATTGAATTGGGGGATGCAACTGTTCCAATTTGGTCATTTGGTCTGTGGAATTTCAGTTAACTACTGGTGTGAAGAGGGGATTTTAGTTCTTCAATTCCACAAAAAAACATCACTTGTGACAATTCAAACTTGAAAATGATGCGGTAAAATAATTTATTTTTGAAAATATTGTTCTGATTTTTTAGGGATATTTACCGTATACGACAACACTACAATAACGTTAGTTACAAAATAAGTGCTGTGAAAACATAGAATAGTATATTATGCAACGATCATATACTGATGTATCAATAACCATCACATGAGAGTTGCATACGCTATTATATCTACACCCGATAAATAGTGAAGAACTACAAATATTATATATATATTTGTATTGCACGCAATAACATCAATTAAACGAATTTCTTTGAAAAATTCTACAAAATTGTAATTGATGGTATTACTTTGAGAAATAAAACGAGGAGAAATGAAGAGAAGATCAAAAATTGAAAAAAAAAAAACAAATTACTCAAGGCCGGAATCGAACTCACGTATCTTACAACTAGCTAATATAATGTCAGCGTCCTAGACCGCAAGCAGATGGAGAGCTCAGAAAATTTGATTGAAAAAATGAAGAGATAAATCATGCATTCGTCAAATGAAAGATTTAATCTTTCTAACTGTATGTCTGCTGGTGAAGGTGTCGAAGGTGATTCCCCCATATCGCTGTTATCAGACATTTTGTTATGATTATCGAAGTTTGGCTTTATTCTTCAAATATTCAAAACCTTTAGCGATTTTGACTTGACTAACATCAAATGCAGAGTATGCACATTATGCTTGATTGAAAAATAATGGGTTTCTATTGGTTGAAAATCTGTATCGTGATGAAAAATGTGTATCGTAATGGATTTCATTACAAAACAGGTTGTGTGCATATAAGTGAAGGGTACAGGGGAAGAACGACAATAGTCCATTCGGACGGAATTCAAGAAAATGGAAAATATAAGTTCAATTACTCGTTACAAACTGAAATTGAAAGAAAATAAGTCAAAAATAAAATTTTCATGTAAATAACATGTTTTTTATTCAAAAATATAAACAAAATCAACATTCATTCATAACTTATGACGTAACAAAAAAATAATCATTTTGAGACATGGACACATGCCACTTTTTCCCGGTATCAGGCGTCTATTGGTGAGTCATCCACAAATTCGTCATCGCTCTCTTCAGGTTTTTCGGCAAATGTTAATTGTTGATAAAACACTCTGGCTTCTGCTTTCCCAAGGAATACAGTCAGATCTTGCAAATCTTTCCATTTGACCTTTTTGACAGGAATTGGGCACTGATAAAGTTTTGTCAACACTTCCTCTTCATTTATCCGATTCTCTTTCTTTCTTTGGTTCTTCGTAAGTGATTTTTGCTTGAATTTAGAATTAGCATATAAAGACCAAAATATGTGGTTTTGTGGAACACCAAGCGGGAATTTTCATTACAAAACTTTAGCATCCTGATAGGCCGAGTCGGGAAGGGGCACTTCTTTGGATAAAGCGGCGATAAAAATGAACTCCAATTCTGAAAAACAAAATTTTTGCCACAGTCAATTACTTCGAATGGTGTAGGTTTAACCCGGCAATTTCTTAATTCTTCTCTCCAGTCATCTGGTATCTCAGTGTATGCTTTTTGATTTACGAGGCTCATGTCCCGATCACATTCGAGGTAGGAATGCCCCCTGATCGGAAATATCACTTTTACAGTATCAAAACGGTTTTTTTTGGTAACCAAGTAATGCAGAAACCGAATTACAGTGAAGTTTTTATTTTGTCCTGCGCAGGAATCACAGAAAATTGACAGTTCTTTCACTTCCATGGGCAGAATATTATAAAAGAAGTGATAGAGCATAGAACAAACGTCGTCAGCTCCTTTCTTAGCAACAGTTTCATCATACGTGTAAAATACAGATCTTGAATTTGACAGAATATGAACGTTGAAACTGATAAAATTCAGTTGACGTTTATAGTAAACATCATTGGTAGTAATGTTTCACTCGATTCTGTATAATCACTATCCATTGTACTTGCTGTATAAGACCATAGCAATAACTCAACTGGTGTAGCTTATAGTTTTACCAAAATGTATGTTCGTATAATACAATAGCACATGCACGTGGCTACAAGTACACATGCCTAAACTAATGGCTGATACAATAACAAACATTCCTGTAGGACGCGATGCGACTTGAAGGCGCGTAGTCATCCTGCCCGCAAGGACTGATGCCGTTTTTCCATACACGGTCGCGGACTAATGCCACTCTTCCCAGGTATAGGCAATCTTGTTTCTGTTTTTTTGTGGACCTAAGCTACTTTTACCATTTAAAGATTTCATTATCTGATAGATACTACAATATTCCATGAAAATCAACGGTAATCTCACTTTTGCCCAAGAATGGACTGATGCCGTTTTTCCCCTGGACCCTTCAAGTGTATTATTGGAGTACGGGTGTAGATAAAGTTTTATTTCTCATTTTTCAAACAGACATTGGTTTGGAAAAAAACCTATAGATGGCACACTATACAGTGAGTTATGTTTCTGCATATATAAGTTGAAGGACATTATAAAGAACTGGGAAAATTGTCATTCATGTTTTAACGAAAGAACGTCATTTGTAGCTATTTCATAAGGACTAAGGACTGCACTATAGAAATTGAGAGTTACATGGTGTATATTTTGAACACTGATTGTTTCAATCAAGTGTTAATTAGATGGTAAAGTACCAGTCCTCAGTCACTAGATGGAAATATTGCCCATATACTGTGAGTAATCACTTAACTAATAAAAAAAAGGAAATGAAAAAATACTCGCTTATAGCAATTGAAAAGACGCTGGAGGAACAACCAAAATTAATTGAACTACAATTGAATTGCAACCGGAATGTAGCTACTATACAGCCCAAAAGGGACATTTCGAGAAATAGCTACGAAGTAACTCAACATAAATATATGGAGTTTGGAAAAAAAATTCAACGCACTTGACATTTCCACCGAGGAAAATGTTTGACAAGGAAAACAACGAATAGAAATTTTTTAATGAATCTTATTCAAATTCTTGAAGTGAAATGTGGCGCAAGAAAATTCAACTCACCTTCGATAAAAATACAAAAAGTACCACGAAGACAAAAGAAATTATTTTGGCTGCCATTCTCGATTGAAAAATATATTCTCGAATATGTTTCGAAGGCAATGGATGATACTATGACCTTCGAAAGATCCGAACGAATATTTATAGGTGGAATGAAACAATACAAGACTTATCGAAAGATAATCTTTCATTTCGAGAGTTGTTTTTGAAGTAATTAATGGAATTTCCGGCGGATGTTTTTCTTTTCGTAGAATGGTTTCGAAATCATTTTCACTTCACTTGAGATTTTTTATACTGATAAATCGATATTTGGTGTTTTTCGATTTGGGTTCACACAGCAGAAATCAAAATGTTCGGAGGATGGTGAAAATCTAAAACATTGGGAATTTGTATTTGTTTTGTCTAAGGGGAGTTTTTGAACCTTGAAAAATTCTTCACGTGAGAGACAGGGCTTTCCGTTGAAAACATTGCACCTTGAAATATTTTCAGAATGTATCAAGATATGAAAAATCTATCAGAACCATAACTTAAGAACAGGTGAACAGGAAAACAACCTAGTTTTAAAATGTATTCGTTACTCCCCACCTCGTATTTCCCAGGGTACCTCTGAAAGTTTTCCAAATCGAAATAAGGTAAGATCGGGTAAGTTTTATCGCGTTTATCATGAGAAAAACATGCCAGCAGATATTCTGTCATTTCTTGCTGTATGAAAGATTTCAAAATGAAGTAATCGCCACACACCAATGTCTGCTTAGAAAGTTACATATAATTATTGTGATGTTGCAACTTTTTGAAAATCAGAACCTTGAGTCACACTTTCCCATAGTTTTAGGGCAAGCGTGAAATGTGGTACTCCTTTGTAAGGTGTTTACTCGCCCCATTCTCATGGTGCAGGTATGAAAAATAAATATGCCTACAACATTTCTACTATTTTGAAAAAATCCAAATATCTTCATTGGTGAAGAAGTTATAAAGTTTTGAAAGGTCAAAAATGATAATGAACCAAAATGTCTCGAAAATTAAAATTCCCTCTGTTTATGATCGGCTCAGAAAGAACTTAACGAGCTCTTGGTCCACCAAAAAATTTGAATCTTCGATTTCTGGTGATGAGAATTTATTTTTCTAAATTTCAGAATTATTCTGATCATTATTTGCATTTTCGAGGTCTGTTCGGGAATAAATTAAGGCCTTTTATGTTTTTCAGTGATAATTTCCAACTATTTTGCATTTAAAAGCGGAAAATATTTTGAGTGTGAACCCATTAGATCATATGAACCCCATATGCATTTTTATCAGGGTTAGTGTAATTCATGCCAAAAATTCGTATGAATGATATTATCTTCAAATAAAAAAAATCAATACTGAAATAGAATCCAAAAGCTACATGTACACGTATATACATCAAAAGGATTCTGTTTTGAAAACGCGAAACTCATTGCCCTCAACCAGGGTTACCATAGTCGACCGATACGAGGGGTAATAGAGATCTATAAACACACGAATAATTTCAACAGAGAAGAAGAAGGTGTGAACTTGAACCGAATATGGAATCCCATATTAAGAAAATCAAAAATAACTAATATCATGGCGGCAGGTAGTGCGGCAATCAATGCTGATGATACTTCTCTGGGTCTAGTAATTACGGCAATTAATATGAATGAAAATTCTCCGAATCCAGGGAAAGTAATTATAATTCCAGGCTACCTGAATCTATATAAATACGCTTTACGAAGTCGTAATATCCATTCATCGGAGTCTAACTCAAAATGTATGAGCCTCTGAAGAAGCTAGCCGCTCGCGCGAGCGAAACGCCAGGAAGAAATTCCAAGAAACGACGGCCTTAAAAAACCGAACCGAAATAGTGATACTGAAAACCTCGGCCGCGAAAGCCTTTACTTTCTAAACAAAAGCATATAAGTCAAGGCACCATGGCTTTCATGCATCTTGTTTTCCTATAGAGCTCATAGTTTTTAAAATGAATTGAAAAACTGCTCATCTCACAGCGATCATATTATATCCATCAACTTTTTGTATAGTTCTCAAAGAAATCAGCCGATTGAGGTGAAAACGATCACTTCCTAAATTGTTCACATTATGCTCATTGAAACTTGTTCCTTTCCTTTTTTTCACTGTTTGCATATTTGTTATTATTACTTACACAGTTTTTATTATTCCATTTTTATTCTTATCATTATATTCTGTATCGTATCATGTTTATAGGTAGGTGTGGTCACGAAAGCTTTTTTATTGCTTGTAAAATCGCCACACACAGGTTCTGCCTTTAGTGGATCTTTCTCAGTTTATTTTTACCAATGTTCTACCCCTGTGAATCATTTAATGTGAATTTAGGTAGGAAAAAAAAACATTATTATTATTATATGCGACACATCTGTGAATTGTTTCGACTACAGTGATCAAAATGGATGAAATTATCACAATTTCCTAACGTAATGATCAGTCAATATTGATTGAATGTTTTCTGGGGAGCTAGAAATGTTCTGGAGTCCAATTTTTGGGTTTAATGTCCCCTAGAAATGGAAAAAAAAGCTTCAACTCCATATAATAATTGTTTTTTGAGGCAAATTGGTATATTTGCCTTGATTTGTGAGTGCAATATTGAAAAGAGGCAAAACTGAGTTTTTTTTTTGTTAATTACGTATCGTATTTTTATGAATTTCTAGATTTAATTACCACATTCATTAGAAATGCGTGCTTATTTTTGAAACTTTTCAACGGAATTGCAATTTTGGTAGGTAGTGTCACATTTTGATACTACAAGAAGAAGTTATTTTCTTGTTCAATTTGTATACCTAGCATATGAAAAATGAGAGCAAATAGATAGCATACATAGGAAATATATACACAAAACAAAATAGAGAGCTAGTTTGTAAAAAAAACTATTTCAGATAAAATTTCGTTTCACATAGTGTGAAAGTTATCTCTGGAGCTCTTCAGTGGGAAAATAAGTAATTAGTAAACACTTTCACTATAGACTCCAGACGATTCCAAAAAATGATGAAATTTTTATAGATTTCACTTCTAATATAAAACAATTTATATTTTTTGATTCGTAGGGGGGTAAAGCCAGAAAATAACTGACTGTATTACCTATATGCATGATTTTTTCCAGTAAACCTTGGATACAAAGGAATGATCAATTTTATCTGAGGAATTGGTTGAATATTGGTGTTTGCTCTATACGGAACCCTTTCAATTTAGTGGATGGTTCAATCATAAAATTCATTGGGATGAGAATCACGGAACAGAAAAGGACGTTCGTTAGAAATCTATTGGAATCGATTCTTCCCATCATTGCCTTTGAAAAACCTAGATTGCCTTGCCTTATTCAAATGGTCGCTAAGTAATAGTATATTATGCAACGATCATGTAATAACCATTACATGAGAGTTGCATAGGCTATTTTATCTACACCCAATAAATAGTGAAGAACTACAAATATTATATTTAAATTTGTATTGCACACAATAATACTAATTAAACGCATTTCTTTGAAATATTCTACAAAATTGTAATTAATGGTATTACTTCAAGTAATAAAACGATGAGAAATGAAGAGAAGATCAAAGATTGAAAAAAAAATAGTTTCTCGAGGCCGGTATCTCTTTCAACTAGAGCAACTAGCTAATATAATCTCAGCGCCTTAGACCGCTCACCTACGGAGAACTCAAAAAATTTGTTTGAGAAAAAATACAGAAATAAATCATGCATTTGTCAAATGAAAAATTTAATCATTCTAACTGTATGTCTGCCGGTGAAGGTGTCGAAGGTGATTCTCCAAAATCGCTGGTATCAGACATTTTCTTATGATTATCGAAGTTTGGCCACATTTACTGTGGTTCGGCTATATTCTTCAAAAATTCAATACCTATACGGATTTTGACTTGACTAACGTCAAATTCAGAGCATGCACATCATGCTTGATTGAAAAATAATGGGTTTCTATTGGTTGAAAATCTGTATCGTAATGGATTTCATTATAAAACGGGTTGTGGGCATATAAGTGTATTATTAGAGTACGGGTGTAGATAAAACAACATTAAGAGAATGATTTCTTTGAGTGAACAGTGCGAAATGAAACAGTTTTTATTGGTTAACATATTTTCGGGATCCATTGAAAGTCTAAAAATAACCTACCATATACCATTTCCAAAATAGTATATTATGCAACAATCATGTAATGATGGTTATTGATACACAAGCATTTACCGGGATACGAAAGCCGAAGGTTTATGCGAGTGTATTTATATCCATTACATGAGAGTTGCATACGCTATTTTATCTACACCTGATGTGAGCCTCTCTGATCTGGAAGTGGGAGGAATATTAACATTCAATTCATTATTGATAGTCTCAATGTTCAATGTTGTATTGGAAATTCTGATTTTATTCTGTACCGAATTTTCAACCTTGCCTTCCGCCACTGGATTGGATTTCCAAATCATTAAAAACTTGTATCGTAATGGAAATTCTGTATCATAATGAGCTCATCATGATACAGATTTTTCATTACGATACATATTTTCAATCCGTTTCATAATACATGTCACTATGAAGTGACGGTTGTAGAAAAAATAATATTTTCTTCTACTGCATATTTTATACTATCCATAGGTACAAAATGTGAGATTTATTGTCTTTCAAAACGTTCGATGAACACTGGTATTTGAAATTTTAGAGTTTTCAGTGGAAATCGAACTCAAATCTAATGAATATTCAAGTCTCCAGTTGCGAACCTTATCCAATCAAGAATTATATTTTGAAAGTCATTATTTTGTAGTGGATGAAACCTCATGAGTTTTGAGAACGGAAACGAATTTGGTTTCCGAAACGTTAACAAAGATGAGTATCCTAATAAATATAGTTTTTATATTTTTCCGAGGGATTAATTTGAAAAAACATTTTTCATAGGCGATGGGCATACTTGAACACCGGCGTTAAATCAAATCATCTTTTGAACAATTCCTTCAGGCCAGTTCCAGACTACCTACACAGTAGGTTTTTGCTGGCATCTGTCAGAAAACAACTACTCCCCTGGCTAAAACCACGAAGGGCATTGCATTATTTCCGACCGGTGGCTAAATATCCCGAAGCCGCTCTCTAAATGTGCCCGTCCCAGTAATCGAAAATCAATTTCTTCATTTGCATCGCTAAAAGAAAATGCAGGATTGCGCTGGCACCGATCGGATATAATGCAATGCCCTTCGTGGTATTAGCCAGGGGAGTAGTTGTTTTCTGATAAGTGCTAGGCCAAAACCTACTGGGTAGGTAGTTCGAGACTAGCCTGAACGAATTGTTCAAAAGGTGACATGGGGCAAGTTTGAGTTATACGCTAATTGGAAATGTAGATCAGAATTCTGCCCTTCTACGCTTGTATAGAGATTCCAATAACAATTCTTTATTCTCTTAGATTGTGGTAGGTTAACAATACGAATTACCACGAGGAAAGAAACATTAACGTTGAATCAATTCCAAGATAAGTGTTCTATCAACGATATTGAATTATATCATGTGGTTTCAGCTGCTAATTGTAGCTTATCTTGTTTACGAATCAGTGTGGATACCACGGAACATGAGTGTTTATGTTTTTTATATTGATGTTGGAGATGATAGAAAATCACCCCATAATTTTGCTTGGATAAGTTATGTATCAATGCAAATGTAGTTGAAGTTGATGTCAAAACTGAAATGAGGCTAAATAAGAAACAATTTTATCCTTCACAATCAAATAACTTTTTGATGTAGTCATTCGACTGACTACTAAAAATTTAATTTGAACTTTGTTTTCCATCCAAAGAAATCCCTTTATTCATTTTGGTAACGGTTGAATTTCCTAGAGGATAAAGATAAAAGTTCAGTATCAAATAGACCAGAAGTTTATAAATTATTGTGTGGTGCATGTCCTATGTTTTATGTCGGTCAAACGGAAAGAACATTTGATACACGCGTAAAAGAACACGAAAGTAGTTTCCGAAATGGTAAGACAAATTCTACGTATGCATCTCACCTCATTACAGAGGGACATGAGTTTAACCAAGAATTTAAAATCCTTCATTTTCAAAGGTTTGAAACTCTATCTCTTGAAGAGTTTGTAAATTAATAAGGGTAAATATTCACAGTTCCTTATGAATGATCAGACGGAGTTGAATGAATCGCCTCTGTTGAACATGTTCTTTCTAGGAAATTGTACTAATAAGGATATGACGTCGGATCATTGAATAATTTATTAATTAGTTAGACTATATTCTTATTGACCGTCGGATATAAGGTTTTATAAATTCGAAATGTTACAAGGTTAAGAGTAGTTCAAAGTTTCTGCTTGAGGAAGCTTTCGTATAGCGAAATACATGTCGCGGTTTAGAAAACCCTAATATCACAGGCAACTATATATTATTTGTCTAGAGGTGGGTTCCCAGTTTTGTAACTTGTTCAAAGATGGGACGTAGTCTAGACAAATTTCACTGCACTAGTGAATGAAGTGGTATTTTTTAGGATTCATAAGTATGGATAAAACTTTAATTTAGTTATAGATGGTTGTGGATAAGGATAACTTCAATATGGCCAAATTCATCAAGCCTGACTATACTGCAAATATTTTATTCGTTTCTATAAGTTCCTAGATCAAATTAGGAACTTTACAATATCAAGTTGATGATTGTTATGATATACGTTTGTGATCGAGAATCTCAACGTATTGGACTAAGTGTGAGAACAACAATCTGAATGAAAGCCCTTTCAAAAACTTCCCTCCCAGTACAAAAATTAAGAAGGTATTCTATTTTAAACGATACAGGGTAACTTACATCTTGTCCGATAATATAGTGAAAAATATAATAGAAACCAACTGTGGACTGTTTGCCCATCAGAACTTGAACTAGTTTCATCGTCAGATTGACGGAAACTTTTCAGAGCATACTCTCTGGAAGTTTAATGTTTCTTCAACAAACGCAAATTATAAATATGCCCAGTACCAAGCGGCGCGTAATTTTTCTGCAGGTTATGTTTTGTGTTAGATTCAGATGTTTTCTCTTTCGAAAAGAGACTGTTTCACAAACATGTTATACCGCTTGGTTCATATAGAAATCAGATAAAACAAACAAAGTTAAAAAATGTAAGCGATTAGCGGAAAAGAATTGGTTGGTTTCTTGTGAAGAAATGTTGATATGAAATTTCTATGCAATACTATTTTTTCCCGATGTTCAGCGTATTTTTTGGCCTACATTTGATATCAACAACTGCGAATAAGAAGCACAACAATTTCACTTCACTAGTGAAACACTAATTGAAACAACAGACCATATAAGGGGACCAAATAAAACAGAATATGTATTGTATTTTCATTTCATTCAAGTGGGTTCAGGTACCAATAATGAAATACAATCCTGTGGAATTTTGCGTTCTGAAGCTTTTAGGCTTCATCTGCGGCCATCTTCAGCGGCGTGGTCTCAGTTGAAATTCTTCCTGTAAGTTTACTATGACTAATATGGCGTGTGTAATTACTGTGGGTAAATTCACAGGACAGAGTTCAACTAAGACTAAAGCCCTTTCAAAAACTTCCCTCCCAGTACAAAAATCAAGAAGGTATTCTATTTTAAACGATACAGGGTAACTTACATCTTGTCCGATAATATTGTGAAAAAATATAATAGTAACCAACTGTGGACTGTTTGCCCATCAGAACTTGAACTAGTTTCATCGTTAGATTGACGAAAACTTTTCAGAGCATACTCTCTGGAAGTTTAGTGTTTCTTCAACAAATGCAAATTATAAATATGTCTAGTACCAAGCGGCGCGTAATTTTTCTGCAGGTTATTTTTTGTATTAGCTTCAGATGTTTTCTCTTTCGAAAAGAGACTGTTTCACAAACATGTTATACCGCTTGGTTTATATAGAAATTGTTCTAAAATTGTTCTAAAATTGTTCGAAAATTGTTCGTTTCCGTTAACCAGCTGACGAACGTCAACCCTCAGAAGTCGAAACTTGTGCGAGCAATGGATCAACGAGGCCTTACCTTTTAACGTGCGATTACCCAGCACGGTGGCCCGGCGAGGATTCGAACCCCGGCCTTCCGCTTGATAGGCAGATATGCTAACCACTACACTACCGAGACCATCAGATAGAACAAACAGAGTAAAAGAATGTAAGCTATTAGCAAAAATGAATTGGTTGGTTTCTTGTGAAGAAATGTTGATATGAAATTTCCATGCAATAGTATTTTTTCCCCCGATATTTAGCGTATTTTTCGGCCTACATTTGATATCAACAACTGCGAATAAGAAGCACAACAATTTCACGACAAAAGTAAACACTAATTCAAACAACAGACCATATAAGGGGACCAAATAAAACAGCATATGGATGGTATTTTCATATCATCCAAGTGGGTTCAGGTACCAATAATGAAATAGAATCCTGTGGAATTTTGCGTTCTGAAGCTTTTAGGCTTCATCTGCGGCCATCTTCAGTGGCGTGGTCTCAGTTGAAATTCTTCCTGTAAGTTTACTATGACTGATGGCGTGTGTAATTACTATGAGTAAACTCACAGGAAGGAGTTCAACTAAGACCATGCTGCTGAAGATGACTGTCACAGATGCAGCTGAAAGCCCCGGAACGCAAAATTCTAGGACACGGCCCTCAAGCCCGAAAAAAATTGCGATGTATCAACACCGGCCATGAAAGCCTACATTCTTTCATTATTCCTGATTTCTCCAGATATTTGACAATCTTCATATTTATTGCTTCTTTCCATGATTTTGGAAATTATCGAAAGCAATACAACTCTTCTATAATTACAAGGTGAAGATTTCTTCCCTTTTTTAGGAAATGGCTGATTTCTTGCTGTTACTCAAGGTCTCAGGAAAAACACCCAAGTTATATGAAAGGTTAAATAATTTACGAAATACTGGTGTCAATTAGGAGGCACACACTTTAAGAACAATTGCTGGGGTTCAGATCCGCAACCCTCATTTTTATTCAGGTCCATTGAAATATTTCTTTATTCTGTTGTTGAAAAGCTATTTCAGGTATATGACTGTCGACAGGCATGATATTCCAAACTGAAATGATTGCTCAAATTGGGATATCCTAGGAAAACTGTGTGTTATCTGGGAATAGATAATTCAACAGAATAAGGAACATGAAGCTACCATCAGTGACCAAATAACCCTTCATAATTCATTACTATTCTGCTCAATTGATACTTTCATGTGAGAAAATGCCATTCGATCATCATTAGTTTGGCCTGTTATTATCTATACCTCGTTATTCACAACTAATTACTGGCATTCTGGTCCATATTTAAATAGGGCCACATTCGATTCTGGTTGATTGATAAATGTGGTGATTAAAAATTACTCTGAAATCGGACGGATGTGATTTGGAATTTCAATACAAACACTGAATGAATGTGAACATACAAATTTGACATTTGTATAATTTATCTTTGCTATTTATAATGAGTAATCTACAGTGCTCATTGTGGATGTTTTTTGATCATGGTCAACCGCATTTTCCAATGAATATGATCAATAACTAGGATTGTTTTATTGTATACATCGAATTGCTGGTTCGTGCGGTCAAAAATATATCGGTGAAACATCGAGACCACTGAAAGTGAGAAAGAGTGAACACAAGTTGTACATCCGGAACAGACAGCTTGGTGGTTGCTATGCCTGATGAAGATAAGAAAGTAGAATGCAATGACTTCAAATGAAGGCTAGGGAAAGTATTGGCATTGTTCATAGAAATATAGAATAGTGAGTCATACGGAAATATAACTTTAAGAAATGGAAACAACGTATAGACGGCATGAGTGAGTTTGTTTTCAAGTCGTCCCCTTTCTTTCATGTTTTTTTCTAAGTCGTATTGAATCGTTCATTTTCTTGTTCACCCATTTATACTGCCAGAAGATGGCAACCAATTCAGAAACTAAACTCCTTCCTCAAACAAAAACTGAGTGCATTATAATCCGAACTTATCGAGCACAAACTACGGATTCCTGACAACGTTAGATAAAGAACGTTATGGAAATCATTCCACAACAAAGCACCGAGTATACTCGAACTGCAAATGTTAGGTCTGCTATTTCTTGTCTGTTTAAAAATGCAAGCGCACGTTGACTTCCAGTCACTGAATATAAGTTTCGATGAATTTCCACTTCAAATCATGAAGCGTTAGCAAATATGTATGGGAATAACACGATTTTTATTGAAAAAAGTATACTTTAACACTACATCGTGAATGTGGTTTTCACCTTATTTCTGGAAATTTCCTGAAAAATTAAGGTGAGATTTAATTCTTACCTCCTATCTTCGAACATTACAGGGCTTTCCATTTCTGTAAATCTCTTTCTCTCAAAATCCACAGGTTCATTGAACTTCAGCAAACCCGAGCTCTTCACCCTAGACATCCTGAGGAAAAAACTGAACGCCCAAACGCTTTCTTTCCTGATATCCATGGAGTCGCTGATAAAGTGAGTCAAATTCTGATAAGTCATGATATCAAAACCGTTTTCACAGTGAACCACCAAATATTTACCTCAATTAGCACGCCCAAAGACATAATACCCAATGACACCCGAGGAATAAATGAAATACCACGTTCTAACTGTCCCAGAACATACATCGGTCAGACAAACTGACGGGTGCCCAGTAGAGCATATGAACATGAACTAGCAGTCGGCAATTCTGACACAAGTGATTTTATTTCAATTACTGTCACAACTCCTGTCTACCTCCAGTTGACATTCCTTTGCCAACTTCAACGTCCAGAAAAAATTGTGTGAGATGAACGGGGTCCCACCTTTTAACGGGTGATTCCCAGTATTGACCTTTATTATATTCCTCATTCCCAAGGTGACATCAGGAATCTTCACAACATATTTTATCGGATCTCCAGAAGAAAGACTCAACTAAATTCGAAACGTTGTTGTTTTTGAAAACTGTTCGAAAGGGATTTTTGTAAGAGACATCTTATCTTTGCAGTTTTTCGTTCCTAAATATTTTGTATGGATTTCGGAACTCAATATTTACCCGTTATCTTTATTCTCTTCATGGTATCCGATTCGTTTCAGGAGTCCACAATGTCTCGAAATATAAATCCAACAAAACAATCAACAACTGGAAAAGTAATTATTGCCAGCGGAATATAAAATCAAATTAATTCCCATAAAATAGAAACAATTTATTTTGATCTATAGTGCGCTGCTCTCAATGAAAGCCTTTCTACAGTAATATGAACCGTAATCGTAAAAAGACAATATCCATAAAATTCTGTAATTATCTGTTCCACATAAAACTCGTCGTATGTGGATGGATCAGGCTACGATGGCTACTCACAGAATATCGATGATACTGAAAGGATACAATTGAAATCATTCCTTATGAGTAAATCATCGCAAACATGAACTAGGAATCACGATCAGTAATCTTCATGAGAAAACCATGTGAGATCGATCGCTAAAGGTGCTTCCCAGAAACTTGGATTTCTATTTCGTGCAAAGAAATACTTCACTTCTCGTTAGCTTCTGATGATCTACAAGGCTCAGATAGGGCCTGTCTTGGAATATAGTTGTATATTATATTATTATGAATATTGAAAGTATATGAATATTGAAAGTATATGAATATTGAAAGTTTTAAGTTATGCACGTCATATAGTAGGTCTATATCTAAAGGAGGATGTGTAGCAATTTATGCAAAAGCTGGTATGAATGTGAAATCAATCAATCTTACTGATTACTGTTTAGAAAAAGTTATCGAAGTATGTGCTGTCAGTTTCAAAATAAATAAACAAAAATACTTTCTTATAAATTGCTATAGATCTCCATATGGTGATTTTAGGCAATTTCTGGAAGTATTGGAAAATATTTCAAACCAATTGATGTATCCGCAGTGTAGATTTATTCTTTCCGGAGATTTCAATGTGGATGGATACCATGCATCGCAAGATTTCATTGATCTTTGTGCTATGTTGCAGTGTTTCGACCTGAAACATATGGTGAAGTTTCCTACTAGAACTACTGAAAACAGTCTCAGTACTATCGTATCGATAATATATTTTTGAATTTTCCAAATGATGGAATTTGTTCCGTCATAGATAACAACATTTCAGATCATAAAACGGTATTAATTGAATTGGATATGTCAATGGGAGGCAATAACCATGGATTGGAGTATTTCAAACGATCATTTGATAAAGATTCAATACAACACTTTGAAAATGCTCTGTCTCAGGAAAACTGGAATAATATTTATGACATTTTCAATATGGACGAAGCATTTGATTATTTCTATAATATATTTTAATATCATTTCAATACCTATTTTCCTATAAGAAAACGTGACACTAATAAGCACCGTTGGGTAAGAAATGGGTAAATCATGAAGTAAAAGTATCTTCTGATAACTTGTAAAATCTCTTTAGAATGAAAAGCACTCACCCAGATCTTCAGAATATATATACTGAGGCAAAAAAAACACATTTCAAGTTGATTAAAGACACAAAAAGAGAATATTATCAAGAAAAAATTTTTTCATCAGAGAACCCTAGTCAAACCGCTTGGAGTGTAATAAATGAATTGTCTAATAAAAGTAGACCAGAAACTAACAATTTGAAAATGAAAGACAACAACAATATTTTGATAAATCAACCTGACAACGTGGACAATCTATTCTGCACTTTTTTTGCTGAGACACCCAAAGAGATTTTATCACAAATTCCAAAGGTCAACGATGTGCTGAATAGTCGAATAATTAATAATAGGGATACTTTGTTTTTATCGCCTTTTACCGAAACGGAGCTTCTGATGCTCATCAATAATAAATTGAAAAACAAAAAGTCATTAGGTTTTGATGATATTCCACCTTTTATTATAAAAAAAGTTTTAATTTCTATTTTACAACCCGTAACCCATCTAGTGAATTTATCATTTGAGACAGGCCGCTTTCCACATCGTCTTAAGGTGGGAAAGGTAGTTCCGATATTTAAAAAAGAAGATCCAACACTTATGAAAAACTATAGACCAGTCACCATTTCCCCTAGTATGGGTAAAATTTTTGAATATTGTTTTCTGAGTCATCTCGACTCATTTCTTCCAAAGCATACGATAATTTCTTCAAATCAGCATGGATTCCGAAATGGTTTTTCGACGGTTACGGCGTTAAATGCATTTTATGAAAAGTTGGTCTCGTTTGTTGATGCGGGAGAATGTCCTGTGGGATTATTCTGTGATCTCAGCAGGGCATTTGACTGTGTCAACCACGATATATTGTTGAGGAAATTAGAGGAATATGGTATCAGGGGAACAGCATTCGACTGGCTCTCATCATTTCTGACTGATCGACAACAATATGTCAGTATGAATTTTTGTGAGGGGGGAAAAATGAAAACAGTAAAATCACATCAAGTTTCAGTTGATATTGGAGTTCCACAGGGTTCTATTTTGGGTCCTGTGTTATTCTCTCTGTATGTGAATGAAATAGGCTCATTAACATCTGACGCTCTCATTACGCAATATGCCGATGACACATCTGCAATCATATCAGATAGACTTGAAATCGAGTTGGAAAACAAATGTAATAGGGTAGTTTCTACAATGAATAACTGGTTTTCTCAAAACTTACTACTTCTTAATCCAAATAAAACCAATATTATATGTTTTCATAACAAGCAAAAAGCAGAAAAGGTAATCAATGTTTATCTTGAAAATTATCAGATAGAAAAAAAAAATAATGTTAAATTTTTAGGTATTGAGGTTGATAAGCATCTCGATTGGAAACTCCATTGCTCTGGAATTGTCTCTAAGCTGAACTCCATAATATATTTATTTTATAATCTGAAATCGATTTTGAATATAGGTCAAAAGATGAATTTATACTTCGCTCAGGTCGACTCAAGACTGCGATATGGTATCTGTGTATGGGGAAATTCTACTGCCACTCCGGAAATATTGAAATCGCAAAAAAGAATACTGAGATGTATTATTGGTCTACCAAAAAGGACATCTTGCCGCCAATATTTCAAAAAATATAAAATTTTAACAGTTGTGTCTTTGTATGTTTATGAAATGTGCCTGTATGTTTTTAAAAACAGAAATAAATTCATTCGTGTTGGTGAATATCACTCGTTTAACACAAGACAAACTAAAAAGTATGTCATACCATTTGCAAAAACAAAACTAACGTCTTGTGCGCCAAGCTATTTAGGTCTGAGATTATTTAATGCTCTTCCAATACTTAGTGAATACTTTTAGATTTACGTTTCTCTTTGGTAACAAAGGACGACTCCTATACTGATTATTGTCAGTCTCTTAGGCAAATAAATGTATTTTATTTATTTATTTATTTATTTTTATTAGTTCTCATGTGTGGAGTTCGGCACCAAAACATTCATTGAGGCTTCTCTATTCTATTCAGAGAAAGGCAATCCGTCTTGTTGGTGATTATTCGCTCACTTCATTGGAACATCGTAGAAGGGTCGGAGACTTGTCTCTCTTCTATAGATATTTCCACGGTCGGTGCTCTTCTGAATTGTTGCCAATCGTTCCACCTTTGGCAATATCTACACGAATGACTCGACGAGTACAGAATTTCCATCCCTTTGTTGTGAACTTGGAGACCTGTCGAACCTCTCTTCCTTAGGGATCTTTTTGAATTAGAATAGCTGAGCTTTGGAACTCCTTGCCGAGAGAGGTTTTTCCTGAGGCTCACAAGCTTCAAAAATTCAAAGTGAATGTTAATTCGTATCTCCTTCCCTTGATTCACGCGATGTTCTCTGAACATTACAGGGCTTCCCTTTCGTGTGAATCTGCATAAAAAAAAATGGCTGTTGACCCGCCTTCCTGCATATTTTTCACAGAAACAGAAAACACCGAATTATCACTATCATACTTTCAATGCTTTTGTCAGAACTATTGAATTCAAAACTTTCTAATAACCGAAGATATAAGTGATAATGATCGGTGATGTATCGCTTTTCAGTCACGAAGAAAGTGATTGCTAGTTTCGTCCCTACAAAACCTTCACTTGACCCCCATATTTCACTCATTATGAATTTCAAAAACAACTTGAGCGAAGAGGGATTCCATCCCTTCCATTTTCATTACTGAGAGGAATATTAGTCGGGCCCTTTTTGAACGTTTCTGGTCGAATTACGACGTAATGGTAAAAACGGCAACGGGAAAATCCTATCTCCCCTTCATTCCTTCGAATGAAATATCAAGCAAACTCAACCGACAATTAAATTTCCATATTCCGTCAAATGCGAAACAGAATACAACGAACAGTCAGGCCTCTTCTTAATCTTATTATAATCAAATCAGAAGTTTTCTCCATTCCATTTACGCTTATTTCAGTGCAGACTGAGGAAATCTCAGCTTTGATATTCATTAGGAACGAATGCAAACATTTCGTTTGTTGAATATGAACGCGAAAAATTTGGGGTGTCGAAAAATATTAAGGATTATATTCATCTCGAGAATATGATAACGACGAATATGAAATTTCCATTTTGAAACACGAGATCTGTAATGCATGGATGTAGATCGATAGCTACTAATGTAACCGGTGAGAAAAAATTGTTTTTGCACTGATTAATCCAATCCAATCTTTCATTGATAGATGAATAAACTTTTATTTCCAACAGGTGAAAAAAAACCAATCACAGGAAATAGAAATACTACATATTGAGTTGATTTTAACAGAATTGCAGAATCAAACATATATACACACATACATAATTAGGATCAGAACTTTATGATTATTTGTGAAATAACACTACAAAATGCACAGATTACCGGAAAAATATACCAGAGATACATAAAAAATTGGATTATCAAAAATATAAAAAGATGTTGACATAAATGGAGTTCATCATGCTCTTTGTATTTCAAATTTGGACGTTGATCTCAAAATGAATCTGTAGATTTTTTTAATTGATGAACAAAACATCACCATCCTGAGTTGAATTATTATTTTTTGGACACATGATTTCAACTGTCGATTTTCGTATGACATTTGTTCTGTAACTACTACCATAAAGTGTACGATGAAATGTATTAGGTATAATAATAGATCTCCACAATTTATACAACCATGTGAAGAAATAAAATGCTCAATATCAGTCGGTGAGTATTTTAGAGAGATAAAATGGAACTCGTCAAGTAAAACCGAATAATCAGTTCCTCTCATAGGACAATTTCCTGTGGATTTGAACGAAAAATACGTCAGAAATCTTTCAGTACACATTCGACATTGGCTATAGAACATCATAGGAAGGATACCAAATATAAGTGATCCATATTCGAGCTTACTTCGAACATCACAGTAATATATGGCGTAGGGAACTACAAAACATTTAGAGACATTCAATTGAAACTCATTTGCGGAGCAACAGCTAGGAATTACAGCGATGTCTTCGTGTAATTTAGAAGTAGAAGTGGAAGAATTTATTTCACTATAGTATACAATGCGATTGTAGATCGTCAAGAACAAAACATATAAAATGTAAGACACAGAGTAAATGAATATAGACAAAATAGAGTATGTTTAGGTATGAACATTCAGTTGGGGAGTGTTCATTACATAGATTCAAATTCATGCTTATTTGAAACAATATACTCATTGACACTGTAAAAGCAATGTTGCAATAGGTGAGTTTCGATTTGTACCTTGAATTCAATTAAAACCTCTTTATCCTAGAAGGTAGCTTGTTATACGAGTGTAGCTTCAGATAATTCTTTTTGCTTAGTTTCATAAATTTCGAGTAAACACGAGTAAAAAAATAAAGAAAGGAAGTGGCATAATTTGGAAATTGATGGAAAGAGGGTGGCAATGAACTTCCTCCATTATTTTAATTACTCTCTTTTGAAGAGTGATTGCTTTATGAGAGTGACACGAATCACCCCAAAGAAGAATACCATAAGACAAATGACTATGAAATAAACCATGATAACATGATTTGATTACGTAAATAGCGACGATATTTCTCAAACGTCGAATCAAAGAGGTATCAGTAGACAGTTTCTTCGCTAATGTTGCGATATGATTAGAGTCAGTAATCTACTTGTATGGCAGGTAATTTTACACAGGTACCTCGAGTGACATATGAATTGGAGGATATAAGAATGCATTGATTCTTTCCTAGGTTAAGCTTGAGTTTATTACAAGTAAACTAAGTTTGGCTAAATCCATTGTCCCATTAGATAACGTGGACAGATTGCCAAAAATATTACTCTGACAAACAAATGTTGTGTCATCTGCAAACAGGATCCTTTTCGTAGGTGGCATGTGAAAATATAAATCGTTTATGGAGATTAAAAAGAGAAGGGGACCCAGAACCGAGCCTTGAGGAACACCGTGATTCACGGTCTTATTATTCGGTATATCACCGCTTATTCTGACGTATCCATATCGTTCACTGAGGTAAGATTCGAAAAAATTCAGAACCAAGCCCTTGATGTCATAGGAGTGAACTTTTTCCAAAAGAATGTCGTTCGAGGCACAGTCGAAGGTCTTCAAAAACTCACACAACCCCATTCGTGACTGTTTACCCCCCTCAAGGCCCTCGACTATGTCCAATACTACTTGAAGAAGAGCTTTTGTTGTGGACATCTCATTTCCAAAACCATGTGGACCTGGACAAACAGTCTCAATATTTTCAAATATTGTTGAAAATCTTGAGTGGATATTGAGATTATTCTAGATAGTTTATCTCTCTCCTGTTTGAATAAAGTATCAGTTCATATTCATGATTGAGAGAATGAATCTTCGGAAAGTGTTGTTTTGAATACGTGTGAAAAACAAATTGTCAGCTTTATGCACACCGACACTGTTTAAGATTTAATTCTCAGCCACTGGAGAAATCTGATATAATCATACTCAACAACTGGCGCCATCATATCAAAAATTAAAAGTTACCTCTCGCCTGGAATTTTCATCGTTAAAAAGCTTTTTAATTAGACAGCTGAATATCGTTTGTGGAGTGAATGGATGAAAAATTTCCATGACACTGAAAAGTCTTTTATTCTGCCTTCAGATTCAATGGAGTTTTATTCGTTAACAGATATCAGCGTTCATACTATGAATCATTCTCAATGGAAGCCTTTCTGTTGATTATAATATTCACTGATGACTTTTTATTGAATGATAAATTGTCAACCGAGTTTCAATTTCATTATACGGTAGCGTAAGTTGAATTCCCCGAGAAGTTATATTTTTTTTTTGGGAAGTGACAATACGCCTTCCTTCTCATAATCCATCTATATAGACCAAGAGGTAGTAACAGGTGACGTTCTCCCATTTTACACTGCATGCCTTTTTGAGGCTTGATAATTAACGCTAACAGTTATTTATGTAATAAGGATCATAAAGACGATCATTATGGTACAAGTCGTGAATGTTATCGGGCGAGGCGTAGCCGAGTCCGATAACACGGCGTGTGCCATAATGATTGTTTATGATTCGTATTACATACAAAATTTTATCTGATGGCATTTATATCAATACATTTTCGAAAAATTAAAAACTGCATTTTCGACATGTCACAATGACAACTATTTTTTTAGGAGTAAGTATTGTGTAGTTTCAAATATTAGTAGGTGAGTGAGCTGTGCTTTGCCATTTCCTTGACAACATGTTTTCCTTATAGAATTTCATTATGGTACTTAGTCCCATAATGAGCTTCCTTATGTCATCAAAATTGAGTGACATAACGTTGTCATTATGACATGCCATCAGATAAAAGCGTTTTACCTTATGAAGTGCACACGTGCGGCTGCCAAGAATCTGTCTATTTGTCATATTTTGGGGTTATCTATCAAGCCTTGAAAAGGCATGTAGTGAAAAATGGAAACGTCATCTGTAACCACCTACTGGCCTGTATCTGTATCTGTAGAGTAGGGAGGGTGAGTGTAGACCCACAGCACTTAGGCCACAATATGGCCCATTGTACATCCTCCCAAGGAGTCGCCCTCCTAGGAAATTGTGCTTCCTGCCTTATCCAGGAAGGAGGACAGGTCACCAGGGGACATCTCCTTAATATCGGCAGGTGTAGGCCAAGACTCACCGAACACACACTCTCTTATCGACGATAGCTCCAGACATTCACATAAGACATGCCTGACAGTTTCATCTTCCTGTTCATACATCCTGCATAGAGGTGTGTCCACTAGCCCCATAATATGGAGGTGTTTCCTTAGTTGACAGTGTCCAGTCAGAAATCCCACTGTTAAACGTAGGTTCTTCCTGGTCATCGCCAAATATTTATTCGGATCCAGCTTCCCAGGGTCGCCCAGGGTGATCCTGGCAAAACTGCATCCTTTGATTTCATCCCATCTCTTAAGGGATTGAGTATGGGTGTAACGTTTGGCTAGTTCCGCAATTGTCGAAGTCGTCAAGCCATGGGTGTCACCTGGTCCCAAAATTTTCAGTCCAGCCGCCATCCTGGTCAAAGAGTCAGCAATGCGGTTACCTTTGCTCCTGTCGTGCCCTTTCACCCACCTTAATACGATATTGTTATCTATCGAGGCGTTAGCTAAATCTTGGTGGCACTCTAGTGCTAACCCTGAGATAAAACGTTGTCTATTCAAGGCTACTGGCCTAATACTGTTATTATAACAAGGTTCGTTTCTGATTTTGTTTGTATGTTTGTTTGTAGGAGGTTTTCTTCGAAAATACTGATCCGATTATGAAAATGTTTTCGTTATTTTTTTTATCATACGCAAAGAGAACACTGTCGACTGGTAACATAAAGTGATATAAGTCATTAATGTATATTGTAAAGAGTAGGGGTACTAAGACTCGTATTGCAGATATAATATCCCTTTTCCCTTTTGATAAACGAATGTTTCTCTCTTGGTATATTCCATGCTTTCAAAATTTCAATCGTGTTACTTTTATTAAAAAAAGGTGATCCACTTTTAACAGAAAATTATAGACCAATTTCTATAATTCCTGTTCGCGGAAAAGTTGTGGAAAAATTGGTGAAGCAGAGGCTTGAGAGTTATATAGAATAAAATGCATTGATTTGCCCAGGTCAGTTCGGTTTCAGAACTAATATAAGTCGACCACCAGTGCAATATAACGTATTTTATCGAACATTGTAATAAAAGGGAAGAACACTCACTTTCTAGCTCTTGTGACTTAACAAAGGCGTTCGATTGTGTCTCAATATCAATTTATAAGAAGAGATTCTACAACAGATATATTAGGTCCACCCCCTCAGGAAAATAACTGCTATTTTCCACATCAGTGTGTTTCCGTACTTATTAGTCTCCCAATCAACTGCAGGGTTGTTTTCGACGCCTTTGCCAAGTTTGTTTCCGGTATCTTTCTCAATTATAACTCCTTAATGAGAAGACAACTTCAACAGGAACTTGTTGCTGCTGCAAATATTCATCCTTAGCGTGGGGTGCAGTGACATATTTCTGGACTAATTTTCCATGTCTGCCTCTGAAAGGGCACTTCAAACACTTCAAGCTAAAACAAATCGTGAAATGCAAAAAAAAATCACGCGCTACCTGGTATCCATGTGAAACGAGGCTTTTTCATTTGGAGCAACACTTGTACATGTATAGTTGTCCTATGAATTTCCGTCAAGTTGTAATGGGAATACCGTGAAAATTTTGGTTTTCATTACATATTTGCTGCAAGTTATGAGTAACCCTATATCATTTCGTGAAAGGAAACAAGGAATTAAAATCGGTAATACAAGCAGTGGAAGTTGAACTTTCGGTGAAAATCGAAGAAATAAACCACAGACTAATCAAAGCAGAAAAGGAGAACGAAGAATTGAAAAAGAGGGTAGAACATCTTGAAAGAAATCAGAAGAGGAACAGTATAATTATATTTGGACTAGAGAGAAAAGAACGTTACATAACACCAGAAAATATCATTCAAATACTGAAAAACCTTCTGAATATCGAACTGGTTGAAAACGACCTCAATAATATATACCCTCTCGGAAAAACTAATAATTGTCCAGTGAAAGTTGAATTCATCTCCCAGCTGAAAAAAATTGCAGTTCTCAAGAACACAAAACACCTGAAAGGAACTCCGATTAATATTGCTAATGATCTTACTGAACTACAAAGGGCAGAAAATAAAATACTAAGGAAGCACTTATACGCAGCGAAACAGGATAAGAATAATATCTGCTACATTAGAAACAACAAACTTCACCTGAATAACCAGATACTCACACCCTCTGAGCTTGAGAACCTAGAAGACATAAGCGAACTTGTCCTCCAGTCAAAATCACATAGCGAACCAGGCACGCCAGCTCCCGGACAAAAAAACGCAGTAGAAAATTTTTCAGACGAAGATACTTTTACTGCACTACCTCCAACTCAAACGTACGATTCAACTGACACATCATCAAAAGTCATTACAAACACCCAAGGAACCCCAAAAACGAGTGCAGCGAAGAAAACCGTGAAAGAAATACTGCGAGAGAAACCAATCACACGGAAAAACTCCTGCAGGCTGGGTAATTGATTTCTTCACCAAATAATTATTTATAAACTCAAGTAATATTACACCCGAATATTTCAATATTCAACTTGAGCTCAACATTGAAATCATATTGTCCTAATTCATGTTCAGTATGGATCAATACATACGTGATTTTGAAACACAATCGATTCAGACATATATTATTGATACAGTTGATGAATGTTCAGAAATATTACAGATAAATGAAAAAAATAATAACTTTAAAATAATGCACATGAATATTAGGAGCATTAATAAAAATCTGGATGAATTTAAAATTCTCTTGCAGAACATGGCCTCTGACTTCGATTGTATAGTGTTGAGTGAAACTAGAGAAATAACTGATCTGAGCCTTTTTCATATCAATGGGTATGATGTAATTTACAATGAGAGTAAGTACAACCAAAATGATGGAGTAGTAGCCTATATCAGATCATCCTTCCAATTCTTCAACAAATCAATTGAAATATTTAACAACATCAAAGCACTCAAAATTCATATTACCATAAATGAAAAAGACACTGTAATCATTACGGCACTATACAGGTCGCCCAATTCAAGTATTCAGGATTTCAATATAGGAATGTCTAGATTTCTCGAGGAGCAAAATGATAGCGAAAATGATCTGTGCATATTCATAGGTGACATAAACATCAATTTGCTAGAACCAGATGACAGGAACACTGTAGAATATATGAATATTCTCAATGAATTTGGCTATCAATCTGCAATAAACACTGAAACTAGAGTCCAGGGTAATTCCAAATCATGTTTAGATCACATATTCATCAAATCTGATGAAATCTTGAGAGAAAACACAATTCCCTTGGTTCTGAGAACGCATATCACAGATCACTTCACTACGATTTTGCAGGTCATGCTGGGAAAAGAAATTAAAAATAAAACAAATCATAACAAATATCTGAAATTTATTAACAATAACAAAATAAGTAATGTATTTGAAAATCTCCTGGCTTCCAGTGTACAACTCAAATGATGCAGACACCTCAACCAATACATTTAGTAATATTGTTCAAGAGGGTCTTAAACTGTGTACAGAAAAACGTTTATTTCGTAGAAAACATGATAAAATTGCACCCTGGATGACCAATGGCTTGCTTACCTCTGTAAATAAAAAAAATAGAATGTACCTGGATATCATAAAAGAACCTGGAAACATAGAATTACAAAGAGACTTCAAAATCTTTAGAAACAAACTGAACGCAATAATAATAAAAACTAAAAATAATTACTATAAACAGAAAATTGAATGTAATAAAAATTGTGCAAAAAATCTATGGAAAGTGATTGAAGACATAAGTAAAACGAAAAAAGGGAAAACTCAAATAAATAAAATCAAAAGTTCTACTGGTGAATTATTAACAAAAAAATATGAAATAGCAAATGAATTCAACAGGACGTACATTGACACGGGAAAAAAATTGGCAGAAAAAATCAAAGTGGACCCACTATTTCAGCACAGTAGACTAACTATGCCCAACTCATTCGTATTTAACCCTGTTGATATGACAGAAGTCGAAAATGCAATAAGGGACCTAAAAAATAAAAAAGCGGTTGGTAATGATGATTTGAAAGCTGAAACCATCAAATTAATAACTCCCTATATTCTGGAACCTCTAACGCATGTTATTAACATATGTATTGAAAAAGCAGTGTATCCCACAGCATTCAAATATTCTATAATTACCCCACTGTTCAAAAGGGGTGATGTAACGGAAACAATCAACTATCGGCCCATATCACTACTAACCCACCTATCTAAAATATTTGAAAAGATAATAAAAAATAGATTACAAGTATACCTAAAAAAGTACAGCATCCTATCGAATCAACAGTACGGATTTAGGGAAGGAAAATCGACTGAGGATGCCATCCTAAATCTAACCTCAAAGATCACAGAATCACTAAATAACAGCAA
The DNA here is from genome assembly GCA_032362365.1 of Zygogramma bicolorata. Taxonomy (NCBI): domain Eukaryota; kingdom Metazoa; phylum Arthropoda; class Insecta; order Coleoptera; family Chrysomelidae; genus Zygogramma; species Zygogramma bicolorata. The sequence goes on from JAVJAQ010002252.1 coordinate 55,105, forward strand.
ACCGTGCTTAACAATATTCATTGACTTATCGAAAGCCTTCGATACCGTCAGTCACCGTTTGCTTTTGCATGCTCTGGAGGATATTGGTATTCGGGGAAATTGCTTAAAGCTATTTGAAAGCTATCTGACAAATAGACTACAGGCTGTGAGGGTTGCTGGCGTCTGCGGTAATTCGGAAAAGATCGAATATGGAGTTCCGCAAGGGTCCATACTAGGCCCTTTACTTTTCAATATATATATATATATATATCAATGATCTGTTCTCACTACAAACTCGGGGTGGTATAACCGGGTTCGCAGATGACACAGCTATCTTCTACAGTGGTGATAGTTGGATAGATTTGAAATCTAAAGCAGAAGAAGATTTCTCAAATATCAAAAAATATCTAGATAGCAAGCTACTGACTGTGAACTTTGAAAAAACAAATTACGTACCTTTCAGCTGTACTTCAATTGACACTCCTCCCTTCGACCAACTAATAATCAAGGTAGGCACAGACTCCATATCCATCTTTCCAGAAAAAAAAGTTAAATACTTAGGAATCATATTTGATCCACACTTGAAATGGAATCTTCACATAACCTATGTGACGAATAAACTCAGAAGTATTTTATTCAAATTTAGAAAATTGAAAAATATATTATCTGTGAATCATCTGCGGATCGTGTACTTCTCTCTAGTTGAAAGTCATCTGAGATATGCGATCGTTGTCTGGGGTGCAAGTTTGAAATCGCACCTTCGCTCTTTAGAAGTCACACAAAGGAGATTTCTAAAGCTGATGTATACCAAGAACTCAAGATATTCAACAGATGAACTTTACAAAGAATCTCAAATACTTGACTTGAGACAACTATACTTCCTCTGCTCCACCAATAAATACCATATAAACAAAAATCATTCAGAACTTCCACATCATGATTACTTCACTCGTCAGAAACATCATTACATTACTCCATTGATGTTGAAAACTGTTTCACAAAGATCGTATTCGTTTTTCGCACCAAAACTATACAATGTTAAACCAGAAAATATAAAAAATATTACATATAAAACATCGTTCAAGAGAACATTGAAAGAGTTCATTCTCTCTAGACCGAGATCTATGATCTCGAACTATTTTGAGAACCAAACATGAATAACTGATTTCCAAGCTTTCCTATATTATTTCAATGATTCTACTATATGTCATGCCGTCTATAAATTGTATATATGTGTGTATAGGTATGTATGGATGTATGTATGTGTGTATATGTATGTGTGTACATATCACATGTTATAATTGTCTGTCACCGTCATTATCATTGTCAAACATTGTATTTTATTCAAATTGCTCTTATCCACTTCAAATTTTATCCACCTTATATTTTATCTTCTACACTATACATTCTGTTTATATATTTATTATACATACTACATTTTATTTATACTATAGAAATTTATACAACTTGTATTTTATTTATATTATATTTTATGTTTACTTTATCATAACTCTATTAAGTACCAGTCTCTTTTTATTCATTCGATACGAAACAAGTGCATTAGCACTTATCGTTTACCTGCTTTATTCTTTCCACTTAATTGCTAGTTGATAGATTTCATCTGTATTTTTGTTTTTGAATAAAGTTCTTATTATTATTAAAGTTCTTATTATTATTTGAAACAAACCTTTATTATTCATTCACTCCGAACGATTTCTTTATAATTTATTTATCAAGATACAGGTATAATTTATTAGCTGTGAAATGTAATCAAATATCGTAAAGAAATCAACAGTGTTCGATATACGTAACTGGGGAAATTCTTGAAATCGTCAGCGTTTACCTCATTGCAAAACTCACAACAGGACCCCATATCAATATCTGTGGTGAAAAGAACTGAAATGAACTTGATGTCAGGAGTAATAACACTCACGAAAGTCATACACATAAGTCGAAGTATATTTCCTTGATTCAATTTGAAACAATTTCAGTTTAAGACTGCCCTGCCTATATATTTCTAATACAAACAGGCATGTCAGAAGTGATATCGATCAACAACATCTATATACACATGTAACTCGGAGAGTATTTCATTTATTTGACCACTATGAAATGATTTCAGTTCAAGATCACCTCTCTAATATATTTCTGATATTTACAGCTGGTTAGCCTTTCATCTATTATGTTCATTATAAGGCATATACCTCTTATACTAGATATTGAGATAATATAATAGTACTAGTATTAGTATTATGCAACGATCATGTAATGATGGTTATTAATACAAGAGCATCAACCGGGATAAGAAACGAGCCGATGGTGAGTTTCGTATGGTTGATGCGAGTGTATCAATAACCATTACATGAGAGTTGCATACGCTATTTTATGTACACCCGATAAATACTAAAGAACTACAAATGTTATATTTATATTGCACACAATAATACTAATTAAACGAATTTATTTGAAAGATTCTACAAAATTGTAATTAATGGTATTAAAATGGGAAATAAAACAATGAGAAATGAAGAGATCAAAAATTAAAAAAAAAGATTACTCGAGGCCGGAATCGAACCCATATCTCCAAATAGTCCAACTAGGTAATATAATATCAGCGCCTTAGACCGCTCGCCTACTACGGAGTCCTGGTAAATAGTCAGCTTTCAGCCAGTTCCTAAAAAGGAAAGAAAAATTTGCCTAGTAATTATAGACCGATTGCATTGCTTTCTATCATTTCCAAAGTAATGGAAAAAGCAATCAATGTGTAAGCTCATCAAATATTTGGAGGAATCAGGAATAATCAATTATCGGTTATAATTGCACGAGTGCATAAAAATTACCGATAATTTTGCAAGAAAGCGTGATATCTAAAAATTGCAAGAGTTTATTTTCATATTTTGGCGAAAGTGCCCGAGTCCGAAGGACGAGGGCTCTTTTACAAAATATGAAAATAACCGAATGCAATTTGTATAAGATATCATGCTTGAATGCAAAATTATCTGGTCATTTTTATGCACGAATGTAATTCATTGGAATATTTCACGAATAAAGAAATTCTCAAGGAAATGATATTTTTTGTTCATTTATACTTTCCTCTATAGATTGTATGGAGTACTCACCTAAACGCGAAATGTTTTTCTATTTTTGAAGTCTATCTGGCATTTATTTGTGTTGTTTACTGACGTCTAGCGATACGGTTTCAAATATGTTGTTATGGTGACTTGATACAATGCAATTACCGCTGTAAGTTTTCGATAATTGCATTGCTCTTATGGGACATTTTATATATGAGGGAAATATTCGACGATACAGATTTTGACATCAAAGATCGACCAGTGACTTATTGGCGTCTGTTTCATAAATTTGGCAGCATTCCATCGAAAAATTCGGAGAAACGTTAGCTGTTGTACTCGATATTTCAAAAGCGTTTGATAGGGTTTGGCATCGAGCTCTTCTTTCTAAACTATCGGTTTATGGTTCACCTTCTCAATAGTGTGCTCTGATGAAGATCAGTCATAGTAGACTCGCAGAGGAGAGTTGAACTACGACCTCGCCGCTGAAGATGGCTGTCGCAGATGTAGCCGAAAGCTCCGGAATTCAAAATTCCAGTACACGGTCCTCAAACCCGAAAAACTCGCGAAATAGTCTTATCGTGTAAATAAATTTATTATATATAAAGTAATAGTAGTGAAATTTGTTTGAATATTTCCATCGTATGTTGAAAATCCCATGTGAAGCGGGACATCTTCGATCAATTACTGCGATAAATTCTCGGCGGGACATTTTCGGGCTGGTAAACACCCGGTAGGTATCGAAAAATACCCGCTCGGTCCATGTATCTATAGTAACGATTGTTAAAATGTACATTTGTCATCTTGACAGGCATATATACTGAATTTTAAACATCGTTGTTTTAACTCCGGAAATATTCTACCGAATTACACTCGTGCATCAAAATAAACCTGATAATTTTCCATTTAAGCACGTTGTCAGTAAAAAAACTGCATTCGGTTATTTTCATATTATGCTAAAAGAGCCCTCCTCCTTCGGAGTCGGGCTCTTTCGACAAAATATGAAAATAAACTCATGCAGTTTTTAGACAACATGCTTTCATGGAAAATTATCGGTAATTTCGAAGCACTTGTGTAATTACTCCCGAAAATGAAATTTGTATTACTTACTCGTCAAGTATTTACAGGAAGATCTTCCAGAGTTGAAATATAAAACATTAGTGAAACATTACACTGAACAAACATGAAAGTTGAAATCAGTGCCCATTAGGGTTTAACTATTGAATTTTTCTGAAACATTATTATGAAAGTAAAAATTCCCTACGTGCTGCATGGTGAGCAAGAAGGATGGCAGGAAGTGAAATTTGACATTGACTTATGGTCCTAATTGATTATGGAACATATTTTGTGTGAGAAATGACATGTATAGTGACCACAGTACACTTCTAAGTTTGATGCTAGGGTAGATGACATCTACAAAAAGTTTTTTGTTACACCACGGCTTGGATCTTCCTGAATGTCCTTCCCAATCACGATTGCTGTTTTTCTATACTTGAGAGTGAAAATCCACAGCGGAACTGCTCATTTCCCGATTCATAAGACAGAACGTCACCAGTAGGAATTAGGTGTGTACATCGCAAACTCCAGGAAAGCGACGAGAGCAGCGCAACATGAAATCGGAGGTTGGAGAAATTTAACGCTATCCCTCACAAACAACTCCCGCAGTCAACGGCAGTCTGTACAGCTCGATCCACGCAAACATCGCATTTTCATCCTATCTTCCGCGATTGCTGATTCTCGAACGGACTCCCGAACACTTATCTGGAGTGCGCCGTGGGAATTCCTGTTCATAATCGCTCGTAATATACCGGCTGTCCTTATATTTGGGATTCATGAAAATAGATTTCTGAGAATAGCGTGTTATGAACGTAAACTAATGTGAAGTGTCGTTTATCGAGATGAACTTGTTGAGTGGGTGTCCTGAAAGGTGATGGATATCAGACTATGTTGTTATGAATAGTTGATCTTGGTTCTTAGCGACAGTTTTTGTGATTGATGTGAGTATATTTGAGTATATAGTTAGATCGGGCAAGTGTGAACGCGTTTTTCATAAGTGAAATATGTGAGCAATTTTTTTATTATTTCTAGCTGTCTTATATATTTCAAAATAAAGTAACCGTCACATACTAATGTCTGCTTGAAAAGTTACATATCATTATTGTGATGTAACAACTAGAATTAATTTTTTTCTTTTTTTTTTTTGAAGTCTTCACCGTGGATCACATTTTCCCATAGTTTTGGAGAAAGTGTGAATACCAGCAATCGAAACGTCGTGAGTACACCCAGATTGAAACTTGATTTCAACATTTATTCATAATATTTCATTTATTTCTTTATTTACAATTTTTTCATTAATATTGAACATTATTTCCAATCAATCCTCAATTTTGTTGTCGACCAAAAAATCTATTTCAACCTTTCGTTTGGGATTAGATTTTTCACTTGATTTGTATTTTTATCCTTTCGTTCTTAGCAACAGGTTTTAATAGAGTTAATAATATAGACAATGGAAGTACGAACCATTACCATCAGCATAAACCTACAATTATTTTTCAACATCGAAAAATTCAAATGTCTTCATTGAAAAGTTATAAACTTTCTAAAGGTCGAAATTAAAAATCAACCAAAATGTCTTGAAAATTAAAATTCCTTCTGTCTATATTGGGTTCAGAAAAAACTGGTCTTCAATTTCTATCCACGAGAAATCATTTTTCCCATGTCTTAGAATCATTCAAATCATTATTTTCTCGATAAATGCTCATCGTACCGCTTTGTATTTCTTCTACTGCATTTTCGAGGTCCGATTGAGAATGATTCTAGGCCCATTGGGTTTTTCGATGCTAGTTTCGAACCATTTTGCATTTGGAACCAGAAAATATTTTGAATGTGAACATATACGAGATAACTAGTTCACACTAATCCCAACCCAAGCGGTCATACTAATCTCAGAATTTATTCTCATCGAAGTAAATGCAATATATTCCATAAAATTATTTTGAAAGAAATAATCATTGAAAATAAAGTATCCAAACTGAGCAAGAACCCATACATAAACACGTATAGACATCAAATTTCACCGTCAATTCGACATAGATTTTGACAATTCCAAAAAATATTAGTTCTCTCATCGAGCATCAAGTCGGAACGAAGGCGGTAACTTTCCTGAATGAATCTGTCGAATTCCAGTATGCAGGGAAGCTTTCTACGTAGGTGAATAAAACAAAGATTTGAGCATGTCTGTGCCAGAAGGCGTCAAAATTGGCTCATTTTCCCCCTATTGAATGCAATTGTTCACACTTGCCCCGAATTCACACTTACCCGACTGACTATTCATGCAGTCGGATCTGCTCACTATGCATGAAACACTGAACAGTGTACAACGTTGTTATTTCAGGTTGAGTATGGGCAGCATGGTGTGACGGAATTCCAAAGTTTCACTGATTCATTCAAGAAAATATAGTAATTTTTTTTCCAGATACGTTATATAAAAAATATTTTACTGTGTCTTGATGACTGTAACACAGAATAATTTCTAATGAAAGTAACGTCTGGGGAATTTATATTCTTGAAACTATCATCTTCCTCTTCCTCTTCAATGCCCTAGTTTTCTACTGCTTCTTCACAAAAAAAAAACGATATACCTCATTCCGATGGCTTTCGAGGTCAACCGATGTTGATTGTTTTTCAACCTCGAAATTGATAAGAATTATGTTTTCCGAGTTTTTTTTTTGTAAAAAATGCGTATTACTCGGTTGAAGGTGATGAATAAAGTGAAATTATGGAACTTTTCCTAGAGATCAATTACCCTAGCACCAAACTGATATTTTTGCACTCGACGCGTATTTCACTAACAAGGTTAACATCATCAGGAGAAAAAAAATGATCAATATTAAAAACGTGTGGTTCTATCGTTTTTCTGATTTTAAATGCAAAAAAGAAGGCGATATATGTTTCCGCTCTGAATATAGAAAATCAAATAGTTCCCGAAATCATTCAAAAAACGACCAGCTCATAAATCGTTTGACTCCATGAATATCTGTAATATTCCCGATATATTCTTGGAAAATACTCTGTTGAACATTCCTCGAATATTCTTTTTGCTCATTCCTGAAATATTTATGGTATATTCTAAATATTCTATTCAAAGAATAACTTTCGAATATCATTTCAATACCCCAAAGGTATGAAGGATGTATATATTCCTAAAATATTCATATAATAGTACAATATCCATTAAAGAATATTTCAGGAATATAATAATAATAAATTTATCCACACAATAAAAAATGAAATGGAATAGCATTGAAAGAAGTACAATTGCATATGAATAAAATACTCGGTGAGTTGACACTTGTTCCGAGATTGAAAAGCACGTCATACATTCTTAATAATAATAACAATCTGAGTTTAGTTCCACGTTAAATAACATAAACGTTACAAATTATAAAAACAGATGCAATGCTGGGCGGAAGTGGGTTGATAATTGAAAGTTGATAGGTATTTTTTTCCTACAGTCGAGATACAAGGTGTGAAAAAACAATAACAAATAGCGAAGTGTATTTACAAACAAGAAAAAGTTGAAAATCAGGCAATGTATTTAGTTATAGATTCAATGAGATTTTGATATGTATATTCTGTTGTGACTAGCAACTCTGGGATTGCTGAATAAAAACATTATCAATTTTATTCGCAGAATATCTACTGCTATCTGGCCATATTCGGCAATAAAGTCTTATACTGAAAACCATGATATATCAAATTACATTCAAAACTTATGCTTTCCAGTATTCAAACTTCCAGAATCACGTGTCAGGTCGGTGGCAATGTGGTTATTCATATCAAACCCAGAATTTGATTTGAATGAAACACACTGTATATTTCCGAAAAGTATATCCCATACATTTTTGCCAATCTTAAAATGAAACTAGTTTAGTTATACTGTTTTTTTTTCAAACTTTCGCAATACATTCAGGCAAGTCTCCTAGTATCGTATAATATCTGTCTTTGAGGAATTTTTTCAATCTGTAACAGATGCAGATGATAACCATTGTTATATGAGCATTGTTGAATTCAACTGAGGCAAATTCTGGATGTTACATGAAGCTCCATACAGCTCGTACATTTTTCATTTTCAACGGATTGCAAATTGCTTCAGCTTGAATTACTGCTTCAAAGGCAAACTGTGTCCAAATAATCTATCACTCCCGCCTGGTCTAAAACAACACACCATCTGTAGGTGACACATTCTGTATATAAATTTCATGCATTTCGAAACGACTCGAAACTATTTGCTCCTTTTCATGAATATTTTCCGGGAAATGATTGGTTTTGAATATTTCAGTTTTGATGTGGAACGTTTTTTGATGTTTCTGCTGTGAAAACAGTTTGCAGGGTATATTTGTGTCCATTCGTCTTTTTCATCCGTGACGAGATCGACGCTGTGATTATTAGTATACAGCTCGTAGTATTTTTCGAATTTTCCACAGCACGTTCTATCAATGTCGAGAAAATTGATGGAAATTCGGATGATTGTCAACTGTTGAGTCTCGAAAGATCAGTATTCCTGAACCGAAGTAGATTGAGTGAAGGAATCGGAAGATATACGTCAGCTTTTTCAGACTTGCTCCATAACCAACAACAATTCATAATATCGAAACTGTCTTTCAATTACTCTGTATGAAGTAGGAAAAATATTTCTTCAATAATAACAAACACTTGTGAGACAGTTTCTTTATTCAACGAGAAAAAAATTTGATACCTACTACAATCTGGAAATAGGAATTAATATTGGAATCTATCTAGACAACTGTATTAGGGCAGATTTTCAATCTACCCCTAAAAGTTTCTGCGATAATTCAAAAACAGTTCCTTCTGAATGGCACGCGTTCAATTATTCAGCAATTTCTGGTATAATTCACCTGTCAGAAAAATACAAGAACTAATAGTTATCAAATACTTATCGTTGTTAACGTTTCGAATGCTTCCGATTTCAAAACTCCTTCACAAATATTTCTCTTTTCGTGAAGAAGTTTTGAAAACGGAAGAAGTTGCTGACTAATTTAACTTCTTCACTTGTTTAGATTCCAATAATAATTGTTAATTATTCAGTTTGTGCTTGTTTAAGACAGACAGAATAGGAAAATAACTTTGCTATGGTATAATATCTTCGGTGTACACTATATCCGAACAATTGGAGGACATGTTCTTCCATAATGATACCTTACTCACTGAGTTATTCCAGTTGCTTGCCCAATTTCCCTGGAAAACGGACATCTCCTCATTCAATTCGAGAGCAATATCGTACGGAACTATTTACTACAATTCTGTTTGAAATTTGTCGAGGTTCATCGTGAAATTGCATTTGTTACCTTGTAGTAACTGCGACAGTTGCTCGACGTCTCCTAATGAACTTTTCATCACTCAATGTATGAAGCTTGTACTTAATAAATGCAATGTTATCAGCCAATGGGGGATATGCCACGAAATTTGAATTGGACGCAAAATTTATAATTTGAATCTTCATTATCGTTTTTTATGTAGTTAATATTCGAATCAACGAAATTTTATATAGAAAATTAAAAATTATGGGGAAAAGTTCAAACTCACGAAACGCATCACCATTGGTCAGACGACCCAACCGTTATCCGAAAATAGAAACATTTTTGATGAAATTTCGATTTTACGTACGCAGCGGTCGAAGGAGAGAAAGCTGGTAAGCGAGGTAATCATTATTCTATATGAGGTATTTGAGTCCATAACATAAATATTCATAAATGCCCACAGCAGTGATGTATATTATAACTCGCTATTTCGACAAAAGTAAACACAACTTCGAACAACATATATTTGCATATAACGGAACCAAATAAAACAGAATATGTATTAGATTTTCATTTCATTCAAGTGGGTTCATGTATCAAGAATGAAATGAATGGAGATTCAGAAGGGGGTATTTTTTTATCTACAGATTCACACTAAAGGGAAGCCCTGTAAGTTCAAAGAATACCGTGTGAATGCAGGGATAGGAGATAAAAGCAGAAAAAACTTCTCTCGGCAAGGAGTTTCAAAGTTCAGCTGTTCTATTGAAAAAAATTCCTTAGCAAGAGAGTTTCGACAGGTCTCCAAGCTCACAACAAAGTGGTGGAAATTCTGTACTCGTCGGGTCATCCGTGTAGATATTGCCAAGGGTCGAACGAATGATAACAATTCAGAAGAGCACCGACCGTGAATATATCTAGACGAGAGAAAAAAGTCTCCGACCCTTCTATTATGCTCCAATGAAGTGAGCGAGTCTGTGAGCGAAGAATCACCAAGAAGACGGTTTGCCTTTGTCTGAATAGAATCAAGAAGCATCAATGAACGTTTTGGTTCCGAGCTCTATGCTTGCGAATTATATTCCAAGACAGGTATGTCATATCTGAGCCTTGTAGATCATTAGAAGCTGACGAGAAGTGAAGTATTTCTTCGCACGAAATAGAAATCCAAGTTTCTCGGAAGCACTTTCTATCAGTCGCATAACTCAAATTTGCCTATAAAAAAATACTGGAAATACTTTTACTTTATGTTTGGGTCAATGAATATTAATGACGATCTTCTACTTGTACGTTATGTAATAATTTCCAGCAGATTAACCTTACATCTATAATCATTTCCAAACAATACCTGTGCATCAATTTTCTTGTTTACATGATATGGTGGAGTATAAAGCATGAAATTGGATACTCACGAACCCGACTAGACTTTGTTAGCATTTCTAGAATAATGTTCATATTTGTGTTGTTCAGTGCATATGATTCGAGTAGCATTGTGAATATCAACTACCTGAAGAGCTAGCCAACTGTATTTTCAACTATAAATACCCCTACTAGGTCACACTATTAGATCTTTGTTTTTTGTGATAATAACAATGGCTCCACCTACCCAAAAGTAACCTCAAAATTTTGTAACTATGTTACTATTCTATACAAGTCCCTGAAATGAATGCATCGATAGATATTAAGAACTCAAAACAAGCTGGAGGGCAACTTAATTGTTGTATCATAGCCAATCAATCAGATCAATGATAGATCAATGCATGCAATAGTGTTTATCTTACTGTTATTTTCTTCATGAACAATGCTCATACATATAACAGTCTGTTCAACAATTGAGAAAGATGTGTTTACATTTTAACGATATCTTCAATAATATCTTTATAAACTTCTCTTTGAATATATGTCAATAGTATCACTGATATACCTCAAACTGGAATAGATTCACTACTCAACTACACCAAACTCGATATTCAGTTCTTGCCAAGATATAACAAGATACCACATCGGATGTGCTGTTTCGTAAATTGATTCAAAAACGCACTTTTTATGGAACAAAAGTTTGCACAAACTTGCTGATGTAGAATTCATACAAAGTTTGAACAGGACCATAAAACATTCAATTTTGTTTATGCCTATGGAGTGGAAGTAATGAAAATAAACGGAGCATTCAGATTATGAATCAGAATTATATTGGTAGGTTATGAAACGAAGCAGATATTTACGATATGATTTATGAGTATATACAATATCTGGAAACGTCCACTCAGAATTTTTTGATAAATGTAGTTCTGGCTTGAATAAGAACGTGTGTGGAAACTAGTACATTGTTTCACGAAAAAACAATGAAAGTCATTTCCCATTCCCATTTTGAAATGAAAGATGTAAAAGATATCTCTTCTACCGAGAACAGTTTTGTATTATAGCCATGAAAAAAAATCCATAGAAAGTATATGTAGCTTAAAAGCTGAAAACAAATGGATAAAAGCAAGAATATTTCACTCATTTGATACCGTACTTACTTTCTTTATTTTTCCTATAATCAAGGTAATTTTCAATAAAGGGAAAGGTAAGACTGCGTTTGAGAAATGAATTATATCATTAATCCCCTGGATATTTCAAAACTGATACGGCAGCAATATCAAGGAATAAATTATCAAATGGAGAGTAAATGGTATGATTTCCATAAATGTTTAGTTACTTGTACATACGAGGTTATTGCCAAGGTCTTTTTATTGAGTTTCCGTGAAGAATATAGCTAAATGAATCTGGAATTGGGAAGCAACGATACTTTTTGCTTCAAATAAGAAAGACACCTGAGTTAACTGAAATTCAAGAGCTTGTATAAGAAGGACCCTAAAAAAAACGTCAACCCGAGCAAAAAGGGTGCTAATGATACACTAAGTATAAAGAATGGTAAGCATATTGCAGTGATAGAAGACAATTGTCTAAGATCGGTAGTGCTTGACTTTCGTGATGGTTATACTGTTTTTTGCACGATCCTTACTAATCCTAATGAATTAATCTCCACCTATAAACTGAAAAGTCAAAAGATACATTTGTATATTTGTGCCACCATCTTTTGCTGTATAAAATGCATTAATTATCATCTCAAACTAACATAATCAGTTGGTGAACTCAAAATATCTGCTGTAATTTCTGCTGGTGCAGCAAAAATTTCTTCGTTATCCCCTTTTTCAATAATCAACGAAACACTGAATGACAGCAAGTAGGTGAAACAATTGCTCGTCGATTCATGGATATTACGAGATACAGAACCAATCTACAAACTGTTGTGCAGTGAAGTTCCTAAAAATAATTCAATTTTCCAAAGAATTTGGATTGATAATTCGCTAAATTTGGTTTTTGGACAATTGAATGTGTTTATCAAGTTGAATGAAATAAGCTCAATATAAATATACCGATTCCAATATCAGCAAAAATTGGGAGCTCCTTTATATATAATGGAAAAAAATGTTTAACCATTTGCCAATTGAGATCAAAGGCATAACATGTTGTAGTAAACTTAGAAAGTCTGTAAAAAAGCTTCTGATATCAAAGGCGTATTATTCTTCAGAGGAATTTTATTTAGACAGAAATTTCAACTCTACATACAACTGATATTAATTCTGTGTTTTAGGAGTGTTGGAACTATGTGACTATTTTCAACCTTAATCGTTTCACACATTTGACTCTGAACTGTAAAGTTTGAAAATGTAGGTACCTTCTATGATTTTACACGCATTGGGTTTTATATTATTATGCGTTATAACTTATAGTTTAAACATTTGCCAATTGAGATCAAAGGCATAACATGTTGCCGTAGAAAGTCCGTGAAAAAGCTTCTGCTATCAAAGGCGTATTACTCTTCAGAAGAATAAAAGTAAACCTAATATTTTTCTGCAAATCGTTTAAAACTCGACAGACAAGAATTAACTCTGAAAAGATGGCGAATAATTTTATTCACAAATGAATGGTGCTTTGAAATTCGTAATAAAATTACTTGGGTTACTATGGAAACTTCCTCACAGTAAGAAAATATTGAATTCCTCTTCAAGAAATTTTATGTGAAATGTCAAAATTTCCTTGCGATTTGCGGAAAAAGTAATTCAGTCATCGGTAAATGAATTCTACGACGTCTTTGTCCTCCCAGTAAACAAGGCTCACCGTCTTGACAACAGACACCTTGCGTAAGTAATCAAAGAAGCTGGATCGTGTTAAAAACGAATACCGCTTTGCCAGAACAAAGAGAAAGCTGAAAAACAGTAGAATGGGGATATAGGAGTTCAGTTCGTTCGTTAATAAGACGAATTTCCTCATCGGATGGTGAATCTTGAAACGTACGTTTGTACATCCGATATCAAATTGTCTATCATCAAACCATTCACAGATCATGGTTATCTGTTCGAGAGAGAGTTTCCTCATATTTTGTTTCATTCTACGGAAAAAGTTCCTGCAAAAACGAAGAGTTAGCAGCGTAATGATTACAAGGCGAAACCATTACAAGCAGAACGTTTATTTTCTCATCGACTATGAACTCTTCCTGATCGAGATATTTCCTGCAGTATTAAGATCCAATCACTCTGCACTTGGGAGATTTTTCATTTCCTTTGCGATATGGAGTCAGGATGCGTTTTCTGAAATGGACTGGAATGAGTTTTCACATAGATAGCATGATCGTTCGCGTAACAACTTCAGGTTGATATTATATTATGAAAACTCATTGGATTGTGATGATTTGTATTATCCATAATCATTTCCATTTCATATATGAACACAATCATTATACAGTGATTTTCTTTGATGCTTCCCCTTCCTTTAATTTTTTGAAAGTTTTAACTAAAAAAATGGAAACTTGTCATAATGAAATTGATGCAAGAATAATATATTTTGGCGCCATTTAAAAAAAAAATAATGGAAAGGAGAGGTCTTCTGATACATCTTTTTGAACCAAATCATCTTTCGAACAATTCGTTCAGGGCAGTCTCAAATTACCTACACAGTAGGTTTCGGCTGGCACCTGTCAGAAAACAACTACTCCCCTGACTAATACCACGAAGGGCATTGAATTATATCCGACCGGTGCCAGTATAGAAAATAATGTTGTGACAAGAAAATCGAGGTATCAAATATAAAATATAAGTGAAAAAAATTGAGACATCGGATATGAAATTTTGCCAAAAATTTTAAATGAAGAAATAAATGAAAAAATATGAACAAATGTTGAAACCAAGTTTCAAGTTGAAGGTACTCACGACGTTTCGATTGCTGGTATCCGCAATCGTCTTCGGGTGCTCCTAAAAGTGCGCTGATCGGTTTTCAGTGGGAAATGGATGTATAATCGCGAGATTCTCCCTCATTGAGCCGAAGTTGGTCCATCCTTTTGATAAATGGTTTCCACACATGCATCGTTGATGAGAATATAGGCGACTTAGTTGAATTTCCTTTTGAACCATAGGTCCTCCTTGTGTATGACCTCAGCTCCAGACCTTTTAATGCTATGATGGTTTGTCCTAACATAGTACACTACTCCTGATTTTGTGGTTTCTCTTCGTTGTGTGTTTCTCTTGTGTTCGCTCATTCTCACTTCCAATGGTCTTCTGGTTTCTCCGATGTAGAAGTTGCCGCACTCGCATGGTATCCGGTAAACACAGTTGTTGCTGTTTTTGCTCGGTGATCGAATTTTTGTGAGCTGGGTGTGTGTTTTGTTCCGTGATCGAAAACAGACCCTGGCGATGTATTTATTTCCTTGCTATCCTCTTTGAAAGTCCTTTCACGTAGGAGATGGGAAGAACTTGTTGTTCCAATGTCTCCTTGGGATTCCTTCCGATCGTTCGAGCCAATGTCTGATCCACTAGCTTCTTCGAAAAGCCGTTCTTCTGAAGATTCTTCCTTATGTTGTTCAGTTCCTTTTCGAGACTTTCTTTGGTGTTGCAAAGATTTATTGCTCGATCAATCAGAGACTCAACGATTTCCCGCTTCGTAGAGTGATGGTGATTGGATTGCTCATTCAGGTATTGTCCAGAATAGGAAACATCGGTCTACAGGAAAACCAACGCATACTGGACAATACCTGACAATACCTGAATGAGCAATCCAATCACCACCAATCTACGAAGCGGGAAATCGTCAAGTCTCTGATTGATTGGGCAATCAATCTCTGCAACTTCAAATAATCTCGACAAGGAACTAAACAACATAAGGGAGGAACTTCAGGAGAACGACTACTCGAAGAAGCTAGTGGATCAGACATCGGCCAAGAGAGGATCAAGAGGATAGGAGGGAAATACAACGTCAGAGTCCGTTTTCGATCAGGGAACACAATACGCACTCAGCTCACAAAAACCAGACCACCGATTGAAAACAGCGACACCAACATCGGAAAAACCAGAAGACCATTGGAAGTGAGAATGGGCGAACACAAGAAAGAAATACAACGAGGAGAAACCACGAAATCAGGAATAGCGGAGCATGTTAAGAAAAACCATCACAGCATCAAATGGTCTGAAGCCAAGGCCATACACAAGGAGGAGCACTGGTTCAAGAGACTTGTGTTCCTTCTCATTGATTAGGTGCTAGTAGAGTACGTGTTCCTAAGGTTGTTTATAAAATAAAATAATTGTTAATTTTTTTAGAATTTTCCCAATTTCCTTTTCAGTATGAATCTTTACTATAATCTCAAGTCAATATCTTGATAATATATGCAATATATTTATACAACGAATGTATTTAGTTTATACGGTAATATAATGTAAAAAAAAATGTTTGCACCGCTCACTGTTCATGATAGGCTTGTAGGTGTTGGTTCGAATTACAGCGTCGACAGTTTTTTTCCAATTTTTGTTTTGTAGGTTCTCTTCATTTCCAAAATTTCAGGAGCATGCTATACTGTACTTTCCATAATATTTCTACCACTCGCACTTGTTCTGGGAGTTTCAAACAACTCTACTATTTCAAGCGTAACTCCTTGCTTACCACTGACCAACGACTCCACAGGGACAACTCTATTCTTTTTCGATTCCGCAAGTTCAGCGTAAAAGTTAGTCCGTTCGTGGAATGCAAATTGCAAGGAGATAATCATGAAACATTGCAAATTATACCGAGTTAGTCAGAAAGTATGTAATGAACTAATGAAAAATTTCATAGATTTCATTACAGAACAGAATATGAGTGGAAAGTTATTCGTAACCTCATCAATTATTCATTATTTGATTGAAAATATTTATATTGTGGTGGATGAATCTCTCCTCCTAATTGTTTGGGTTTCTAACTTGCTGACTGATGGGACTCGTTCTATCTAAAAGGAATTGTTTTTCCATTGACGCAGCAACTTTTCGGGGTCTATAGAAGTCTACCCTTCTACACTTGTATAGATGCCAATATTAATACTTATTTTTGCAGATTGTGGCGTTAGAAACACAGAAAACTACTTTTCAATAATGCAGCAACTTTTCGGGGTAAATTGAAAATCTGCCCTTCTACACTTGCATAGCTTCCAAGATGAATTCTTATTATTTCAGAATGTGGTAGTTTACATACCCAGAAAATTACGGAACAAATATCAAGAAATTCCCATAATACCTTATACTCTTATACCACAACATGCCTAATAGGAAAACATAAGTGGTTTTTGGAAATCTGTCTTTGAAAGGATAGCAAATCTCTCGGGGG
Source organism: Zygogramma bicolorata (assembly GCA_032362365.1). Lineage (NCBI taxonomy): Eukaryota > Metazoa > Arthropoda > Insecta > Coleoptera > Chrysomelidae > Zygogramma > Zygogramma bicolorata. Next base: position 72,137 of record JAVJAQ010002252.1, read on the forward strand.
TACTTCCCAAGCATTAGCATCGAAATGGGATGTGTTTCTTTCGGAATAAAAACGAAAATGCTCTCAGTTTCCACCGCAGAAAATCACATCTGGTCTTTAGAAATGGAAGCAGCGAGTCCACATCAATTTCGTCCCGGACCGGAGTAACTCCTCTTTCTCATTTTTGTTTGTTCTGAATAGTCATGGGCTTATGCATCCCTCGTAGACTTGACGACTTCCCTATGCTTCGATGGATTTCCGAACCGGATAGAATATATAAAGTGGATCCATCTCTGATTTGAACTGGGAGTAGTATTTCTCAGATACAGAGATTGGTTTTATCTACAAAAATTGATACACTATCTGACAAAACTCCAAACACTCTTTTTTTGGGTTCTCAACCTACCACAATTTGAGAAAATATGATTTAATATTGATATCTATATAAGTGTAGAGCGGCATATTTTCAATGTATCCCGATAAGTTGCTGCGATAATCCAAAAATAGTCCTTTTTGAATGAAACACGTTTTATCAGTCAGCAACTTTTCGGACATCTCAAATTTGCCTATCAAAGAAATACAAGAACTAATATTTATCAAAATACTTACCGTTGACTTTTCGGGAACCAAATCTGCTTTCTTTTTCAAAACCCTTTTACAATTATTCCCTTTTATGATTCTTTTTTGTAAATGTCAAGAATTTGACATTCGAAATATGCCTTTCAATAGTGGCAACCAGGCGCTCCATATCAACTAAACTGTTTGAGATGATAGAATCCGCAGTCAACACTGAAAAGCAGACTCCTTCAACTTTCGTCTTCTGTTATTGCTTTCTCAATTGAGTGTCATTACGTTCCACCAATCTGTCTGTTCTTGATGTACATTTTGTGTTCGATCTTACGTACTTCTAGAGGTCTCGACATTGAGGACGTCCCCAAAGATATAATAGCCAACGAATCACAAGGAATGTATAAAATTCCTTGCCACGACTGTCTGAGAACATATAAAGGGCAGACGACCGACGAGTATCAAACAGGTCCTACGAGCACGAGCAGTACGTAATTCGGACATGACTTCGACTCTCTTCAAACATCACCACGAAACCGGACACAAAATTGACTTCAACAACACGAAGACCATTGCCACAGCAGAAATACTCCACTCCGGAATAATTCGCCAAGCAATAGAAATTGAAAAACACCCTCAATGCCTCCACAAACGAGACGAATCACAAAGGCTTCCCAATTCCTGGAAACCATTACTATCCCATCGAACAAATCCCTTAATTAATACTTTTGAAACCAGACCTACAGGGGGTCCGACAGTTTCAAAAACGTCAAACTCTCATGTAGCCCTAAATACCATCCCTCTATCCAAAAAACCGCAGTCTTCACTTGGTCAAGATGAGAGCTGGGGGTTAAGGAGACTTAGACCTCGGTACCAAGTCGCGAAGAAGTCTTGAGAATGGCTCCCCCACCCCTTTTTTTCCAAATGGAACCCCCAATTATTTTCGCAGAAATAGAATCAACACATCATTGTGAGTATGGCGAAAAACTTCTTTTGGAATTGAAAACAAATTAAAGAAGGTCCAAGCTGAAAGGTTCTTCTGAGAGTGATAATAATAATGATGTTGGTAATGTACTGAAAGCTGAAAAATAATTCGGTATGTCCTATAAATACCAGTCATCCCACCACTCTCATCAATCTAGGGCATTGATCAGACAAAACATAAAATTGTTTGACGCTTGAAATTTCTACTATGTCAACCATGAATCATTATAAGTGATATTTACATATCAATTCAGGTTATGCTACGCCTAGCAAGCTCGTTTTCTAAGACCACTCAACAATTTTTTTTATCTATTCACATAGGCATACTTGCCTCTTGTAGCATAGCATAGTAGTAGTAGAAGTAGTAAATTTTCTTGTAGGAATATATTACGAAAATTCAAAATTTCAACCCTATCCTGTATTTACATTTTTGAACTGTCAATCTATGTTCTAAAAAACAATAATAGATTTCTTTCGAATGGAAGTATTCACAATGTGAACACTAGACAATATCGTGGTCTCCGTGTTCAGTTTCATCAACATCGAATCATGCATCAGTGGTTGGCATTTTCAGTAAGCTTCCAAGGTTTTTAAAAGACATATCAAACCACAATGAATTCAGTAACTTGCTGAAGAATTATTCGATTGAGAAATGTTTTTATAATTTGCATGAATTTAACGAGTCGTATTATTTTGTTGTTTCTGTGCTGTATTTTTTTTCATTTTTAATTTGCTGACGAATCCAATACATGCTATCTGTGTTTAATGGAGAATGAATGTTATTATTATTATTGTAAGTAGAATGTGGATTGAATTCGAAAGGAAAAACAATTAACATTACATCATTCCATCATGATTTCACTTGTCAGGGGAAATGAATTTCCGACAACTGATAAGAGTATCGATTGAGGAATTCAAATAGAAACTCTGAAACAATAAGAAATGACTGAACCTCTTATTTCCAGCTTGGGCCATTTGTATCTCCCCTCAGAATAATGCCTTAAGTATTGCTCGTAATCTATTATAATCAAAGTCGAAAGGAAAAAGAAGGGAAGCCTACAGAATTTAAAAACACCGAAACATTAATTTTCGAAGAGGATTAACTTCGAACCTCCCAAGATGGAAATGGTGAAAGATAAGTAGCTTGAATCCTCTCCTTGCTAAAACAGACCTGATTAGTTTGGGGAAACCATGACAATGCTGGCGACTTTCGGATTCCAATTAAACTGCTCGCAAAACATCCGGTGGTTGATTGTATAATTCCGGAATCATGAAACGAAAGCGAAGCGATTAGGACTCCCTGAAAACGTTCGTCAATGAATGATGGTGGGCGTTGAGTAGAGAAAGGCTGTTTGGTCCAAGATGAATAGAATCGTTTGGAAGTTTGTTGAAGAGGTTAAATGTTCTGCAATCCATTTTTTTGGGTTCTCTCTTCCGAAGAAATAAAACGAAAGAGCTTTAGGTTCGTATAATATCTGTTTTTTAAGTATTGTTTCAACGTCATTACTTTGTGGTGGATCAATATTTGTTTTGTAGTTTTCTGGGTTTGTAACCTACCACAATCTGAAAAAAATAAGAATTCATTTTCGAATCTATACAAGTGTAGAAGGGCAGATTTTCAATCTACCCCAAAAAGTTGCTGCGTCTATTGAAAAACAGTTCTTTCTGGATAGAACAAGTCCAATTAGTCAGCAACTTCTCGTATGACTCAAATTTTGCCTATCAAAAGAATAATAAGAGCTGATATATATGAAAATACTTATCTGTTAACGTTTCGGAAACTAAATCTGCTTCCGTTCTCGAAACTTCTAGGCAAATTCCTTTTCAAATGCAAATATCTCGTATAGACAATTTTGGTGATTGACATTTGTCAAATTATTTCAAATTTGACATAACATTTTGTCCTTTAAGAGGCGCCGCCATCCGCGATCCATATCAAGCGAACTCATAGATATGCATTCTTCACCAGACAGCGTGACGATAGCAGATTTCTTTAATTTTCGTTTCTTGCCATTGCTTTCTTTCGTTATAATTTTAGTGTCGTTCCATTCTACTGTGTGGTCTCCATCGGCAGTAAGAATGTGTCCTGATAATTGAGAACCACCTATCTGTCTGTTCCTGATGTACATCTTGTGTTCACTCTTCCGTACTTCCAATGGTCGAAACGTTTCACCAATATATTTTCGACCGCACGAACAAGGAATTTGATAAATACAATTTTTTGTGTTTTCTGTTGGGTTATTTGGTTTGGTATGTGTGAGTATTGATCTTAAAGTATTTGTTGTTTTGAATGTTGTTCTAATATTATACCTGTTGCCGATCCGTTTTATCTTTTCAGACAAACGAGGGACATAAGGTATAATGTTTGATACAGGTTGTGTATTTTGTGTAGGTTGTATGTCTTCATTAAGGAGTGTTCGAATTTCCAAATTCTGTCGAAGTTTTTTATGAATTTTTCTGGATAGCCATTTTCTTTCGATACTGATTTTATGAAGTTCATCTCATCACTGATTTTTTCTTGTGAGTTACATACAATTTTTGTTCTATCATAAAGGCATTTTTACTATACCTTTCTTGACACATGAGTGGTAGGTTACAAACCCAGAAAACTACGAAACAAATCTGTTTTTTCTGGTCAAATTCTTATATTTGCCCGGACAAGTAACTGCAATATCAAAAAGATGCAAAATTGAGTGACTATTTTGTCAGTTACTAAAAATATCAGTTTGGTGTTAGGGTAGTTAATTGATCTCTAGGAAAAGTTTCAACTTTTTTACCAAAGGTTTCAATCTCATTTATTATTTAACACGTTTATTGATAAAATCCATATACTTCCCTTTGGTGACGTTTCCGAAGCTAGTCTGCCTGCTTTTCAAGACTATTCTGAAATTTTCAATGGACCTTTGTTTTCTGGTACGAATTGAATCTCCCCAGTTCAACTTTTCTTGTCAGAAGAAGCATCCAAGACTACTCGATTCATGTGAGAGTCTAGAAATAGCAAAATGAAAAAATAGCATGAATGGTGAGAAGGGACCCTATCCCTTTCAGCCCGCTTTTCAATTTATTGTTGAGAAAGTAATCAGAATAATCAATAATGATGACGTACCAACAAATTTGGCAGGTAGTCACTGCACTAGTTCAATATCGAGAAATTAATTAGAATAATTAACAATAACAAAGAAACTACTTCATATTATGTAAGTCGTCTTAGGGTGTGTGACGTATTCTGAAAAAACTTCTCTCACAGGAGATGTGTTGTAATTGTTGGCGGGATAAATTTTCATTATTGTATGGTTTGTAAATCCGTCATCGGCTCGTCCATAATACAGTATTCTGCATTGGCAGTTCCTGCAATTTCTGTAATCCATCCAATTTTGTTAAAAGTTAGGGTCAACAACCGTCACAGGAATCTAAATTCGTTTCTCTAATCTGTAAATATGCTTTTGAAGACCACGATTGACTGTTCCAGCAGAGTTGTGCTGAATACTGATCTATTACTGGGCGTAAGACAACAGATCAACTCAGCTGGTTATCTCAGGAAACAGCGTGGTGAATTCCCATCTATTGATACTGTCCACTAAATCGAACAAAGAGTCATATTTCACTAAGTTTCATCAATACCAACATTCGCCCTATCATTAATTGCCAATCAATTCGATACCTACTTCATCCCATTGACAATGCCTGAATTGGCAATCTTGAACGTGATGCTCCACATGCACAGTTCCCAACAACTGATTCGGAAAAGAGTTGAATGCTAACAGAATGTTCTGTTTGTCGATAGTGTTAATATTGATTGCAAACATACCGGCGAGGAACAGTGCGTGCTTTCAATTGTTTACATTGATACAGGTTACGCGTCAAGGTATACATAGTTCCAAATTGGAATACCTGTGCAAACGTGTTGTGTGCCGTGCATATTTGAATAATATCAGTATTTCAGTCGAGATCTACATCCGTGCTTGCATTCTGAATTTTTTATATGTTGTCTGCGCCTAAAACAGTATTGAAAAATTTTGGATTGAGGTGGCCTCCACTTGATGGAAATCCATAGTTATTGCGCTATAAGGTAGACACGATTAAATTTCCACAAAATTTATTGTATTGTATACATCAGGGCCTACTCTAATTATCTCTGATTCCTAGAATAATACAACTGACAATGATGATGATTCCTAAACTAATTAACTGATGCTGATAACTGATACTGATTCCTAGAATTACAACTGATGATGATTATGATATCGAAATTATTTAGAATTTTTGGAAATCAATGAATTAAAAAATTCGAATTGTTTGCTAAATGATCAATTGGATCTCAATAGTTTCCCTTTGTTGAACTTATTCAATTAATAAGTAGTAACTATGGTCCGATATCATAATCATCATCAGTTGTAATTCTAGGAATCAGTATCAGTTATCAGCATCAGTTAATTAGTTTAGGAATCATCATCATTGTCAGTTGTATTATTCTAGGAATCAGAGATAATTAGAGTAGGCCCTGATGTATTTAAGGAGCTTTTAACAAAGAGTAATTTAGTGTTTAAATACATTCGCTTGATAAAGATACAGTGTATCGAAACATGTCGCTACCTTATAGCGTAAGTATTGGAAAACCAGATTGGTAATTTCCAAAGTGCTGTGCGGACGGCAGTGTACCAGGAAACTATGAAATTTTGGGACTTTTTCAGTTTTTGCTTAATGTCTCCGTGAAGGAAGGATCTGACCGGTATGGTTATTCTGTAGACGTGAGCTGTTGCAATTTGAGACTAAGGCAAGCTCTATACAGGTCCTGGTTTCCACGAGACAGCTTTTTGAAAATAGGCCATTTTTACAAAAACATTTTTTTTGAAATTGTCGCTTATTTTCTGAAATTCGTATCCTAAATCGAATTTGCGATGATAGGTATTTAACAAAATAACTGACAATTTGGATTTTTTTTTGAAAACTGGCTTTTTAAAAAAACGTTCTTAACTTCAAAAGAGTTGTGGATGCTTGCAAGGGCTTAATAGATTTGATATAGGAGAATACTTTACCTTGACATTATGAAGAAATAGCTAGTTTCAGGTGAAGTAGTAATTTGTATTTCAATAGGATGTGACATAAACTGTGCTTATATTTTAAATTGAAAAATTGAGAGTCACTCTTTTCCACAAAGCACAATATCAGTTATTTATCGGCATCTGAATGCACTATGATGATAGTCGAATATACTCCAGTCTATGACGGTGAAAAAAGTGTAAACTGTGTATTTATCCCATACAGTACCGATTCGTATGAAAATTTGGATATAGGTTCTACTTACCCTCTATTTCAAAATCTACCCTATGCCGAGGGTTGCTTTTTTAGAGGGGGGGTAAAAACCACCCCTATTCGAAAAAAAATATCAAAATTTTAGAATGGAGCATGTAATAAACTGAAATCATATTTATATCAGTAAAATCAATCAATTGATAATTTTTAATATAATTTATGGTTCAGTAATCAGTGTCAGCCCTTAACCCCCCCCCTCTTATGACAGAATATCATCAGAAAATAATAATTAACATTATTTGGCAGTTATTCAACTTATTCAGTATCTATTTGCATTTAATTTAAGATTTAACTTCTATCTACCATCTACTTCAAAGTTGAGGTTGTGCCTGGGGTTGATTTTTATTCATCAGAGTAGAAACTACCCCTATTCAAAAAAATTTACAAACTACTAGTTTTGAGAGTGCAGTTATCTGTAAATATGTTGAATTAACCTTGGTAGACAATTTCTGATCTATAAAACAGTTTCGACCCCTAAAAACCACCCTTATGATAGTTTTCATTAAAAAATTAAATCGAAATTTTTATTGAGTAACCGGGAAACACAACTATATGAAAATTCAGATTGAGAATCTATTAAAGTTTCCTCTGTACTCGGGTTTACTTTTGATTGTTCTCGGGTGAAAACTACCCCGTTTAAAAAAAGGTTAAGTCTACTCCAACAGCACTAGACAACTTTTCATTAACTCCACTTCAAAATACAATTACCGACTGGCTAATAAAACATTTAGACTTTTCAATTGTCTCATCGAATTTTCTCGACACTTTATTTATTTATTTATTTATATATATACATATACATATATATATATATATATATATATATATATATATATATATATATATATATATATATATATAAGTAAAATGGAAGTTTTTTGCTGAACGGTAACAATAGAAGGGAATGTTGTTATTGGGTAAAGCAGCAAGCAGAAATGTTTACTCTTTTAACACTTTATTCCAATATTTCGACAGTTGTTACTGTCATCGTCAGGGAAGCTACAAATAATATGATATCACATAAAGAACAAACAGGAAAATGAATTATTACTCACAGTAATATCGCAAGGTTTTCGGGCTTGAGGGCCGTGTATTGGAATTTTTAATTCCGGAGCTTTCGGCTACATCTGCGGCAGCCATCTTCAGCGGCGTAGTCGTAGGTCAACTCTCCTGTGCGAGTCTACTATGACTGTCACCAGTCATAGTAGACTCGCACAGGAGAGTTGACCTACGACTACGCCGCTGAAGATGGCTGCCGCAGATGTAGCCGAAAGCTCCGGAATTAAAAATTCCAATACACGGCCCTCAAGCCCGAAAACCTTGCGATATTACAACACCGGCCGTGAAAGCCTACATTCTTTCATATTACTCACAGTGTCGGCGAGAATGATTGCTTTTTGTATTTAAATTGATATATATATATATATATATATATATATATATATATATATATATATATATATATATATATATATAATATACATATAGTTCCACTAGGCCTAAAATATAGTTACTATGTGTATTCTTCAATATACTGATGTACATACTCTAAATTCTACAAAAATTGTTTTTGGTTCTTTTCCCATAACTCGCTTAGTCTTCAAGCAATCGAATCCACCAAAAAAGTATTTCGTAGCTTTTTTCAAGAGCTATAAGCTCATTCACATGATTTTTTGTTTCAGATTTTTTTTTGGAAAAGGTTCATGCTGAAAGGGCTCAAAAAAGGTACTTTGCGCGAACCCTCACAATATTTAACTGGCCATATCTTACACTATTTTCATCCTGCAGAAAAAAATGAAACACCAAAATTTTCAGAAAAGAATAACCTTCAATTTTGTATTCTAGAAAATTTTGCATGTGATCAATACTTTTCGAGTTATTTCGAAGAAATGGTGATTTTTCGCTGAATTACGTATATGATTTTTCCTCTTCAATCTCAATTTTTTCCAAAACTACGTAATTTCAGTTTATGAAAAACTCAGAACTCATTATAAGAACATGAATGAAGTGAATTATGCAGTAACAACGATTTTTTTCGAAAGGGGGGAAAGAGAGGATGAGTTATTCACATTTTTTTTTCAACGAAAAAATAGTATTCAACATTATTTTCTTCATACCTCGGTCAGTTTTGATGCTAGACACTTTTTCAAATAACAAAAATAAAGGATTTTTGAAGGACTTCAAAAAAGGTCCAATGAGTTTTTCCCGAAAAATGCATTGGTTTTTGGTTATTGTACGTAGAAACTTTCCATTTTGGCGTTTGAAAATACCAATCAACTTTCAACAAGCAATTATTCAGTTTGTAGTGGGTTTGCATGCATCACTAATAAACGATCGCCTTTGTTTTTTCAAAAGCTATAATTTTACTCTTCGCATGTTTTTCGATTAGATGCATATTTTTCCAGTTATTCGAGAAAAAGGATCTGAAAACGTGTTTTTTTTGCCTGAAAACCGACAATTTCACTCGCGAATAAGTCGAAAAGTATTGCTTTTCAGAAAAAACTTCATTGAACAAAAAGTGCTTAGAATTAGTCAATTTATTGATTTCCGCACTTATTTCCAATAAAAAAATTTTCACCCCCAAGAAGGGGTGGCATCCACCCCCAGGGAGAAAGCAACCCTCGGCACAGGGTAGATTTTGAAAAAGAGGGTATGTAGATCCTGAAACCAAATTTTCATGCGAATCGGTGCTGTATGGGATAAATACACGGGAAAACGGTCATGACTGGACTAATAGGAAATGAACCAAGAAGGAGTTGATATTGAAATGTTAATATCTCAGTTTTCATTTTTATGACCAATCAGCAAGGCGCGTGATGCTTTCCGACCTAAATGTATTACAATCTCTCATTACAGGGACTACATCATTGCATTCACAGCTTATAACCAATCAACAAGGTACACTAAATTAGGTTTGTCAACAGTTGCACTTTCGCTGTATTTGTGGTATTCATTCATTTGGAAATAATGAGATTAATCTCATTTATTCGAAAGAGTGGATACTTTAAATACTGGAAATATTTTTAGTGATGGTCGTTGTTAAGGAGTTGAATCAATTGGTATCCCTAACGTTTTTGTAACTGTTGTGAAGATTAGAGTCAGTGAAGCCAAAAAGTTTAATGATGATTTTGAGTAGTCTTGACATCCTTATTGGGAGTGAGTCCGCGCAGGGTTGTCAAAGCTATGAAGAAGTTTTGTGAAAACACAGACCTCACGCACCCGGATTGGTATCTACACAACCAACATGTTTATACTGACAGACTTCAAACTTTGAACACAAATCACAAAACACCACGTATGGGCTGAGGATGTTACCACGCTTTTTGCCACCCTGCCAAACCAATGGATTCATCTTAACATCTATGATCATCTGCATCTTCCAGACGTACATTTGTTTTATTTTGTGTAACGTATTCCGAACAAACAGTACATGAATCGAGTAGAACAGAAACATTGACATACATTTCACTAACGGACATACACTGCAATACATTGATATAGGATTATTTATGACTCAGCAGTTGGATATGGGTGGGAATTTAGATTTTGTGAAGAACATGATATCACGAAAATATTTTTCCGTTCAATGTTCCTTTTTATTTTTCTTACTAATTAAAATTTTGTTGGAATAATGCAAACCATGAGAAGTTTCAGCAGTTAGGAGTAACTATACCTACAAAGTTAAGTATCTCGATGCTAGGAATTACGATCAGTGATAATCTCTCATGGGAAAACCATGTGAGATCGATCGCTAGAGGTGCTTCCCAGAAACTTGAATTTCTATTTTGTACGAAGAAATACTTCATTTCTCGTCAGCTTCTAATGATCTACAAGGCTCAAATACGACCTGTCTTGGAATGCAGTTCTCATGTGTGGAGTTCGGCACCAAAACATTCATTGAGGCTTCTCGATTCTATTCAGAGAAAGGCAATCGGTCTTGTTCGTGATTCTTCGCTCACAGACTCGCTCACTTCATTGGACATCGTAGAAGGGTCGGAGACTTGTCTCTCTTCTATAGATATTTTCACGGTCGGTGCTCTTCTGAATTGTTATCGATCGTTTCAGCCTTAGCAATATCTACACGGATGACTCGTCGAGTACAGAATTCCCACCCCTTTGTTGTGAATTTGACGACCTGTCGAACCTCTCTTGCTCAGGGATCTTTTTTCAGTGAAACAGCTGAGCTTTGGAACTCCTTACCGAAAGAGGTTTTTCCTGAGGTTCACAAACTTCAAAAATTTAAAGTGAATGTTAATTCGTATCTTCTGTCCCTTGATTCACGCGGTGTTCTTTGAACATTACAAAGCTTCCCGTTCGTGTGAATCTGCATATAAAAAAATATCAACCTATAAACTCGCAATACGATAGATCTATAAAGAAATTCGAAGTAGGTAATTTGGGTTTTCCTGAAACACACGGTTCTGGCCTGCGTTCAGATATTTGAAATTCTCTGCAGTACAATGATTCAGTCGTTTCAATTTAGAACGTAAACAAGCTAGACTTATTTATCACCTATTTTTATTTCACTCACACCTTACGGATTGGATAAACTGGGTTACTCTATACAAATGAGTTTCGTGTTCGAAATCCACAGAAAACTCTCGGATTCAGTGCTCAATTCGTGTCGAGTTTGTTGTTATAAAAATATCTCAATCATCTCATCTATTCTCAATAACAGTTTCAGGGGGGACTGTTCCCAGGAAACCATCTCGATGCTCAAGTTTACGAGATTGAACGTGCCTTTCAGGAACTCGGTTTTCTGTGCCACGCCAAAAATAACAGTTTTTCTTGCCAGTTCCTAATAGTCTATGAGGCAAAGTTGACACCTAAAATATAGTTTTCATATTTGAAGTTCGGGTAATACTTCGGTCACTATGAGCACCTTTTTTTTATTTTTTTTGTGGAACTCACTGATTTCGATCTACTCTACAAAATATCCTTATAAAATTTCCGGCGGTCTCGTATATTTTCGGAGATATAGGTCCATTTTGTTGTAAAACTCTACAATTTCCCACATCAGAATTCTGTTTTTTTAACACACAAAATTTGTCCTTCTTCTGATAAAACACCACACACTCTCTTATTTATTCGAGTTCAATATTTTTGAACAGATAAAACCATTATTTTTTTCAAAAAATACAACTTTTTCCAAAAGTCAACATTAATATATTCAGTTCTCAACAATAACAATGAGTAAATAATGAGATTTTAACTTTTGGTGTAAAAGTTGAAAACTTTTCCTAGAGATCAATTACCCCAACACCAAACTGATATTTTTGCACTCGACGCACGTTTCGCTAACAAGGTTAGCATCTTCAGGATGATACTCAATCTCCTGAAGATGCTAACGTGCGTCGAGGGCAAAAATATCAGTTTGGTGTTAGGGTAATTGATCTCTAGGAAAAGTATTCAATAACAATGAGAGCGGCAACACTGCGAATACACTGTCATTGCACTATGACGTCACAAGAAATTGGTGACGGTTTGAAAAGCGATGCAATTTTGGAAAAACAAATGTTTTTTCTGCTTCAAAATGTTGAAAACGAGTAGATAAGAGTGTGTATGGTGTTTTATCAGAAGAAGGGCGTATATTGTGTTCAAATAACAGAAATGTAATGTGAAAAATTGTGAAGTTTTACAACAAAATGGACTTGTATCTCCGAAAATATACGAGACCGCCGATAATTTCATTTGGATTTTTTGTAGAGGAGACCGAATTACGTAAGTTCCACAAAAAAAAACAAAAAATGCTCATAGCTACTGAATTATTACCAATTTTTACATTCAAGAATTTTCTTTTTTATTTTCAAAAAATAGAAATTACATTTTCTATGAAACAGGTAAAGTCTGATATTTATCCGAATAGTAATCGTTGAATTTTCGGAAACCAAATTCGCTTTCGTTTTCGAAACTTTTTCATAAATATTTTGACATTTACAAAAAACGAGCCAAGAAGAAAACATTTCTGAAAGATTTTTGAAAACTGTAGCGGATTTGTTTTCCGAAGCGTCAATGTTTTGATGAAATTAGTTCTTACATTTTTTTTGATATGCAAATTCGAGATATACGGGGGGTTGTTGACCTATAGAACGTGCCTCATTCAGAATTTACGGTTTTTCAATCAACTTAGTGAATTATCGGGGTAGATTGAAATAGATTGAAAATCTGACTTTCTAATTCCAACAATAATTCTTATTTCTTAAGATTGTGCTTGCTTGATATCCCAATAAACTATGGAGAGAGAAATTAATCTACCACAAAATAATGACATTTAAAAAGTAACATAAGTATCATTTTGCAAGAAGGTGGAATTTTTCACTTTTCGTGTTACATCTCTGGCAATATCAGGAATGTCTCAGTAACGTACTACAGGTCAATAAGAATGATCATTATGTTTGGAGATGTGAATGCTTCAGTTTCGTGTCGTTATTTATTTGTGAAGCCTCGGACGAAAAAAATGCATTCAAGTTTTTATGGACTAGACTATCAAAGAAGAATACGATGGAGAAAACAAACAGGGGAGTCAAAGTTGACCCAGAATTGCCTGAAAGCATGCTGGAAGGCCCTTTCCTTTTTTCTCGTGGTTAATTCCAGAAACATCCGACACAAAAAACACACGAAATATTTCACAAACCAGATAGACTAAACAAAACATGACGCTATCCAGACCTCGCAATGTTTAACTTTCAGAGTTAGTTGAGAGAAAATATCAGGCGAGTATGCATTTTGCCTAGTTTCCGAACATTTTCAATCTGAATCCCTACTTCTGTTCGGGTTTGAAGGTCATCGTTTTTTGGAAATTGTTCCTGACGTTTCGCTGGCGCGAGTGGCTAGCTTCTTCAGAGGATCATACATCTAGAGTTCGTCATGATATTTGTTATTTTTGATCTTTTTAAATTGGGATTCCATATCCGGTCGAGGTTTACAGCTCCTTCTTTTCTGTTGAAATTATCTGTATGTTTGTGGATCTCTATTGCCTCCCCTATCAGTCGACTATGGCATCCCTGGTTGGGGGCAATGAGTTTCGCGTCGCGTTTTCAAACAGAATCCTGTAGTTTTCCCCACTGAATGCGTGTTCCGCCACAGCTGATTTGTCAGTTTGCCCTAGTCTGCAGTTTCTTCATACTCTTTTAGCCTAGTTCCCAAGGATCTTCTGGTGGTACCGATGTATACCTTCCCACAGGTGCACGGTATGCGATAAACCCCTGCTGCTGACAGTGTTTTTTTTTGTCATTAGCCGACCTGAGGATTTGTTGAATCTTCTTGGTGGGTTTGAAGACCGTTTCAATGTTGTGTTTTCCTAAGAGTTTTCTAATTCTGTCTGTGACCCTCGGGGCCTCAACCATTTTGTCATTTTCAATCAGAGTTCTTCCTGCACTGTCTTGGAGACTAGTTCTGTACCTTGGAAGAACAAGGGCCAATGTCAAATTTTGCCGTGTCAAGAAAAAGGAAGGCAAAGATTTTCAGTACAGAATCATGCTCGTCTTCAAGACTGTATAACGTTACATGAGGCTGAGTACTCCTGGAACATATTATTTTGTATGATTTCACAAATAATTGAACATATATCAGCTTATTTCTTGATTTGGGGAAAATTCACAGAATCAAGTTAATACCGTAGAGAAAAAAAAATAGAGTGTAGAAATAGAAAACAGTCGCAAAATCAAAATGATGGAATTTTGAGTTGGGGGATGAATTGAAAAAAATGATATTCACTAAAATCGAGATGACCAATGAAATCTTGAATGTCGACAGATTTGAGGATCGCTGGAGATTCCCAAAGTAGTCTGTTGTTTTTTCTTAGGAAGAAGATGCTCCAATCAGTTCATACCCTCAGCTAGATGTAGGTATTCTGTGTTAATTGGTTTGAAATCTTCACTTGTTGATGTTAAATTACATCTCGTCTTCTTACACTTTTTCTCCTCAAGTCTATCTTCTTGGCATTTTCAATACTGAATTTTCATGAAACACTCGAAATCATTTTTTCTGGCAGTATTTTTTCATCCATATGATACTGATCCAGAAAATGATATGCCCATCTTCATTTTTCTTTCGATGATCGAGTGGTCCACATGGTAAACTACTAAAATTCAAAAAATCCGTTTGTGTCATCTATACGACTCTCAAGGAAGGGGCTCTTCCTATATTTACTGATCATATTCTGTAGCCTGTTCGCACATTTCTGAAATATTCAAAGTTCGTTTACTCATTTCAAATGTTTTATTTCTGAAACGCATTGTCTGCTTTCTATAAACGATAAGATCGGAATCTTTGGTGTAAAAGTTGATACATTTTCTAGAGATCAATTACCCTAACACCAAACCAAAGATTGTGATAGGTAACAAACCCAGAAACCTACGGAACAAATATTGATCCACCACAAAATCATGACGTTCAAACAATGCTAACCTCATTAGCGAAACGCGCGTCGAGTGCAACAATATTAGTTTGGTGTTAGAGTAATTGATCCCAAGTTTCAGCTACTTTCTATCCCAATCAGAATAAGGTTAGATAGATGTCCCTGTAGCTTGTCGATTGTAGAATAACGAATGGTTAGTTGGGTCTATGTCCAACCCACAGATTTTTCATTTCACAACCAATGTAACAACGGTTGTTTTATTATGCAAGCTTTCAGTTTAATGCTAATTTTGCTCATTGGAGATACCTAGGACTCTTATCATTTTTCAACGCCAACATTTTAATATTTCAAGTATATAGGTCCAAATAACCCAAGTTGGCAAAATGTGGACATTTGACCTTTTTCTTCCATGGTACAGAGTTGTTGTAGCGACCTTTTAGCTTTCACATCTCGAAAACTAGTGATAACATTTTGTAAAGGGAGAGAAGGAAATACTGATTCGATAACTTGTATTGCCTATATTACTATTATGAAGCGGTGAAGTTTTTAACTGTGTGAGTTTGTTTGTAGGTGGTAATTTTCTTTCACTAACATAAAGCTACGCTTTCCAGGAGTCATATAGGCTAATATTTCATCACGATTTAATAAAAAGTACAGTGAAAAATAATATTATATGTCAAGCAAGTCGGAGAAAAGCAGGTGAGATGTAATGCTTACCGGCGTGCGCCGTCTAAACGGTTTGGTTCGACGAACTCGTAGGCAAGTACTAGTTGGCATATATATATATATATATATATATATATATATATATATATATATATATATATATATATATGCCAACTAGTACTTGCCTATATATATATATATATATATATATATATATATATATATATATATATATATAGTGATCATCATAATCATTATTTGGAAGTCATTTTTTGTGGAGGACAAGGCTTTGCTTTCCTATTTATGTTTCGAATTATATATATATATATATATATATATATAGGAAAGCAAAGCCTTGTCCTCCACAAAAAATGACTTCCAAATAATGATTATGATGATCACTTCTTGTACATTATTTAAGATCTCTCCAGTTTGTCAAGAAGTCCCAGGAGTAGGTTAAATGTGACGAATACCTATTTTCTTCTCCATCACCAGTGATATTAGAAAAGTAACCTAGTTATTGTCGACATCCTCATTTTCTATATTGCTTCGAATTCAACGGAGGCCAATTTGTGTTTTCATCAAAATATTCGTTTATGATCCCATTATGTGAGTATAAAAGATACAGAGTGGACCAACGACAAGTATAGATCTAGCTTTATTCCTTCATTTGGAATTTGAAGCAAAATTCTTGGACTAGTAGAGTTTACTTTCGAAGGTCACAAATTTTACAAATATTTTTCAACCTCTGGCCTCAAACCCCTAGCGAGGCGTTGACACAACTCTCAAATTTCAAATGAAGAGAGGGTTCGAGTGATATATCATGTGAAGAGGTATAAAATTATCTTTCCAATGATACCTTATTCATCGAAATTTGCCCAAACATTCAATGTGAAATCGGCGTTGAGTTTTGGGATTCAAGAATGAGAACGACTACAAAAATTTCTGAATTATAAAAGATAAAAGCTGGCTGCATACTTTTTGTTGGAGCGCTCTGTATGTATTTTTGAAGATTTAATGAACAAATTTATTGAAAAATGCGTGAGCTTTTATGTTTCATTCTGTTCTAAGTAAATTGATGTTATTCCATTCGATCATGTGTGTACAATTTGTTGATATTATGTGTTCATCTAATTTCGACTTATCTATTTTCCGTCGCCTCAAGTTGTTTTTATGTACAGCTGTTCTTATTTTTGATGGCCTTGATATTTCACCGGTATAAACACTGCCACATAACCAGGGTATACTATAAACAAAATTTTTTGAATTCTGTCCCGTATTTGAAGGTTTGTTTCGAGTTGATAGGGATCTGATCGTGTTCTCTGTTTCAATTATTGTTTTCACATTGAATCCATTACCTATACACTTGTTTTTTTTCGATATAGGTACCTTGAAAACAAGGAATGGGTATTTTTTTCTGATGTATTTTTTGATGTATTCATTGAGCTGAGCACTTTTTCGAGTACATTTTTTATGATAACTATTCCTCTGTTTCGAATCTCTGGGTTTGATGATACGATTTTTTCACACTCATATGATTCCATAAGTGAGAGAACGTAATTGTTTCATCGGCTTGATAGTGCTAATATTATTTGTAAACATACCATCGGCAAACAGTTGCTTGCTTCAAACTGTTTACTTTGTTTTCACTTTCGTATTAATGTACACAAGGTTTTCATGTGGGTAGGGAGGGGATTCGAATTAGTACATTTTCGGAAATCATTATTTTCATGCACACTTCAGATCCTCCTCAATTGAACGTTGAACAAAACTGAAAAGTTTTATATAATAAAATTCATAGACACTTCCACACGAGGAATGTTTCAATAGCCACCACGAAAAAAAAAAAACAAAAAGACGAACTCTACGGTCTGATTTGTTCTAGTAGAATTGCATATGTCACCAGAAGTATCTTTTGGATCTTTGAGGTGGAGGAGTTGATATATCCAAACCAGTTTCACAGTCCATTGGTGCATATGCCATCATTTTTGCAATGTGACTTTGGAGTTATTAGATTGTCTCATTCTTTGGCTTATTTTGTCTAAGTCAATATAAAGGGAATAGGAAATCCTTTGTTGATGTCCTGAAATTCAATTTTGGGGTTTTCTCTCCACTAAGAAAGGAAAAAGAAGAAGATTTAATATCTAATAATGTCAAATGAAACTAAAAATCAGTGTGAAAAAAGGTGTCATCAAAAGTATCTCTGATCACGAATCATATCATCCAATCCAGAGATTCGAGACAGATAAATAGATACCATAAAAATGTCTCTGAGAAAATGCTTGTGCTAATGAATTTGTTAATAAAACCATCCAATAGTTTGAAAGGGGTTCGTATAGAGCACACAACAATATTCAATAAATTCCTCAGTAAAAAATGTCCATAGTTCATATCCAAAGTTTATCGAAAAAAAAACGTATAGGTACTTGATATATTCAATATGTAAGAACAATATTTCAAACAGATAACACGATTAGATTCCTATTGAGTCAGAACAAACCGTTGAAAGCGAAACAGAATTGGAAAAATTGTCCATAGATGGGCAGTGTTTATACTGGTAGAACATGAAGACCATTGAGAATAAGAACAGCTGAACATAAAAACAAATCGAAAAGACTATAAATAGTTAAGTCGAAATCAGTTGATCACATTATCAACAAATGAACACATTTGGCTGAATGGAATAACACTAATCAACTTATGACACAACAGAATCTAACGGAAACGAAATGAAAGACTGCTACTCGTGGTTTGAGTATAGATCAATGTTGGATGCTTCTCCTAAAAAAGTTGAACTGGGTCGATTCAATTCGAAGTAGGTTGTGTCAAGATCAACACTTGGTATGGCTTTTGTGAATTGGTCATGCCAGTGTCACATTTTGAAACTACTAACCAAAAATTCTAATCGTGATAGACATTTCGGAAAGGCCTGAAAAAGGAGGCAGACTAGCTTCCGGAACGTCATATATAAATCTTCAATATATGTCTTTGAATTCACAAAAACAAATTCGATAACTGACAAAAAAGTCAATTCTTAATAACATACTTATATTATAAGAAGTTGAAGCTTTTTTATTTCCGAAGAAGAGAAAACTCAGAAAATGGATTTTGGGACCTTCTACCTCCTCAGAAAACATCCAAACATTCTCTGTTGATATGTGTTTATAATTCCAATACGTTCAATTCATCTTCCTCCTATGAGATCTCATCATAAGGCTGTTTGTTGCCACATGTTTTGTTTATAATGGTCGTATCGATGAGAGACACACATCCATTGAATGATATACAATGAATCTATATTGGATATGTTGAGTGAAATGTTCAATTAAACTTTGAAGTTCAAGAGAATACGTGGATTGATGAAACCATTCATCATTTACTAAACGGTAATCATCAAACAAATCTTACGTGACGTTGTCCAGACACCTGATAAAATTAGAAATTAGAACGCACGAAAATATTTCGAACGAATGTTTCCCAATGAATTTGAATAAAAACAATGTTGTGTCTGATAGTATTTGAAAATAACAAGATCTCACATTGAATGCATTGAAAACAGAAGCAATGTATGTTCTTCTCAGTACATTTGATGGGATTGGTGTTTAGGTGTTATTTTTGACATTACATTCAGTTTAAATGGAGTCAGATTTCCGTTTTCCACTGCTTTTTCAGCAACTTGGCTGGAACAGGTCATAAAATTGATTTTAACAAAGCAGTGTTTTGACTGACAGATTTATTTTTTCTTTGTTGCTACGGTAATTCAAAGTGACAAATGAAAAATTTCAGATGTTTATTATTGTTTTACATTCATTTGATGAGGCTTATTATACCAGAGATATTCAAAAATAATTGAAACACACCTTGTTTTTTCATTGAAAATTATATCAGAATTATAATGCATTCCTTCATTTTTCAGTCATTCGATTAACTACAACCATAAAAATATATATTTTGAATATTCAAATATCAGTATACTCTCCAAAAACTTAACAGATTTACTTTTCCGCACTCGTGTAGAAAGTGCACCAGTAGAAAATAGCATATTGTGCAATAAGTGCAAATTTCTCACGAGTAGTTGCATTTCAAACAATCGAGAAATTGCATATCTCTACAACACACTTTCTGCTAAAAATAATACTATACTATGAAACGTAATTGAATGTGAGTGACTCAGTCTTAGCTTTACGGTGTCCAGGGGAAGCGAATAGTCGATTTTAGCATCAAATATATTGACCATACAGTAGAGGCTTCTCTTGATTTGGATATCTCTTCAAAATATGTTAAAATTATATTCTTTGTACAGCTGTCATTAAAAGTAACATTTTCAATGGTTGTCAAGAGTAATAAAAGATGATGTTTACAAAGTAGCGTGTTAAAAATATTTTTATCTACACCCGTACTCTAATAATACACTTATATGCCCACAATCCGTTTTATAATGCAATCCATTACGATACAGATTTTCATTACGATACAGATTTTCAACCAATAAAAACCCATTATTTTTCAATCAAGCATGATGTGCAAGCTTTGCATTTTGACGTTTGTCAAGTCAAAATCAGTAGGTATTGAATTTTTGAAGAATTTAGTCAATTTTCGATAATCGAATGAAAATGTCTTTTAGCAGTGATATAGAAGAATTACCAGCGACTCCTCCACAGATGTCTTAGACAAGAAAAAAATACAATCGAAAGGATTATATTTTTCATTTGACATACGGAACACGTGTATTTTTATTTTCGACCCAATGGAATGGGGTATCATGGCCGAGTGGTCAATGGCGAGAGCAGTGATCAGAAACATCCGGGTTCAAATCCTGACCTCGGCAGAGTTTTTTCATTTTTTTTTCTTTTCATTTCTCATTTTTGATCTCCGTGGTTATACCATTAATTATAATTTTGTAGAATTTTTCAAAGAAATACGATTGATTACCTACTATTATTGGGTTCAATATAAATACCTAATAATATAATATTTTTAGTTCTTCATTATTTATTGGGTGTAGAAAAAATAGCGTATGCAACTCTGATGTAATGGTTATTAATACACTCGCATAACCATACGAAACTCACCCTCGGCTCGTTTCGTATCCCGGTTTATGCTCATGTATTAATAACCATCATTACACGATCGTTGCATAATATACTCTGATAATACACTTATATGCCCACAACCCATTTTATAATGAAATCCATTACGATACAGATTTTTCATTACGATACAGATTTTCAACCAATAGAAACCCATTATTTTTTAATCAAGCATGATATGCATGCTCAGCATTTGACGTTTGTCAAGTCGAAATCGGTATAGGTATTGAATTTTTGAAGAATATAGCCAAACTTCGATAATCATAATAAAATGTCTGATACCAGAGATATGGGAGAATCACCTTCGACACCTTCACCGGCAGAAATACAGTTAAAATGATTAAATTTCTCATTTGACAAATGCATGATTTATTTCTTTATTTTTTCGATCAATTTTTCTTAGCTATCCGTAGGCGAGCGGTCCAAGGAGCTGACGTTATATTAGTTAGTTGAAAGAGACATGAGTTCCAATCCGGCCTAAAGTAATCTGTTTTTTTTTAATTTCTGATCTTCTCTTCATTTCTCATCGTTTTATTTCTCGAAGTAATACCATTAATTACAATTTTGTAGAATTTCTCAAAGACATTCGTTTATTTAGTATCATTTTGTGCAATACAAATATAAATATAATATTTGTAGTTCTTCAGTATTTATCAGGTGTAGATAAAAAAGCGTATACAACTCTCATGTAATGGTTATTGATACACTAGCATCAACCATACGATCATTACATGATCGTTGCATAATATACTATTAATTCGATTCTTTTCGGCCAAATAGCAATAAACAAAACATAATTATTAAATTCCCAAGGAGGTTTTATTATGAACAATAGATATAGATACAATCAAATTCTGTTACAAATGTATTAGATAAAGAATTTTTGATTTTTTGGGCCTATAACTTTCATTTTTCCGCTTCAAATATGCTATTACCTTGAAATATTTGCTTGTATTAACACCATTTTCAACGAGGGCACAAAGTTGACTAAGGCTAAGAAGATGGTTTTGCTAAAACTTTCTTCGACGTTTTTAAGTCTACACCAGCTGAGAACATTACACACCATAATCTTTGTAAGGCTAAAACAGATAATAGCATTCGGAATTTCCATTGGGGTAACGATAAACGAGTGAATCACTTGAAATTTGACATTCCATGGAAGATCTGATTCATTGTGTAATAATAACTACAACTGTAACACAATGGAATCATTGTTTTATCAGGTAAGGAAATGAAATTGAAAACATATAATATACCCCATTGATCTATCGAAAGCAGAGCAGTTTTATCTTATAGCAATAGAGAAATTATTTTTATAAAACTATCCGATAGCCGATAAATCGGATCAAGTGACCTGAGATGTGATCCTCAGACGACTGTATCATCAATTCATCATTCATTCTCCCACAGTTGTATATCACCTCATAATTCAGTTTTCCGTGTAACTGATCGAGAAAAAGGGTTCTTGTTAGACACAATTTGAAAGCAAATTCTATGAGGCTCTTATGAAAGCGGAAACAAAAGTTCGAGTTCAAAAACTTTTGTATAACTTATTTCGAAGGATGAGAGCAGAAAACTCCTCTGGACAATCTGTTTCAATTTAATGGGTTCTAAACAGCTGTTTCAAATATATATCTTCATTCCATTAATTTGAAATATAAGGAGCTGTTTCTTTGAAATATTACTCGAGAAACTTTCGCACCATTGAATTTTTGCTATGTTTATCTATTTTTCACATATATGTAATAGAATTTTCTTTCTAGTTTTCTGAAAAAATTAGTATTGATATTGGAATCTACACAAGTGTAGGAGGGTAGACCACGAAAAGTTGCTGCGTTATGAAAAAAATGAAAGTTTATGCAATAACGAACTAGTGTGACAAAGCTTTGAATACACTACGTGTATGAATAGAAATATATGCCCTCTAGCGACTTACCAATGCCCGGACCAGAGGCCCTTGGATTTGTAAAAGAAATTTGCTGGAAAGGTATGAAATTTTTCACAATTTCCAGTAGAAACCCGTGTTTCAACACCCGCCCCATAACAAAAGCAGGAAAGTAGTTCTTCAAGAAATAATCTTCTCTTTGGTGGCTGATTCATCGGTCTATGAATCATATAAACACTTGAACATTTTCTGATATTTGAGGTTACATCTTCTACGGAAAGTTTCTCTCATTACTTTGTCGATTTGTAGAAGAAAAAGCGTAAAATATCAAAAAACTCAATGTTCTCTACAGAACTAATCATGTTTTCCAGTATCTATTGAATCTTGTTACCAATCAAAAAAGACAAAGAACTTTAAATCATCTTGTGACAAAAATTGAGATATCGAATATAAAAAAGCAGTGTCAAAAATGTTTGGAATGAATAATAAAATATATTAAGTAATATGAACAAATCTTGAAACCAAGTTTTAAGTTGAGTGTAATAATGACGTTTCGATCGCTGGTCTTCAGGTAGCAATTATTGATTGTTCTGCCATTTTGTAGTAGTTGAAGATATTGACTGAATATTCTAGGATTTTACAGTATTCGTCAGCAGCTTCTAAAGGATGTGTCACATGACTTCATTTCCATTTAATCTTTTTTTCCGGATGACGCACAGTTGCCATCTTGAAATTTTTTATCTGTCAATTTTACTTCTGACTATAGTATTCATGTATCATGTTTCATTATCCCAAATTCCAAATTTGAGTTAACCCGTTAAAAAAAATAAAAAGTGGAAGGACATTGAAGAAAGCCACTGTATATAGGTAGTTTATAATAATAATGTTTTTGCTGTTTTTTTTTGCGAAATAAGATTGAATCAACATTGAAGTTACTATGCAAATACCATTTATTAGCAAAATGGTTAAGGCTTTCGCGGCCGAGGTTATTAGAATAACTACTTTTCTTCGGGCTTGAAGGCCGTCGTTCTTTGGAATTTCTTCCTGACGTTTCGCTAGCGCGAGTGGCTAGCTTCTTCATAGGCTTACTCATTTCCGATGACTAAACGTTTCGATTTCTTAAGGAAAAATACGCCTTAAGAAATCGAAACGTTTAGTCATCGAAAATGAGTAAGCCTCTGAAGAAGATAGCCACTCGCGCTAGCGAAACGTCAGGAAGAAATTCCAAAGAACAACGGCCTTCAAGCCCGAAGAAAAGTAGTTATACTACCATTCATGAGATATATAATTCTCTGCTTTAAACATTTATTTCCCTGTTCGCCTCATTTTTTAGTAAATTGTTGTTGAATTGGTGTAATCAAGATCGCACACATTTTTTTTCATTAATTTTTATTTGAGTTTTCCAATAGTTTTTATGAAAATTCATTGACCTGCCCTGGATTCCGAAATTTTAGAATTCTTACGCCTTACGGCTCTCAACTATTAACGGTCCAAAATTGTATACTTTAATCCAATTCAACCGAATTTGAAGGTCTTACCGTTTCCCAGATAAAAAAAGCTGGATCAGCTGAAAAAACGGCCTGCTTATGTGTGGAATAATCTCTTCAGGAATACATACATACATATGGAACGTAAAAACTTTATCTCCATTCCAAACTAGCTTCCTTTCGAATTTATGGCATTTCAGACTGGGAGTACAGCTGAGTTCAGATATTCTATTGAAAACCTTCATCTCTGAAGCTCAGGCAATACCATCACACACGAAATATAATCTGAGCGACTTTCATC
Organism: Zygogramma bicolorata; assembly: GCA_032362365.1. Lineage (NCBI taxonomy): Eukaryota > Metazoa > Arthropoda > Insecta > Coleoptera > Chrysomelidae > Zygogramma > Zygogramma bicolorata. The sequence goes on from JAVJAQ010002252.1 coordinate 96,768, forward strand.
CTGTATTTAAATGGGATGAGAGCTTCTGGCTACTTATCAACTGCTGCATAGACCCACTGGAATGGATTTCCGCTTTTCTTCAGTTGGATCATTATTCACTCCTTGAAAGGCCGTATGTACAACTCATCGAGGATGTGTGTTATCCTGCAATATAATGGTTTCCTTTCAATCCGGTCGCTAGAGAGTTGAAAAGGAGTCCAACCCTTCATTAAGCCAGTGTAGATCTATTTCATGTCGTTTTCCAGGCGATTTCAAGTATTTGAAATTCAAATGTGTGTTGAATTTCCCATAAAATCAATTGAATATTTTCAATATTCTTTTTACTATTGCTTTTGTTTCATTCAACATTGTCCTCGTTCCTTTCCACTGTAATGCTGTGCATTGGAATTGAAATGCATGTTAGTATTCGCACCCTGTATGCGAGTTTCATTCAAACGTGTGGGAATTTAATTTGAGATTTTTCTCTCAAGAAATATTCATGAATAAACATTATTGCTAGATCCAGGCGAAGATATAAGATAATCGGTGGTAGACTAAACAAACATTCTTTCAGAATCAGCCCGACGAATGGTTCCATTTATCCAGCGTGGGCGAGCTAGCATGAAAACAAATGCAATTTTTGCATAATCTGCAAGAATGACGGGCGTTGGCTCGAATCGAGAGTGGACGAAAAAGTAGCTCTTGGGTAGTGGAACGGAGGTCGCGCTAGAAAGAAGATCGAGAGATTTGAGTGAGCGGGAATCGCGCGTTGAGCGCGGGGGATTCGTAGTCTCTACCTAAATTATGGGATCGCGTCTCAAGTCACGAGGGTACAATTAAATTACAGTCGGGAAAAATGAGAATATTAGTAATTCGTGTTCAAAAGTGTCGTCTGGCTTTGAATATATTCGTATCTGGAAATCAAGAAAAAATATGGAATGGGAGAGGCCCAAGAAACCGCCGTACAAGGTAGACAGAGGATCAACTGGTATGTCAATTTTGCTGTGTGTTAACGTAAATAAGCATTTTATTCACATTTGGGAAGAGAAGCCATTATTTTTCTGTTGAATTTAGAAACAGTGATCACATATTTAGGGACCTTTCTGACTCTTTCTGATATATTTAAAAGCTATTGAGATGGGCCTTAGGGCGGCCGATAATATATATTGTATATATTGTCCGATTGTGCAGCTTTTTCATATAATTCATTTTTACCGAGAAGATCTTGCTGGTCTTATTTAATTTTTTTGCATATGCCTTTTGGTTATCAATTCAATCGAATCAATGATTGATTTCAGAGTTCCAAACTTTGTTTGTTTTTTTATTTTGTGATCTATTTTTGTTCAGTTCCTATTTTATTTTTTGCTAATATACTGCTTAAAATTATCAGAGAATTTCATTTCCAACAAGTCGCCTTATTTCAGAGTACAGAGTAAGAGAGCAGAAAAAACCCTAAGTTTCTCACTTAAGACCTTTTCTTCGTGCAAAGGGCAGAATTCATGCCTCTTTCGGAAATATCCTTGACATCCAAAATTTGACGTGGAGTTACCCTCCTCGTCTGGTGACAGCAACTGCCGTAATGAATTTAGCCAATTATTCCATCTGGTAACGTGCAGAGGGATTGTAATCTGATATATGATTTTTTTTTGAGGAAAGCATAAAGTAATTGTTGATGAATGATTTACATAAGAGAAATAAGATACTAGAAGCGTTCATGCAGAATTACAATAACTCTCGCAGCTGTTACATCTGGTGATCTAGCGTTGGGATTATTTTTGCTAAAGTGTGAACTAGTTGAGAAGTGTTGATAAGCAAATGATAATTTTAAAATAATATTAAAATAATACCCTTTCAGCAATTATCACACTAGTAACAGAGCGGTGGGATTGTAAATTGTAAAGTTGTCTATTCTGTAAACATGAACTGATACAGATAGTTTGAAATAGAGGTACAGTGTTAGAAAGAAAAGATTGAGGGATTATTGTGGGTACTCAGAAGAGCAATAAAGGTAAAACAGCAATTACATACCCTACCGTTCGTTACATCACAGTTATATTGTCACATTTTTACAACGATCATATTTCGATTAAAATTAATAGATAAATCTCTATTTCGTTCTGAACATATCTAAAATATTACATTTTACGACAAATTACCAAGAACCCGGTTTTCTCAGAATAATCAAGTAGATATATTATTAAAATAAATGTCAGATAAATTCAATAAATGACAGATGAAGTCTAGAATATATGAAATGGGGGCGGGAAGTGAGGGCGGGGAGTAGAGGTGTGTAATGTGACACTTCCCACCTTCAATGAAGTTAGCGATGACAACATTACATATATGCTGGTGAATAAAGTGACATTTCTGTGCCAATATTTAAATACCCATATAGACACCATCCATTTCTAGGCAACGGAGCAACATCTATCGAATAATTTGAATTTTAACAAACGTCAAGCCTTAAATATTTGTGAAATATCCTTGTACCACGAGTTTTTGAAGGCGATTGAACTGCAATGGATAGCGACAGTTCTGAAATTGAAAATATTTCGCCATAACTAAGAGAACAAGTTAATTCAATGCTATTGAATTTACCACCTTCAACTTGAAGAGAATGATATGAATCTACATGCAAACAGTTTATGGATTGGAGAAAAAATACAAAACTGAAAGTGTCTCTGACAAAATAACTTTGGCATATTTTGAAGAAATATCCATATCAGGAAAAACCTCTACTGTAATGTCAATATATTCAATGCTAAAATCAACTATTTGCTTTTCTTGGGCACCATAATGCTAAGAATGAGTCACTGACATTTAATTCCGTTTTATACTATAGTACTATTTTTAGCAAAACGAGTGTTATAGAAAAAGTATAGTATGAAACACAAGCAGAAATAAGCACTTTTCTTCACTTGTTGCACAATATACCATTTTCTTTTCATTTCTAGGAGAGAGAAAACCCAAAATATGGATTCCAGAACTGAGTGTTAGAAAATGTATAATCATCTCACGAATAGAGGAAAGGAATTTTGAAAAACCAAGAACCACAATTGATGCCGATGATTGAACATGAATTCTATGCAATATTGTTCACGAATGTTTTCATCTTCCAGAATGAAAATAAACGATTTAGTTTGGATTCAAGCTAGCGCTGAATTGAGAAATGACGTACCAGGAGTTGAGAATGATTGAAGATGATGTCGTATGAACACAACCTACAATCCAGAATGCTGCTGTTGGACGAGCAGGAAATTTGACATCAGATTCATGAAGTGCTCCTTTGTTAGCAATCTCTCGAAGTGATTCTTCCGGTTGAATCTGTTACAAAGTGAGGAGGCTTTATATCGAGAATTTGGGATTACGACGTTTCAGGTTTATCAACCTACTAGGGTTTTTGTGCATCTCGCATTAGTGCATCAAGGCGAAAAAAAATCTTGTAGATGACCAAATTCATCACACTAGTGATTCTCGTTCGTTTCCATCATCAACTGGAATATAGGGCAGGAAACGTGGCGGTTCCAAATATACCCTGGTCAGCATAGATTTCGAGAAACTAGAATTTTCCGAAATTTTGATACATATTATGGTCGAGTCCAGAATTCTATTCCCCACTCATCCAGCAAAAAATCTACAAGGGTCCCAGAAAATGCCGACCCCTTTTAAATACAGCAAGGACCCAATAAAACGGAAAAAGTTTGAAGAAAGAACCTTTGCAGTTATTTCTTACCTGCACTACTATCGATTATGGAAAAACTATAAATAACTAACCTTAATCTTCAAATTCAGTATAAACGTTCTTCTCCCGAAGAAGCCAACTTTAGGTTAAAAACCACAAAAACTATGAAGAAAAAAATTCAGCCACCACAAAGTAATGACTGTCAAACAGTAGTCATTCTTTTTAACGTTCTGAATAACTTATTTCTATCCTCATTGAAAGTTTTTCGAATACTTCCAAAGAAGCTGATTCTATATATAAGTTTAAGCTCATATCTCACAGCATGTAATATTCTCAAATATATTCGAGCAAAACGAAAACAACATACATACTGTTCGATTGTCATTATTTTTAGTGGAAGGATCCTTTCTGCTAGTTTTTTTGGGTTCTTAACCTACCAATTTCAATTCCTATTTTTTCAGATTGTAGGTTGAGAACACAAAAAACTAGAAGAAAGAAAACTTGTTGAGCAGATATACCCACGTTGAACAAAACTCTTCATTGAAATATTGCCTGAATCCTTGATAAAAAAAAGAATCTACGATATGTCAGCCAGAACGTTATTCCTCTTTTGTCATTGCCAACAATGGAGGAATCGCAATTTGTCGTGACTGTTTTCATCATCATAATTCAACGCTGAAAGAGAACAGAGAAACTGTTAATTTATTTCCAGCCTTGTGTTTTCAGAGATGGAATAACACTGCCTCTTCCAGAGACTTATTCATGTACAATTCTGCGATATTGTGTGGAAATTAGTTGTTGGGATATAGTCTATTGTTTATGTTTCACGCCCAGATGTCTCGACAATGGGCTGTTTATAAATTGTCAGAAAGATTTCCCGAAGGATCAACATCATTTACTGGATGCTAAGAAGGAGCAGGAGTTTCTGAACGGTCTGATGAGAAGAATTGTTCAATCATTGTGGCATTCAGATGGAATCAGATGGCCATCGACAGAAGTAGACCATTTATATATTAATAATCATTGTACATCATAAAACATGGGATTGAAACATTTAGTGTGAAAGTTGAGACTTTTCTTAAAGATCAATTACCCGAACACGAAACTGATATTTTTGTACTCGACGCGCGTTTCGTTAAGAGGGTTGTTGTTTTCTGGGTTTGTAACCTACCATAATCTGAAAAAATAAAAATTAATATTGGAATCTATGCAAGTGTAGAAGGGCAGATTTTCAATCTGCCCCAAAAAAAATGCTACGTCTATTGAAAAACTGTTCCTTCTGGATATAACAAGTCCAATTAGTCATCAACTTCTCTCTCTTTTCAAGAGGTAAATGTGACTTCACGCTGAGGTCTCAGTCTGCCTACTCCTCAGGTGTTGTCACAGGGGGCAAGGATTGGTGACTTGACGCCGGAGCCTCAATCTGCCTACTCCATAGATCGAACTGGAGTATCGAGGGATGTTGGGTGGTATTTATAGCAGCGGGTGCTGCTAAAGCAGCGTCGGATGTTTTGGTGGGGACTGGGCATCTGGAAATTAGGGGTTTCCATGCAGTTGGAAGTCTCTGACCGTCGTCACGTTTATTTAAGCAGGAAGGTCGCTTCTCGATTTCGATGGCCTCGAGAAGCAACCTTCCTGCTTGAATAAACGTGACGACGGTCAGAGACTTCCAACTGCATGGAAACCCCTAATTTCCAGATGCCCAGTCCCCACCAAGACATCCGACGCTGCTTTAGCAGCACCCGCTGCTATGAATATGAAAAAAACGTGTTTCATTTGTGCATGGTTGAAGCTTTACATATTTTTTGTAAATTTGGCAGAATTATCCTGTGACTGTGAAATTTCTAGGAACCTTGGTTTCAGTATCAGGTGATTTTATTAATAGGGCCGAATTAAGATCTTTCATGTCATCATTTTTTAATTTTTGAAGTTCATCACAACGGCATGCCTCTGTAAGGCTAATAGTTAAAACAGCCTGAAATTAAAACCAAACATTCATTTTTGATAACAATTTGAATATTTTCAATTCATACCTTCATCAGCAAATACTTTTTTGCGGGTGCATCTTTCAAAAATTGTTTAATTTTTTCAGAAGTTAATGTTCTGACTGTTTTGAAGCATGTTTTTTAGATTTGCATTTCGAAAATGCACGTTTACGTATTTTGAAATATCAACACAGTTTTTAATAATTTAGGTACTCCTCAGCATCAAATACTGAGACCATAATGTTGATGATCTCAATCTTTTTGACAACTCTTCAAAATAAACTAACAAGGTATTTTCGAAACAAGAATTTACCTTGGCTTTCACTTTCCAGTCCATGAAGTTTCTGTAAGCGATTTCATATTTTTCTCTTGATGTGCTTGGTAGCAAATGATTGCAAACATCTATTGCTTTCTGAACAATTTCTGGAGGTGTATTTTCCAAGTCTAAATCTTCGTATTCCATTAAATTCAATATTCAATAAATATGAATTTTTTATACTATAACAATCAACAAAGCTATTTTCGTTGGGTGAGTTAAGAGCAATAATTATGCAGTGCTTCGGTTTTGTTGCTATGGAAACGCCAACAATGGGCAATTTGGATATAGCACGCGAATCGTTGGCGTAGCTTTGTCAACATGGAGAACGTGTCATATCAATCTGACATGTAACAATTCATGACTGACTTGGGTTATCGTGATATCAGTGAGAAATCTTTCGTTTCGAACGTAAGAAAGCGATGAGAGAAGTGGCACATTGTATAGCATCCGTAGAAAAATATGATTTTCAATTCGATTTCACAAATAATTTGGAGCGAAATATCGAATGAATTTCGCTTCTGAATGATTGAATGTAGTCATGAGATCAACTTCCGGGTGCGGCCGTTATTAATTTAGAATAATCGTGTAGTCTAAATGAGCTATTTCCTAACAGCTGTCAAATACGTGAAAAACTGTCCAAAACAGTGAAAGTAGGGATAGTATATTACATACAGAGGTGGGAAGTGATTCATTCCTATCGTGAGAAGCGAAGCGCCGAGATTATCTATGATCTCGAGACAGGAATGAAGCTTCCTACCGAGGTTTGTATACTATTTTATTTACAACCATCATATTTCGATTAAAATTAATAAATCTCTGTTTCGTTCTGAACATATCTGAAATACTGCATTCAACGACGAATTACCAAGAACGCGGTTTTCTCAGAATAATCAAGTAGATATATTGTAACCGTGACTTAGGGGTATACAATTGTCACTAATATAAATAATTGTCAGATAAAGTCACTGAATGACGGATAAAGTCTAGAATAGAAGAAATGAGGGCGGGAAGTGAAGGTGTGTAATGTGACACTTCGCAACCTTCAATGACGTTAGTAATGACAGCATTACATATATAGTTGTAAATAAAAGTACTATTCCCCTGGTCAGTCCCAGCTCTTCCCGGCATACTCCTATTCAATATTCAAATGTGCTGGCTCCACTCAACAATCGAGCAGCGTTTCCAAAAGACCCTATTGTGTGTTTGAATCCGAACAAGCGATAGCTGGTCTCTGTTATTATCCAGTCGACACACTATCCCAGTAAGTGTACACAAATGACATCGTCCATGACGCGGATATGGTGTTGACTCGCTGTAAATAATGAGCTCCTTTAGCCTTGTTCAGTCAATTATGAGGCAATTAATGCTCCGGAGCATATGATGTGTTTAAAACCACGCAACCCGATACGGGTATTGTAGTTGGCGTTCTCAGATATGCACAGATTAATTCAGTATCCGAGTATATTGTGGAACTTTCAATCCCGATAGGAATTCTTGTAGAGTCCAGTATCTACATTTATGCATGAGCTTTTATAGGGATCAGTCACCCTAACATAAAAGTGATATAACTTGCGATCGCGCGTTTCTCTCACAAAACGGGGGAAGAAGATTGTATCTAAAGAAAAAAGTTAGTACATTTAATGATAATAATAATAATGGTAATCTTCTTAATTATTATCAATCTTTACAAATATCATTAAAAAAATATATGGGTGAAACGTCTCGACCATTGAAAGTGCGAAAGAGTGAACACAAGGTGTACATCAGGGACAGACAGACAAGTGGTTTTAAATCATCAGAACACATTCTTACTGCCGATGGAGATCACACAGTAGAATGGAACGACAATAAAATTATGACGAAAGAGAGCAATGACAGTCAACGAAAATCAAAGAAATCTGCTTTCATCATACTCTCTGGTGAAGAATGTATATCTATGAGTTCGCTTGATATGGATAGCAGATGGCTGCCCCTCCTGAAGGACAAAATGTTATGTTAGATTTGAAAAATTTGACAAATGTCAATTACGAATATTGCCAACAAGATTGCATTTGAACAGGAATTTGCTTATAACTTTTGAGAACGGAAACAGATTGAGTTTCCGAAACGTTAACGATAAGTATTTCCATATATATAGTAGTTCTTATTATTTTTTTGATAAGCAAAATTTGAGAGATACGAGAAGTTGCTGACTAATTGGACTTGTTCTATCCAATAGACCCAGCAAATTTTAGGGGTAGATTAAATCTGCCCTTCTGAATCATCAGCGATTTTATTGAAATTGTTCATTATCTATTATTTGAACGATTTGAGAAAAATAGTATATTTACTTCGTAAGGAAAGCCACATTTCTGGACGTGTTGGCTTGCAATCTTCACAGTTGTCCATGAATTTTGTGCCTCTCCTTCCTGGTGAACAATATACTTTTTTCCCAATAGAACGAACATTAGTTATAAGCTCAGTGGAAATTGAGTGAAATGGATCGAAGTTTTCGATCTGGTGATTTTCAATATCATGTAAAGAAATGCAAGGTATTTTGTTTGGACCTTTCATAGTGACGCAAGTTAAAAGTAATATTCCAAGAAAACCAAGCACTACATCTTCCCCTTCATTGAGTTTGTTTCATCATTCGAAGGTCCACATGTCATGTTAGACATCTTAATCATCTGCTGAGCGATATTCACCAGACACCGTAGTTTCCAGGCTATTTTATCGAATTCCTTTTCATTCTATCAATTTCGAGTACTCATTAAAAAATCATAATAGACATGAATTCCCAGCGCGAACATCTGTTTTATGTGGTGTTTTCCCACATACAGGAATCAGTTCCAAAATAAACACTCACAGAGTTGGAATGAATCCAGATCCGTGCTGAAATAATGTTTGAAGTTTTCGCTCGGCCGAATCTAGCCACAATAGTGTGTTGGAGGACGGACAAACTTTCCTGATTCAACAAATGGGCAATCGTTTCGAACATATCTCTTGGGAGAATCCTGCAAACCGTGTGACATGATAATATCACATGAAAATATTTTCATTCCAAATCATTCAAATATATCATCATTTCTCACCTACTTCTTGGTTGTAATGTGATCGATTGTACTCAGACGAAGACGAGGTTGGAAAAACCTTTTCCGGCCTCTTTATTTTCAAACTCTTCGTCTTTTGTTCGAAACTTCATTGTGCTAATCGGAATTTAAGGTTATATCAGATCCACGCTACGTTCACACACTAACTTAGTTACAGAAACTAACCCTTTCACATCATTATAGTCCCCACACACTATCCCAGTACCAAACCTCCAGACAAATATAGCACAAGAAGAACATAAAATTGGATGAACCCCGATTTCAGATTGGTCCACTATAGATATATCGTCGTATGAAAATGGAAGTTGAACTAATATGATTCAATATTGAAAACACAATATTTCAAGTACTGTTTGAACGACATTATTTTGTGGTGGATCGTTATTTGTTGTTGGTATGGGTTTGTAACAATCTGAAAAAGTAAAAATTAATATTGGAATCTATACAAGTGTAGAAGGGCAGATTTTCAATCTAACCCGAAAAGTTGCTGCGTTTATTGAAAAACTGTTCTTTCTGGATAGAACAAAACCAATTAGTCATCTTCTCGTATAACTCAAATTTTGTCTATCGAAAAAGAACTAATATATATATATATATATATATATATATATATATATATATATATATATATATATATATATATATATATATATATATATATATATATATATATATATAGGTATTTTTTCTCATTTTTTTCAGATTGTGGTGGATTACAAACCCAGAAAACTACGAAACAACGAAACAAATGTTGGCGTTCAAACAGTACTAGCACAGAAGATAGATGCTTCTTAAAATTTATCCTTGTGTTATCTCCTGGATTTGTAGTAATAATGTCAGAAGCATTCAGTTCACTTTCATGACTGACTTGTTATATTCAATTCTTTCATTTTTAATATATTCGAATATGAGAAAATGACTTTTTGTGGATATCAAATGTTTTTCAGACATTAGTGAAAAAAATTTCATAAAGTTTCATTCGATTTTCATATCAAAACGATCAACGTGTGAACGAAATACAAAAAATAATTTTCCAAGGAGAAAATTGAAAACGTCTTCAGCGTAACAGGTGATTCATATTATACTTTTTATTAGACGGCGAGAAGGGTGTTTTGGTAAATGGCTTGCCTTCAATATTATGTGACGTTTTTAATATCTTCCCTGAATCAATTTAGGCTGATGAATAAAAGCAATATCACGTGAATATCAAATTTTCATTCTGTGGGTATGCTCTTTCAAGTTATCATTCAATCTAGTTGAAATTTATAATTTTGCGGTGGAACATATTTAGCTCTTGATCAATAAAAAACGACTAGGTGTTTTCGTCTACAGTAGAACTTACATAATCGGAGGATTCTGAATTTTTTATATGTCGTAAGGACCTGAACCAATATTGAAAAACCATATATATATATATATATATATATATATATATATATATATATATATATATATATATATATATATATATATACGTGTATGTTTTCTCATCATTCATTCAATTTGTCTCCTTGCAAATTATACTTATTCACGAGACTTATAGACCTATCTGAACTCTTGTTCCTTTTTCATGCCTCAGAGAAAATCTAGGGTTAGCAATATCAGAACCAGCCGAGTATAGCGGTAACTAAGTTCAATGACATGAGTCAACAATTAGACAATACAAAGAAATGACCACCAAGATTACACTTCGCAACAATCAAGTTCACTTACTGCAGTTTCCCCGATATTCTTTAGACGGCCAGTTGGATACTTCGCCACTATTATCTCAAGGCTTTTACAGAGCCGGTCCCGAGTCGCAATTGACGACTTCATGATAGAGTTCCACTAATTTATACCTATTTCTGGTTCACTCATTCTGATGGAAATGATATGTTCAAAAGATGAAGTGGGGGTTTTTATCAGCAAGAAAACACAAGGATACGTTTGTTGAATTTATCGCTAAAATTTATATAACATTTTCGACTGCGCCCCTAACACCCCGTTTCGAAGATGCAATTTTGTCGCTGCAACTTCTCGCGGCGACTTGTCGCTGCGAGATATGTCATCTAGCTGTCAGTTGGCATTGCCAATATTAAAAAATAGCACTGAATGTTAGCAAGATGAACGTCTACATTATCACAACTGATATATAATTTCATTCATTTCTAATAATTGATATTGTGATTAAATCACCTTATTACTCAACTTGATTCCTCAAGTCTCGAAAAATAATTGAAATTTTCAAAATCAATATTCTTCACATAGATGCCACCACATATTTGTGGTTTGCGGCGACAAATTCACCATAGAAATAACTAAGTCGCTGCAACTTATCGCACCAAAAAAGATTCATGCAACTCGAAAAACTTGCATGAACACATGCAATTTTCTGGAGTTGCAGCGACAAACTTGCATCGTCGAAACAGGCTATAAGGCAGAGCCTTGTTAACAACCTGGTAAATCTTAGTACTATTAACTTCACAATATAAAATCTGCCCTTAGACACACTTATTTAGATTCAATATTAATTTCTATTTTTTCAGGTGCAGGTAGGTTAAGAACCCATAAAAGCTAGAAGAAAGAATACATCCACCACAAAGTACTGTCTTCCACTTACACAATATAATTGCATCACAAAAATAATTAAGGCCTAACGAAGTGGACACAGGTCAGCTAAAAGAATTTATTTTACGATGCCTATCATCTGTGAATATTAGGAGTTCTATTTCTTGGTGGTCCCAATATATGCACATTTCATTACAAATGAAGGATCTGGAAAATAAATTGTGTTTAGTCAACCAGCGGATAAAGACTCACGTTTGAAAGTTATCGATAGCAAAACAACAAAGTAAACAAAGTGAAACAATGGTCCATATACTTGAAGAGATCGGATATCACTGGCTGCGTATAGTTTCCTCCGTTCAGTCAGTCGCGAAAATATGCGAGAATCCCTTCCCGAATATCATTTTCAAACAGCATGAAAATATTAGCCCGGAAAATTGATTTGGTTCCGTTTCGTTGGATCATGCATGTGTGATTCCAGAGTCCCAATCTGGGTGATTCTCAAGAATATTCAAGTTATTGAAGTATACTTCCAGTGTGTGGGAAGAATCGAATTAGAAGGCCCAACTATCGAACTAGAAGCCTTTCAAGGTGTCAAATGACCTATAGAAGGGGAGCCCACGCTGCTAAATCGGGATTTACTCGAGCGTCATAGAGACCTATTGGGTTGCGAAGCTTAGATTTATATACTGTATACCTTTTCATCGGTGGGGGGAGCGGCTATAGATTTTCAAAAATGTAAAAAAAAACTATTGCATGGACATACTCGAGCGCGTCAGATATTGATATCATCTATGTCCTACATATTTTTTAAAATGTACGTATGTTAATCTGATTGTTTCCGTGATGGGGGTGGTCGTACGTAAGGGTTGAAAATAAAAAAAAATCTCGTGCGCGTCAGATTTTCAGAGGGGATGTTGAATGAACTTAAAAAACAGCTCTTATACAATAATCTGACGGTTTGGATGTGACGCAGACTCGCGGCCGTTTTTAGAATGTGAAAAAAAATTCGTCATTTTGAAATACACAAGCGCGTCACATTAAGATATATATGGTTCATCTTTACGCCCTAGACTCCTAGACTTTGCAGTCTCATAATCTTACGATTATCTGGAGGGATTCGCCTATTCTGTCAATTTGAATTGCTTTTAAATTTTTTTAAATCATTGAACTTAATTAATTGAAATGCTCAGGAAAAAGCATGCAAATGAAAAAGTGCATGTTTTTGTAGTAGAATACTTGTATTTATAAGAAAAAAATCATGAGCAATTGAATTTTTAAAATTTCAAAACGTTGGATATTCGTTGTAAACAATATCATGCCACGAATGAGTCTGTGTGATCAACTGTCATGGCGTCGTGGCAACAGAAACCAGAGTGGGGACGCAGTGAGAGAGCAATAGATAGAGGAGTGAGAGAGAAATAGAAACGTGAAGAGGGGAATATAGACATCACGTGGCTGCACGCATTAAGCTTTATCGATTAAATTTCGTTATTTTGGCTTGTGGAAATTGTCAGATTATATATTTTTTGCAATTCTTGGATTATTCCCTTCAAAATAAAAATAAAATCAGCACGCTCGAGAATGTCGAGATGACGTTTTTTTTACAACTTTGTAGCCCTCCTCCTTCTTTAGGTCACTCTCGAATTGTCAGATTAGTGGAATATACACGTTTCAGGATGTAACTAACTCACACTACCTTAATCTGACGCGCTCGAGATCAGATGATAATTTATTTTACTCATCTGATCCTTTATCCTTGAAGGGTGGCCATATATATAGGGCTTATATATGGTGGAAGTACTTATCCGGGTACAAGGTATCCCCCTGTATATTAATCTGCCGCGCTTCAGTAAATCCTGAAATTCCTGCTTGGGCTCACCTATTAAATCATGTTCGAAACGATTCTGCTGTATAGAACAACCAGCTGTTATCCGCGATTTCGTCCGCGTAGAAGTCGAACCAAACCGTTTTGTCAGCGCACACCGTTAAAGCATCACATCTCGCCAGCTTTTCTCCTACTTGATTTACACATACTACAACTTTTCACTGAATTTTTTGTCTTATCATAATGAAATATAGCCTTTATCACTCCTGAATAGGGTAGCTTTCTGTTACTGAAATAATTTTCATGATAGGATTAGTATATCTGATGATTACCGCTGCATATATTATTTTCTGTAACTTTCCTGTGATTTTAAGAGAAATGAGAGCGTTATGTAAGTCTTCTTATATGTAGACAGTATAAAGAAACTCAGTTTATATAGAAAGCACTTTTCTTTTGCGGATGATATTGCTTTATTTCACTTTGGAAAATATTACCAACTTTAAACAGGAAGTAACACATGACATGGAATTGATAGAGAAATGGATAAACAACATCGATCTTACAATTAGTTCAGAAAAAACGGTTTATATAATTTTTAAACAGAAAAATATGAATGATGTGAAACTTGATATAAAAATAAGTAATAAGCTAATCAAAGAAGTTCAAAATCATAAATATTTAGGCCTGATCATCAATAACAAATTGAATTTTGAAAAATATATAAATAAAATTGAAAACACGGTTGTTGCGTTTCTAGGAGCAATCAAAAGACTGATGGAGATGAAACCTGTTGCAAAGAAGGAGAAGATAAAAATACAAATCAAGTAAAAAATCAAATCCTAAACGAGAGGTTGAAATAGATTTTTTGTCGATAATGAAATTGAGGATTGATTGATCAAAGAGAATGAGGTTGTTACAATGCAACAGCTAAGAAAGTCTAGACAAGGAGCTGAACAACATGAGGAAATATCTTCAGAAGAATGGCTACTCTAAGGAGCTGGTGGGTCGAACAACAGCTCGGACGAATCGGAGGAACACCAAGGAGATACTGGAACAACAAATTACCATCCCCTACGTCAGAGGACTTTCAGAGAGGATCGAGAGGATAGGAGGGAAATACAAATCCGAGTCTGTTCTTGGTTATAATTGCACGAGTGCATGAAAATTACAAATAATTTTGCAAGAAAGCGTGATATCTAAAGATTGCTAGAGTTTATTTTCATATTTTGGCGAAAGTACCCGAGTCCGAAGGACGAGGGCTCTTTTACAAAATATGAAAATAACCGAATGCAATTTGTATAAGATATCACGCTTGAATGCAAAATTATCTGGTCATTTTCATGCACGATTGTAGTTCATTGGAATATTTTACGAATAAAGAAATTCTCAAGGAAATGTTATTTTTTGTTTATTTATACTTTCCTCTATAGACTGTATGGAGTACTCACCAAAACGCGAAATATTTTTCTATTTTTGAAGTCTATCTGACATTTATTTGTGTTGTTTACTGACGTCTAGCGATACGGTTTCAAATGTGTTGTTATGGTGACTTGATACAATGCAATTACCGCTGTAAGTTTTCGATAATTGCATTGCTCTTATGGGACATTTTATATATGAGGGAAATATTCGATCAGAGAACACAATACGCAGCCAGCTCACAAACATTCAACCACCAAATAAAAACAGCGATACCAACAACTGCATTTACCGGATACCATGCGAGTACGGCAAATCCTACATCGGAGAAACCAAAAGACCATTTGAAGTGAGAATGGGCGAACACAAGAAAAACACACAACGAGAAGAAACAACGAAATCAGGAATAGCGGAGCATGTTTGGAGGAACCATCACAGCATTAAATGGTCTGAAGCTGAGGTCATACACAAGGAGGAGCACTGGTTCAAGAGGAAATTCAGGAAAGCCGCCTACATCCTCAACAACGACGCATTCAGTCAACCCAGTGAAGGGATCTTGAATGTGTGGAGGCCGCTTATCCAAGGCATGAACCGACT
This sequence comes from Zygogramma bicolorata, assembly GCA_032362365.1. NCBI lineage: Eukaryota > Metazoa > Arthropoda > Insecta > Coleoptera > Chrysomelidae > Zygogramma > Zygogramma bicolorata. Next base: position 112,210 of record JAVJAQ010002252.1, read on the forward strand.
TCGGCTCCATGAAAGAAAATCCCGCGCCAATGCATCCATTTCCCACTCAAAATAAAACAGCTCACTTCTAGTGGTAGCATCCGCTCGCTTTATTGTTAGTACCGCCCCTTATCCCACCATAAGGAAATCATGACTTTTTTGACTAGTCTTCCGCAATCGATAGCTCAATTTTCTTGTCACACTATTATTTCATTCAATTCTTTACATTTTAAAAAAAATTGGGTAGTATTCCATATTCGATATCTCGATTCTTTGTGAAAACATTTTTTTCTTTGACCAATCAATCCTTAATTTTATTATTGACCAAGAAATCTATTTCAACCTTTCCTTTGGGATTTTATTTTCTTATCTAATTTGTATTTTTATCCTTTCGTTCTTAGCAACAGGTTTCAATAGAGAATATCGCATGACGCGACGGACACTTATTACTGAAATCTTTCATTTACTTTCACGTAGATTCATATACTTCTATCCTCATAGGTATACGAAATCTGTGAAAGACAGAAGATGATTCACGTAGATCTTTCCAGTCTTCCTTCATGTTGTTCACAACTCGCTCTACCACATTCAGTTAAATCTTGTAAACAGGACAGAACGATATAACTCATTATTGTTAGACATCGGGTTGTATAAGTTATAATTCATTCATGAGATGTATGGTTCTGTTTTTTGTTGAAACTTATAAGGGTTTACTTCCTTTAAATAAATATCAATTGGCTCCTAAAAAAAAAAATAATACTGACCGTTCGATGAGGAACTGACTGCTTTTACCCGGGAAGCAGGATGCAACGAGAAGAAAAAGTACGGTCTTGCGGCTTTTGTTGGAATTCCCGATCTCCATTCATGATAAGAAAGAGCCAAGGTTAATAAATTCTCTCTGAAATTGCATTCTTCGCTTCCATAAAATTTGTTCCATCGCCGAGACGAAAGAAGTTCACGTTGAAAGTTGATGTGATATATATTCGTTTTGAGGATGAAATTTATAGGTTAAGTTTGAAATCTGGCGTTTTCTCTCAGTTTCCGAACGGACGAACATGAAACAGGAATTCGATGTGGAAACTTCAGTTTGAATCAGAGTGGAGCACGCTATACTCAAAAAAAAAATTTCCTTATCCCCCTTTAATCAGATTGTATCTATGAAAGTGGAATATCTTTGAGAATGTTCAAGAATAATAGTACATGTGAAATTTTTTTGAGGAAAAGTTCGATGATATTTAAGAATTCAGATAGCCAAACCCAAGGACGATGACCTCAATTACAACTGACTCCAGACTCTTTGGATATTTCTGATGAGAAATAATGAGAACTTTCGTGTAATAAAGTAGTGAATGAACATTGAAAAGTGAACTCTTGAATTATTTATATAATTGAGAATAATTATAATTATGATTACTTTTATTTCCCAAGAAACTACAAAGTTTATAGAAGGGAAAAATATCAACTCAAAGAATATTATACATTAAAGAAAAAAAAAGGCAATAAAATCAGACTGTTTCATTGTAGAAAGTGACAAAAAAAATATGGCAATGAAAAAATGAATAAAAAATTGCCAATTATCTATTTCATTAAATGTTTTTTCAAGTTGGCTTTGAAACGGAGTTTTCCATATTTCTTCATTGCATCTGGTAATTTATTATAAAAAATGATTCCTGTGTGATAAATTGACTGTCGTCCTATATTAGATTTGAATTTCATCGTAGATAAATTTTTGGAAGATCTGGTTGAATGACTGTGCTGATCACTATTAATTTTGAAGATAAGATTTGAATGTTTTAGTTTGTTTTTAACCAAATGTATGAAGGTACAAAGTTTGAGTGTATATAATGATGATATATCCAAAAGATTATTAGGTTTATATAAATTTTTTGTTGGTTCCCGATAATCGAGTTTATATATACATTTAATCAATTTATTTTGTAGGGTTTTCACAGGTTTTACTAGTGTTTTTGTTGCCGCTCCCCAAACTGAAATTAAATACTGGAGTTTGGAATATACTAGAGGAAAATAAATGAGTTTCAGATATTTCATAGGTATAAAATTTCTCAATTTGAAAAGGACACCAATCATTGGAGATATTTGTTTTCTCAACATTTCTATATGTTTGGTCCACGTTAAATCTTCATCCATACACCGTGTGTCAAAGATTCTATAAGACAAGTCATAACTTCTATATAGAATGTTAAGTGTTTAACTATATACTTCTTGTTTCAGGTATTAGATGTATACTTCCCCCCCATTCTATCTGAATATTGGATTTGGTGAGTGGAAAATTATTTCATGATTATATAAGATTATTATTTTGCGCATTTCCAATCGATTTCTCTCTCAGAGCTTTCTAATAGGGATTTTTTTATGATATTTTTTCCACGATGCATTTCTCTTTGACTCTTTTTCTCTTGGAATATGTAGAAAAATTACTCAAAAAAGGTAACTCTTGAAATTCAAGTCCTCCTAGAAGTTTGAAACTTGGTTATTGAACTTCAACGAGGCCTACATTTCTGATAAAAATATCAATTATTGCTATTGGCTTTGTTTATTGACTCTATTGTTTTTTCATCACGATCCAATCAACCGAAGTAACCGTAATACAAAAATGATATTTCACTGATGATACATTTCGGCATGAAATCCTTTTTTTATTGTTTTCATGGAACACTTGGGTCATGCGAGATATGTAGAGAATCACCTGGAATTAACAGAATTTCTTCAGAATTACAATGTTTTCAATGTCAAAAATTGTATCTCATGAACATTTAGAATATTTATTGAAATACATTATGTGAAAAATAAATCTCGAAATGACACTCTTAGTAACGACTGACAACTACTATTCATTAAAAATATTACTATTTGCATAGACTGCTTCCATGTATTGCCCTGTTCGAAAAAAATTAAAGACTTCAATAATCTTCACTAGTCTAACATCTTCGAACTCCTGAAATTGATACAATTCTTGCAAAAACTCAGGGTTTCACCAGTCCTATTGATTCAAATGAGTTATTTTCATTGAAATCTGAATCATAGAAAATATGTCTTTATATGCAGGAGGAAACATCTTGTTCAGTATATAGTTTTGCGGACGACAGTACTCCTCATACATACCGGATGTAGCAATTACAGCATGTTTTTTTCATAAAATTGTAACAACCTAGAGTGTAAAAGTTACATTATAAAGTAGGAATCGAACTCACACTTTTAACATGGGACATTCTCGGGAGAATATTACGAAACAAACGTAACTTGAATACTTTCGAAGAAGTGCGACAGAGACTGATTGCAATTTGGGAAGAACTGGACCAAAATGATAAAAGGTCTCTCATTTTGAGTACAGGCCATCGTTGCCAAGCAGTTATTGGTGCCAGAGGTGGAAATACTCGGTACTGACACCATCGTTTAACTTGTTTTTTTATTTTGTTTCTCATTATTGTTGTTAAATTTGGATCTTTATTTACAATAAAATCGTATCATGATATACAATGGTGTTTCTCGATTAATAAATAAGGAAGTGAATGTTGAAAAAAGATAGGGCTTTTTTATGATTAAAACATCGAGAAAATGAACATAAAAAACAAGAGCGGAACACGATCGAGGAAACTCTACGAATGAATGACTACTCGGAGAGAATTATGAAATCGGCTTCCAAGACCAAACCGAAAGAGCAGAAAACCCCAGAAACACCTGTCTTAACAACCAGACTACCATACATAAAAGGAACCACAGATAAAATCAGCAGAATTCTCCGCAAACACGACATAGCTGCTTCGTTCGTACCAGAACGCACAATAAAATCGATACTCCGTCATCCAAAGGACTAGATACCACTGGAGTCCCAGGGATTTCACAAAGTACCATGCCGAGACTGCAACAAGTCCTACATAGGCCAGACCAACAGATGGATCAACGAATGCAAGGATGAACATGAGCTGTCAGTGACAGTCACCACATCTTCAATCTCCCAACACGTATTGGAGACAAGACATAACATCAATTTCGAGAACACAAAAACACTAGCTAGCGATGAAAATTTCTACTCTCGAACAATTAGAGAGGCTATCGAAATTAAGAAACGACCGAGTAGTAGGAACAAGAGAGATGACGCGCAAAGATTACCAAGAACGTGGAAATCCATCCTATCACTCAACGAAACCAAGCAGATCATACCACAAGAACAAGGTCGGACCTTACCACGTAATTGCCCAGATATAATGACAAATGCAGCAGGACCAACGAACAAAGTAGGAGGGGCCAAGATCAGGGATACCATCAATGAACACTCCTATATTTTTAGAACTCGAATTAATTAGTCGAGTTCAGAGGTCGAAACTCTAGACATAAAAGATGGCAAATGAGACTTTGCCGAAACGTCGTGATAATAATTCTTCAGAGGATCAAAACAACATAACACGGAATAAAACCCGAGAAAACAGCCCATCATACTTTGTCTGTGAGAATCTTCATGCTATGAATAGAAAGTCTAAGATTTTTTCCATTGAAGTCATATCAGATGTTCTTCAATTTCGCTCATCCTACATACGCGCATTCCCAGACTCCCAACTCTCCCGAAATATTAATTCCGATCGCTAATTGTTTCCCCAGAGCCCACTCAGCAAAGACGGAGGTGCGGGTGGGGATGAATAAGCCGCCCTCAATGGATGTTCAATTTGGAGAATCGGCAGCTCAAGGGAAAATTCACTGGAAACAGACATGGTCAAGTGGTTCTCTTTGCCGAACTGCCAAACGCCAGCTCTGGAATTGTACGCTAGCGACGATGGACTAGAAATCAATTTGAACTTCCATACCGGTCCCATTGTGCTCCGGAAAGGGGGTCGTCACGATCGACCTCAACATTTACGGCCGACCTTGCGAAGCCTTCGTATTTCATTTATCGTTCCCGAACTCTGGAATTATTCAGGTCGGACTTGTTTTGACGTCGCTTCTTTGCAATATTGATAACTCAACGGCCAGCGATCGATATCCGGTTAAAAAAATACTTTCTATTGTTAAGTTGGCGGGAATTAGGTCGAAATATCGAGGAAAACCAATTTATATATTGTCAAAGTTTCGAACTTTATTGCTTCATCTTCAGGACTCTGAAATATAGAAACAAGAACATACATGTTAATATGGGACTCTGGAATGTAGTAAAAAATTATGTAAAATTGAAAATGAAACGTTTCGAACACTTTACAGAAAAAGTATTCGAAGCGTGAAATTTTCAACAAATTCAACAATTCATTTTTTTTATCGTTCTCAATCGGTTACAAAACTACCCGAACCATTCTTATTGAAAATCAATGGAAAATCAAGTGACAACCTAAAAGCAAGAAAGTCTTGGTCTCGGCAAAGAGTTCCAAAGCTCAGTTGTTCTACTGAAAAAAGATCCCTGAGCAAGAGATGTTCGACAGGTCTCAAAATTCACAACAAAGGAGTGGAAATTCTGTATTCGTCGAGTCGTCTGTGTAGGTATTTCCAAGGGTGAAACGATTGATAACAATTCAGAAAAGCACCGACCGTGAAAATATCTATAGAAGAGAGAAAAGTCTCCGACCCTTCTACGATGTTCCAATGAAGTGAGCGAGTCTGTGAGCGAGGAATAAGGCGAATTTCCTTTCTCTGAATAGAATCGAGAAACCGAAATGAATATTTTGATGCCGAACTCAAGACAGGTCGTATCTGAGCCTTGTAGATCATGAGAAACTGACGAGAAGTGAAGTATTTCTTCGCACGAAATAGAAATCCAAGTTTCTGGGAAGCACCTTTTACATGGTTTTCCCATTAGAGATTATCACTGATTGTAATTCCTAGCATTTAGATACTTGATTTTGTAGGAATAGGTACTCCTGACATCTGAATACTAGATGATGATAGATCGGCTTTTCTTGAGAAAAGAAATGCCTGGGTTTTCGTAGCATTAAATTCCACCAAGTTCATGTTACTACATTCTATTATTTTTGACGTGAATGTTTCTCTGAATTTTTGTTTCTCGAGCTGGTATTGGGACTCTGGAAGAGAAACTAGTATGAAGAGTAGTGTCGTCCGCAAAACTATGTATTGAACAAGATATTTTCACGAGCAAATCGTTGATATGAAGCAGACACAAATCATTGATATGAAGAGCTGGACCCTGTGGAACACCTGGATTTTTTGGGAGAATATCAGATGATACCTGAAGATGAACAACTCTATAATAGTAGAAAACTTTCTTGGGCAGATGAAATCTACATTGAAAATGGAAATATTGTGGTCGGTGATTTTCGAACCATTTTGGGACCTTTCCCTTTCTTTTCCACAAATTATTTAACAATTTTGTATGTATGACTATTTGGATTATTTCACACAAGAAAATACTCTGGATGGGGATGAAAAACCAATATATTCTGAATATAAAGAAATACTGAAATACACGAAATCGTTGTCATTATTTCATTAATTACAACAGTTGATTTTCCAGTAGAAAATCTGGACAGGAGCAATTATAAACGATCAGTTTGAAACCTTCGGTGTAAAAGTTGAAACTTTTTGGGAGCAATTACCCTAACACCAAACTGATATTTTTGCACTCGACGCGCGTTTCGCTACCAAGGTTAGCATCTTCGGGAGCAATGATGCAGCAGCCAATAGCACTCCTTGTAACTATAACCTCTACGCACTCAGCAATCACGACGGGACTAAATCTAGCGGCCACTCCACGGCTTACTGTCGACAAGCATATATTCTATTTCATGGACAGGATACCACCAAGTCAAAACTCGATATTATTTGATTATTTCAAACCAAATCCGCTTCCGTTTTCCGAATTTATGTGCAAATTCCTTTTCTACTGTGTAATAATCTACATCGGCAGTAAGAATGTGTTCTGATAATTAGGAACCACCTATATGCCTGTTCCTGATGTACATCTTGTGTTCATTCTTTCACACTTCCGAAGGTCAGGACGTTTTCCCGATATATTCTTGACCGCACGAACAAGGAATTTGATAAATAAAATTTTTCGTGTTTTCTGTTGTGTGATTTGGTTTAGGATGTCAGTATTGAACGTGAAGTATTTGTTGTTTTGAGTGTTGTTCCAACATTATACCTGTTGCCGATCCGTTTTATTTTTTCAGACAAATGAGGGACATAAGGTGTAATAAAGGTTGTGTATTTTGGGTAGGTTGTATGTCTTCATTGTTGAGTGTGTTTTGATTTTCAATTTCTGTCATGTTTTTTCTCTATTTTTTTCTGGATATCCATTTTCTTTCAATACTGATTTTATGAAGTTGATCTTTTCATCGATTTCTGCATGAGTTGTATACATTATGTTTTCTATCGTAACGGCATTTCACTATACCTTTTCTGACACTTGTGTGGTGTTTTGAGGTAAAGTGGGGATATCTGTTGGTATGCGGTTTCTTTCGACGTACGCTTTTGTCTACATGACGTGTCGATTTCTTTAATCATAACTACTAGGAATGGAAGTTCATCAGTGGTAGGTTAGGAACCAAGAAAACTAAGGAGAACAGATTTATTCACCACAAAATATTGACCTTCAAACAGTGTGTAGTCTTTTTTCATCAAGTATTATTTCAAAAGAAATATCGCTTCTGATCACCATTCAATTCCCAAGCAATCGAAAGAAAACAAGGTCTCTTTCATGAATCTTTCATGAGCTCCACTATTGGAAATCCACCGCGACCACCAGACAAAGGAACGTTTTTTCCTAAAATATCTCCTGAAATATTTCCAGAAAAGAAAAATATTGTTCGGCGTCGAAAATATCCTGCCTATGAAAATGATCTAGAATCGAAGTACAGAAGTCTGGAAGAGAATGCGATATGAAAGAAAGGGAGAATTGCTTATAATTAGATTCTATCCGGGATGGAGCGAGAACCTGATTGCCCTTTCCTTCACGAATTAGCATAAATCGGAAGTCTTGTGGGTGATATTCTGCTGAGATGCCATCTCCACTGTGGAACGAATCGTTTGGTAGTTTTTTCTCTTCTCTCTGTTGCGCCGATAATCATGATTTACCATCACGAAAAATTCGGGCAAAACTTAAAAAAAATAACACTTATGATCTTGTTGAAGCGTGAATTTTTCCGATAATTTATTTGAGTTCGAATCCGGAAATAAGAAAATGAACCAGAATTTCCATTCAAGCTTGTGGATGATTCGGTGAGTTAATAAAAAAAAAGTATGCCATTGGTGGGTTTTTCATCATCAGTAGAAGAGAGTACTTTTTATCGAACTTTTATTGACATTATTGAATACAAGTCAACTGAATGATCAGTTGTTGTTCAACGGTGTTCCCTAAATTCAACTCTCATACAGGATGAGCAGAAATAGTTTATGAATTTAATCGAATTTTCAGTAACACTATATTGTTTACCCATTGGAAAGAGCTTCTCATTCCTGGGTGACTGGAAAAATTCCTTGTCGAGGCGTAGGTAACACCAAATCCGGGAATGTGGCTTTTCCTAAGAATTTCCGCAAATTGTCCAAAAATTGTGATCTCATTCATTTGTTTTTGATGATTTTGTCTGCATTATTTACCAACATATAAATCATTGCTGTCAACTGTAAGGAATGGTAGTTTGTACAACATGAGTAAATATGGTGGCCATATCGCACGAGGACGAAGTTTCAGCACGATGCCGTAATTTTACAGTATTTTTTCGATATTTATGAAGAACTCGAGGAAATGAAACTCTATTGACCATAATTTATAGTATCTGAGAAGATATATTATTTCAGTCATTGAAAAAAAGTACAGAAAAAAGTTTGGATTTGGTGAGACTCGAACCATCAACTAGGCCCCATAAAAAATGGTTATTGTTGGTTACCCCAAAGAGGTAGACATATATCATCGTGGATTTTTTTGTAGAATTTTCGATGTGTATAATACTGTATATATTATCTTGATCTATCTCGGAAGGTTCACCCAGCGTTTGTGAGCGCAAAAAATGTGTTTATTTACGACATCACGTTAGACACCCTATAAATTATCAATGTTTCTACGTATTATACATACAAACCTTCCACTTGGATCACTCTATTGAAAAAAAACGGATCAAATCCGTTGCGTAGTTTTAAAGATCTAAGCATACATAAGGACAGATAGACAGCGAGAAGCGACTTTGTTTTATAATTTGTAGTGATAGATAGATAGATGTTTATTTCCAACAGGTTATTACACTCAATAACAGGAAATGTTCAGAATATAAATACAAAAAAACCTTTCCATAACATAAAATGAAATGCGATTTTTCATAAGATAACAGATGATAAGAAAGAATATTTCGTATGGAATGTTGAATCCAAACTACATATCAAGGAATGGCAGATCGTGATGATAGAATTAAAAAAATAATAATAACAAATCACATATTGAATGTTGAGTTTAAAATACTCCTTCGAATGCGTGATAATGTCGAATAGTTAATGTCGCAATCCTTACAAATACTATTGAAAGTGTGACACATGACTGATACAGGAGATCTGTTCCGTATATTAGTTCTTGCACATTCACAGTAAAAAGGTCTTGAATATCTGTTATTGAGTCGGGGAACATTGAGAGCTATTTTAGACAACAAGTATTCGCAGGTAATATTATTATTTAGGAGATTGTACAAGAATGCCACAATCGACACGCTGCGCCTTGTACTCAGAGATATGAAGTTGCTTTCGTTGAGCAGAATCGTATAATCAACTTTTTTGTCAGGATAGAAACCATGCCTCTTGAAGTATAAATATTTCAAGAATTTACTTTGAACCCGCTCTATCTGACTTATTTGAGGTACATAATATGGAGCCCAAATCAAAACACCGTATTCTAATTTACTACGGACGTAAGCATTGAATAGAAGTTTGAGAACTGAAATGTTTGTAAATTCTCTGCCGTTTCACATGATGAAACCTAACATTTGATTAGCAGCAGAAACCGTTTTTTAAATATGGTGATTAAAAGACATTTTTTGATCAAAGGTCACACCAAGGTCGCGTATTTCGTTAAGATAAATTAAGCTGATTTGGTCAACTTTGTAGGGATACGTCAAGGGTCAACTTTTTCCGAGTAGGACACCATATAACATTTGGTGGTATTCAGTTGAAGATGATTCGCATTGCACCATCCTGATATTTTGTCAATATCGTCCTGTAATAATAAGCAGTCAGTTATTGTTGTAATGTTTCGATAGATTTTGAGGTCGTCTGCATACATTAGTTTAAAAAATTTCACTAAAGACTATGCCAATTAGAAATACGGGTAGTTACTGTTGTGTTCTATATAAATTTAATATCAATAGCTCTTTATGATTCACCGGACAAATCTCATGTAATTGGTATTACATGATCGTTGCATTATACAGGGTGTAATATAAGTACGTTAAAATATTCAAGTGATGTATGAGACAATTTTAATAAAAAAGTCTATGTGAACTTGTGTCCAAAAATGCTTCGTTTCGGAGATACAGTGTGTTGAAATTGAATTTTTTTGTTCGCTTTTTGAAAATAACTCTTACAAAAAATAAGTTATTTGAACGAAATCCGGTACCCGGGTTTTTTTTGAGGGGGGAAATCATAATTTCGTATTAATTTTCATGTAACATCAAGAGGGCGCTGCGTACGCTGTCATTATTTATTTCAAATTGGCCTAACTTTTTTGACAGTAAACTTTTGGTACTTTTCATAAAAAACTAATTCCCACACCTTTTCCAGGTAAAAAAGGTACACCTCCTCAACAACGCTGGAGGTGATCGTTTTCGAGATATTTACAATTTTTTATATCGATGCATATTACTTAGCTCCTAGGGCGCTAAGTGAAGTTGCTGAGAACATTACAATAACTAAGTACGTGGTGGATCTCTTCAAAATAAACAACTTTTTCCTGGAAAATATTTAATGAAAAGCGATTCGTTTTCGAAATACAGATTGTTGAAATTTTCCAAATCATGGTAGGTTTCTGTCATAAGTTTTTTGCAATTTTAGTTATTTTCAGCAATCTTCATACGTAGTATACCCGTACAGACTTGTCTTCTTCTAAACCGAGCATCATCGAACTGCTTATTCAATCCAAATTTAAAAAAATTGTCAGGTTTAATAATTCAATTTGAAAGTGCTACATTTTGGAGTTTGTAAAAAAAACAATTCGGAGAAGTACTATTTCATTTATTAGGAAAATAAACATATAAAAATTGAACGAAACAACTATTACAACAACTGTTCGAAGTGACGACTCCCATCAGTAATACATACAAGCTTCTGCTCTCCTCATCAAAGAATTCCGCATCCGTTGAAAAATGCCCGGTGTATTTCTTATCATTTCGCAACAAGCTATGATGCGATACCTCAACATTTCCTCGTTTTCAATAGGCCTAGCATAAACTAGTGATTTTAGGTGTCACCAAAAGAAAAAATCGACGGGATTGAGGTCCGGTGACCTCGGGGGCCAATGCTCAGTACCTCCTCTTCCTATCCATCGTTGGGGATATGCTACGTCTAAAAAATTTCTTGCTATCACACTAAAATGAACAGGGGCTCAATCGTGCATAAACCAAGAGTGATTTCGGAGATCAATGGGAACATCTTCCATAAGTTGGGGAAGCTCGTGTTCCACAAAATTTAGGTAAGCATCTCCATTCAAACGCGGTCGATTTTGAAAAATGCCAGTTACGTCCAAATTAGAAAAATATTTTCCATCTCCATACTGTTGATAGCTCCTCAACAACTAACCGGATTATTGAGCTATAATTCGACTCGCATAATTGATGAGCTCGTACATCAGTGGCAATTCAATATTCATCCTGCTAATCAATGCAAATGAAACTTAATACAACATTAATTATCGATAGATAACCTCCTAATTGACGCAATTAACTAAGCAGATTTGCCTCGGGTTGTTGTGGTCAACGCACAGAGACCGTGGAATTGTCTGTTTTCCAACAATCCCCGATGCCAATCTTATTAACTCTGGAGATTGAAATAACGCTGCTGCTGAAATAGAGCTTTCAAGGGTTGGAGTTGATCAACTATAATATCAATCTATTTTGAATCCGGTCCAGAATGAATACCGATTTGGTATGGTGGGATATAGCCCAGATTGAATCATACCACAGTGAATAAAATTGAAAAACTGTGCACGTCATCGATGACGACATAAAATCAACGTACTAGTACCAATCCATTGATGGACAGGCATTGGAACGTTTACATTGAATTTCAAATTTGGGGTCTGTTATTCTTTGGCATTTGGTTGGTAACACTTTCGATGTTGCAACAATTTCTTTGGTACTCAGAATTAGAAATGTGATCAAAAACTTTGTATTTCGATTCTCCTACAGAAGTGTCAGTCTCAGGCTCTTCGTGAGAATGCAAAAGAGTTAAACTATCGCTACTTAGATTTGGTGAAACCTTCTATTAGTTATATCGAAGGAGAGCGAGATAATAATAATGTCATTTCGCTTCCTTTAACGGCTGTTAGAGAGCTAAACTGAATACAACGTAGTAAATTATATTCATAATCTACAGTCAGATATTCATTTTTATCGTGTTTCAGCAGATTGAAAGTTAAGTTTGTATATCAACAGTCAGTGCAATTTCTCTTACGGCATGATTTTTTTTATAATTCAATCGAAAAAGAATATGGACATAACTTTGTTATAAACTATTTCACGATGAAGAGTAGTGGACATGAAGTCAATTTTGAGAATGAGAATGAGAATTCAATTTTGAACAAAAAATGTCAGAGTACATTTTCTGTAGTATAGGGAAAAATATCGACCGATGAGGGCGCTAGTAGTGGTCAAACTATATCCACCATTTTGAAATAGTTACCTTGTTTACATTTATGAAATAACTCGCTAAACAGTCATCAGTTGCCCTCGCTAGACAAGATTTTGGTGGTTTTATTGCTATATTCTCATTGTACGAAATTTTTCTCGTGAAGGTTAATATAACTGTGTTCATGATGCTTTGAATAGCCGCACAATACCATTCATTGGAGGTAAACACAGATGCATTGTGTTTCAAAATCTAATAATATTTGTTCCAGGACATTTTTTAGTTTAAGTGTAGTGTTAGTGAACCAAAGAGGCTTTTATTACTTGAATGGTGAAATGCGCCATAACTTCGTCTAAAAAATAGACAAACCGACTCACCAGGTAACAAGAAATCATCTCTTTTGAAATGCAAGGAACACTCTGAAGCCGCTCTAGATGGAGTTGCAGTTTCAGTTTAATTTTTCAAGCCTTGCACCTGTCTATTTCTTTTTCAATTCACTCTCCGTAATGTTTTCTACCAAAGATGTATTTCTCTTTGGAAACGTGTGGAAAGACAACCTTGGATTTCGGTTCCTAGAGTTGCGGCAACTTGGCACCAAACACTTTATACGGCTCACTGAGTGATCTGCATCCATGAATTGTTCAATATTATTAATCAAAAAAACTACAACTTTACATGAGATTTCCTAAATAAACACCAAAGAACTTAATAAATTCAAATACGAGAAATGGAAACCGTTTGTTTGTCAAATTATAGCAGTGCGTTATATTTCCGCCAGACGTCGCATGAAAATATGAACTTCCCAATAAGAAGTCGAAAATGTTCTATTGGCTTATTTTTCACATTTGCAAAATTAATTAGCCCCATCGTCGCTATGGACCAAATATTCGATGCTTCTCACGACTATTCACCTTTATAAAAAAGTTGACATTTCAAAATATGGCAAACGAGCTTTTCGAGAAGAAAATCATAGGGATACAAACTGAAGAAGTCCAAGACATTAGAACGACCTGAAGTAGAGAAGTTTTTGAACGAAGCTCCCGACGACGAGTAATTGATGGTGAAAGTGGCTTTGATAATGGGGATTAACGGTGCTTGTAGATACGATGAATTGGTCAATTTTAAAATAGAAAATGTTCAAGACAAGGAAAAATATTCTGATGTAATTTTGCCAGACACTAAAACCAAGAAATCGTGAAATTTCACTATACTTGAAAAAGGATTTCCAGTCAACCCGATCAATTTATGTGAAAAATACATGTCTCTGAGACCAAAGAATACTAGTTTTAGCCGCTTTTTTGTTTTTTACAAAAATGGGAAGTGTACCAGCCAATGTGTAGGACCAGGGCTCTACAACGGTCACTGCCTGAGAAGGTCTCCGGCGACTCTTTTGGCCAATGCAGGAGCTAACATGACTACTTTGAAGCGTCACGGGGGATGGAACTCCTCGACGGTAGCAGAAGAATACCTAAAAGAATCGGTGCATAACAAAATAAAAATTGCAGAAAGAATACAAGGTTCTAATGTGTCGTCTTCCAACACTATCAGCAGCTGTACAGAAATGGAAGCGTCTGGTTCCAATGAGCCAACGAATCTCACAACAAACTCAAATTCGAATAAACCGTTCGCATTTTCCTTCAATATCAGTGTGAATTCTGTTTGTAATAATAATAATAAATAAATAGAACACTTCTTAGAATATGAATGTGTGCTATTTGATAGTTTACTTGTCTAAAATGACATCAATAATGACAGTTATAACTGCCATGTGTTGGATAAATGGAATAACGTGCTCTGAGAAACGCAACCCCAAATGTAACTTTTCAATAGACTATATTTCTGAACTTCCGAATGCATTATACACAAAGCACATCCTTGATAAGTCTCAGATGACTTTCACTAAACCAATGGTCATCGTCTAGATTCTAGATTGTCGTTGTTCCAAAATTGTTCGCTCCATTAGCCAGCTGACGAAAGTCAACCCCTCAGAAGTCGAAACTTGTGCGAGCAATGGATTAACGAGGCCTTACCATTTAACGTGTGATTACCCTACACGGTGGCCTGGCGCAGATTTGAATCCCTGTCTCCGGATTGGGAGGAGGCATGCGACACTGGACTGTTCTACTCATATTTCAACTTTGAATAACTCAATAGATTTTCAATGAATGGATTGACTTGTCAAATGATATACGGTATATGCTCTGTTGAATGTGAGTTACGATGATGGAGGTATAAGTTCGAATAGAGAACGAGGACTCTGCGGATATTCACCCCCTATTGTCTATCGTGAGATTACATTTTATATGATGAAAACCCCACTTCCATCAGAGTTGCTTTGCTCTCGAGGAAACTACTAATGATTTTCCCACGAGAACTGAACCATAAAGATCGGGAAACTCCGTTAGAGAAAGAGCTTTGTTCCTAGATTCAGGGCGAATTCTTAATATTTATAGCCAACACTTAACTTTCATGTTTCGCTGCTTCGACGTTAGTGATATTTCATTTTGAGCCAGACGCCACTGACGCATTAACTGGGGATCTAATGGCCTTGGTTTGTTGAGTGGCCTGAACTCTAATATGAGAAATTATACTGGTTACTACGAAACATGAATAATTTTGTAGAGAAAAGAAAGTTTGGAGGAGAGGATTCTGTCTTTCTCTCCTCGGAGTCAATGCAGAAATAATACAAAACAAATCATCTTTTGAACAATACGTTCAGGCCAGTCTCAAACTACCTACACAGTAGGTTTTGGCTGGCACCGCTTAGAAAACAACTGCTTCTCTGGCTAATACCACGAAGGGCATTGCATTATATCCGACCGGTGCCAGTGCAGAAGAAAATCCTGCATTTGCTGTTGGCGATACAAATGAATGAATTGATTATCAGTTATTGGGACGGTCACACTTGCAGACCGGTTTCGGGCTATTTGACCACCCGTCAGTAGAAGGATGTGCCATCATCAACATAAAGCCGATGACTTCACATAATTAAAAATCAAACACCTTCTATAGTATCAAGCCTCGACCAAAGCTGATGCGATACTGGAATATCATAAAATCAATTGGAGCCTGTTCCATAAAAGTACAAGTCTTGTAGCTACAAGAGAAAGACAATGTAGGTACAGATAAAAAAAAACATTAAAAACAATTATTTATCATCGTGTTTCTTTGTTTCTCTTGTAGCTACAAGACTTGTACTTTCATGAAACCGGCCCCTGGAGACTACTTTGCTCTCCAGCATGATATGAAATAATTGTCAATGGAACATACCGCTAATGATTCTTCAAACCAGCGGGTAGAGATTGGATGGAAACATCATACTTTCAGCTTTCATGATTGAATCTTTTCATATTTGAGGGCTTCCATGTCATTTCCATCAGATGAGAACGCTCGATTTTTCCATCAAACGTCAGAAGAAGGAAACGAATATGGAAATTGATCAGTAATTTCAATATTCTGAAGTATCACTCTGAGAGCATTCATTTTTTTTGTGGAATATTGCCACAGCTCACAAAATACGGATATTTTCGATATTCAAACTGCTATAGGGGATATTCAACAACTGACATCAGATGAATTCGAATGATATCTGCAAATACAATGGGTTATGTTTTTTTATATTCAGATCCACACGAAAGGAAAGCCCTTTGATTTTCGAAGAACACCGCTTGAATCAAGGGACAGAAGATACGAATTAACATTGGCTTTGAATTTTTGAAGTTTGTAAAACCTCTCTCAGTAAGGAGTTCCAGAGCTCAGCTGTTCTATTGAAAAAAGATCCCTGAGCAAGACGGGGTTGACGGTGCCGAACTCCTCGCATGAGAACTATATTCCAAGACAGGTCGTATCTGATAATGATAGGGATTCTGAGACAATGACAAATATTCATTCCGAACAAAGCAACACCGAATCTGAGCTCAGCGATATAGCACCTTCTGCGAAAGTAGTACAAAACCCTACTGCTTCACCTATGTCACCTATAAGTTACTTATAAAGACATTTCCCGTTTTTTATAATTTTTATAGTCTGAAAGACTTGGAAAAAAGCCGAAGCATCCTGTTTAAAACGTACATCGATAAAGGGTTGCAAAACCATTGGCTGAAAAGACGTAGCCTGCTAGTCAATTAGTGAAAGAATTTGTTTCGTTGGAAAAGATAAAACAAGAGGATTTTGAATATCTCATACGAAGAAAAGAAGCAGAAAGGGAAAAAATAAATACTGTTTGATTTAGAAAACCACAAATTAGAACTGGAAATTTAAATTCGGCAGTTGCAACTGAAAAAATTGCAAAACGTGTTTTTGATTTTCAATGAAATGTTTTTATGAAAAATAAAATGGTTCTGTATAAATAGAAACTCTCAAACAGCAGTATTATTTTTTTATTCCAAACTGAATAATAAAACCATTCCATATACCCACATAGTTTTCTTTCGCACTTAAATAAAACTTACGTTCATTACAAAACCTTGAGCAACAATATTTTTGTTAAACGGAGCTACATTGGGAACTTCATCCTGGTTCATGACCTCCACAAACCTTTGTACATCTCTGGGATCTTCAGAATCTTCTCATTTTGTTCTCTTGTAACAGCTAAATTGCCCACTCTGTATGCGATACAAATTATTGATGTTGTCATTATTAAATGCCACAAACTGTTTCACGATATTAATGAACATTTGGTACATAGTTGATTAGTTGTGAGCTGGGTTCCGTGTGTCAATTGATTTTCGGAATAAATAGTGGCGATCCATTCATTCCAGATATTACAAAAGTTATTATTTGTATCCAATTAACTTTAGCTCTAGCGGTCATTTTAAGAACCCCATCAAGTACACAGTGCAACTTCTCCTTTTACTTCACACCGTGTTTTATGATACTGCGAATCTTGTGGTTGTTTTGTGAACCACAGTAATAAATATGACTTCTATGACTTATCCTTGGAATACGTCATAGAACGATGGTATTTCATTGGTCCCATTCGGGATTCAGTGGTAAACCCACCTTAGGATTTGTGGTGAACGATCCTTAAGAATTGGAACCATGGTGGTTGCCTACCTGTAAGGTGTATCAGAAAGGTAGAGGGAAGGTACCCTGACCTGAAGCCAGACTGTTCAGAGTGAGAGGTGAGAGACGCGAGTCTGTCTGATAAAATTTAAAATATGCATATCGAGGAGTTTCTGATGAAGCCTAATGCCACCTTAGGCAAGTATTTCAATAATTATTTTTAGAGTTTGTTCTAAGACGAATTTATTACAGGCTTTTTCATCCCACCAGGGATAAAGATTTGATCAGAGTTGATCAAAGGAGAGATGGCTATGGCGGCTCCCTCCATTTTGTGATTGCCATGAAGCTTTTTAATTTTATATAATTTTTGGGATTTGGATGTAATGCCTACTTTGTAGAAGTAGAAATAGTTCTACTGGAATTTTGTTCAGTTTAATGGGATGAAGAGATTGAGGATGATGAATCTCAATATGCTGAAATAACCTAATTCCTAGTTCATGTATGGATGGTTGGAGTTTGTAGTACTAGGGTATTTTCTCCTGATGAGGAGCTGATTTTGGAAACCTCGAAGTAGTAGCCTTCGAGCATCAAGGTAACCTTTTTGTGCCAAAATTGTCGGAACCCCAGGTCTCTTCGACTCTCCGAGCACTGAAATAACCCCTGAGCCCGTTGGGGATTCCTGGAATATAGGTAGCTCTGTAAGGGCACAATAACAGCGCTGTTATTCACTACCCAGATAAAGTTAGTTGATCCCTCATATATTTAGTAGTCTTCCCTGTTATCTGTTTTTCAGATTACTTCGTTTAGGTATACTAATCATAATTTGACAAAGTGCATCTTGTACTACATTTCACATAGTTCCAATTACTTTTAGGGCGGTACAGCCATCTAAATTAGGAAATTACTAATCCATGTAAATTAATACTCAACCCAACTTATAATTGCAGAGTGTCCTTTGTTGAATTCCAACATTTCACTCAACCCTAAAATTTTCAAATTTAAATTAATTGTAACACTCTTTTCACTCAACCCTGAAATTTTCAAATTTGAATTAATAATTGTAAAACTCTTTTCGCTCACCCTGAAATTTCTTGATTATATATTGTAGTATTCAGAAGTGTTTTAGTTTTGTCAGATTCCCTTTCCCGACTTAAGGAGGTTCGATAGTCTGGACTTGGTGGGGGGTGAAAAAGAAGGACAGAGTAACAAAGCGTGAGCTGGCGGGAAAATATCTGGCAACGCTGTCCTGCGCCTGGTCTGAGAGCAGATGCGGCTTTTTTTGTAGCGTCAGTGTTACAATCCAAAAACGATTATTCGCGTATCGCGTAGTAAATGCATATGTCTGAGAAAACTAATAATAGTTTCCGCTGGAAAGGCAAATGTGTTAAAGAAAAAGTGCACCGCGCAATGCAACAACGTGTCATGAATGGTAAAAGTATATGTAGAAAAATGACAGATGTTCCCATGTCAAATGTAAGAGGTAACAGGATTGTCTCGCTGAAATACATGGCCCAGCAAATGCAATGCCTACATTGCAAAGAATTTTTATTATTACAAATTATCGAAGGAGAAACTCATCATAGTCTAGGATCTATTTTCTGCATACGCTGTCAAAAATGTCTGAAAGTGACAACAGTGAAAAGTGGAGAAGAATACAAAAATCCGTCACGAAGTATTATTCAATAAAAAGTTCGAACCTATCAATTGTTTTAATTACATTTTCTTTTTTCTAAAAAATATTCACATCTCATTAATGTTGATTGATGTCGACAATTTCTACTTACAACGCTGCGTCTCAAGTCAGAAGAGAACTTACAGAAAAGTTATGTTATTCGCAGAAGAAAAATTAGCATTGCATTACGAAAAAAAAATTATTGACAAGAAATAAATGGTTGCGTGGACCTTGAAAACACAGAATAAACTGAAAGAATTCCGAAAGAATAACAATAAAATATGATTATGGAAAATTAGCAAATATTCAACAGAAAACAACTACTTTCCGAGATGATACCCCGACGGCTATTGAAATACAACTGATGAGTGTGCATCTGGTTATGAGATGGCACTGTGTAATGGGCTTCGCCCATTGCGTGCCTATTTTCCCTAATTGGTTCTATTATTATTATTGTTTTCGGTAGAACACAGACGATTATCATCGTCTGTGAGAATCTATCCTGTACTGACGATGGTCAAAGACCCCAAAGCCAGTATAGAGGTAATTTCTCTGTCTCAAATGTCAAGGTCAAAGCATTTGCAAATTGAGGTCTGTAGAAACTTTGCACAGATATTCTGAATATTCATCAGTAGTAATTAAATGACCGTCGGGGTATTATCTCTGGAAGTAGTGGTTCTCCATTGAATATTTGCCACAATCCTATTGTAAAGGTGATTGCGCATTTGGATTAATCCAAACTCTTTGTGCTATATGTGTGGATTCCGAATTTTGAAAGACTACAGCGCATCTTGAACTCAAACGTAATGTTTGATGATAACGAAAATCGGCAGTAATGCAATGAAACAGGTGCCGGGTGTAGCTGCAATAGGTCCAGCGCCTGACCGATAATGAAAGAAATAATGTTCTAATAGAGGCGGCTCGCTTTGTAATTCAATAAAAACTTAAAAACATTTCGGATGTTCATCATTATTATTCCTACCATCATATGAAGTATAATAATATATTTAACATATTGGTGTTTCTCCATTTTTCTCTTATCTTTTGCTTTGGGCTTAAAATGCCGCCCCTGAGGTGACCGACTCACCTACCTGACCCCTAGTGCCGGCCCTGGTTATTCGCGCCACCGAGCAGCTGTTCGGTTTCAGCGTAGCGCTGTTGCCAACACTTTCGAATCTCCTACACTTTTCTCATAATTTCATTAATTACTCTTTGAAATGATCGGTAAGGTAAAATCAAATTGGGTGGAAAATGATCGTTGATTGTTGGGCTATCCACTCATGTTAAATTCATTTTGTTTCCTGCATTTTTCAAGCTGCAGTCACGAAAAATGTATGAGAAATTGGACTTCTCCCATAAGAGCCCATGTTAAAATACCGGATTCCAACAACCATTTACTCAAAAAATCATTCGGTAAGAAATATAAAAAAAAATCGTACATTAATCTATATTCATTGGGTAACTTGTACACCAAGTTTCATTCGGTTCTGTGCATATGT
Organism: Zygogramma bicolorata; assembly: GCA_032362365.1. Classification (NCBI taxonomy): domain Eukaryota; kingdom Metazoa; phylum Arthropoda; class Insecta; order Coleoptera; family Chrysomelidae; genus Zygogramma; species Zygogramma bicolorata. The sequence goes on from JAVJAQ010002252.1 coordinate 133,141, forward strand.
CTGTAAGTATCGAACCTCCTTAACCAGTCTAGCGCCCAGACTTACTTTTGATTTTGAACATCTTGAATTTTACTGTAAAACTTGATGAACCCACACCCAGCCTTCGACTTAGAGTTCACGGGTTGCAACTTTCCTTACTTCAAGGGGTTACACTCTACATAATTATATTATGCAGTATGGCTAAGGCAGCAATCAACACTTGTATTGTATCAAATTTCAATCGAAGTACATAGGCTAGAGCTGGAAATCGCCTTTTCCATACTCCAATTAAACGCTCTATGATATTCCGAGTCCTGATATGAGCTTAATTATGTAACTGTTCAACTCTCGTTTGTGGATTCTCTACTTGCAATCGTCCTCAAAACTAGGTTGAATAAGAATAGGTGAAAGAATATCTGATAATTAAGTTTTGCTGTCATTTACAAGACACCTAACTTCTAGGGAAAACCGGTACATACACATTCCCAAACTTAAGGTCATCTCTAGATTAAGTCCAACCTAAGCGAAGCGGTGCAACCAGCCATCAGAGGTTTCCGAGAAACCTTGAATATTCCTTGAAGGAATTTGAAAATTCCCATCATCAATGCCTCCGAAAAAATCACCTCACAAGTTGTTCGATCACAATGAAATTGAGTCCACATCGGGAATCGGAAATGCCCTACTTATTCAAAATCCGAAGCCCTATAGCTTGCTTCGGAACTTTTACTGTCGTCTGCATCACCTCACCGAAAGAAAACAGCAGAAAAGTGGAAATTTTCTATATTTATTCAAATCCGAGAAAGTTTACCAAAAAATTTTGTTAGCCATTATGGAAATACTAAGTGTGTCCTTTTTGATGCCATTAAACATTTTCCATCACGTCGGCTCAGCCGGGAAAACCACTTTCCTTTCAAAAATATTCACTCATCAATGAATTCATAAGCATTTCGGTAGGGTATTAAGGGGATCACTTTTCGTTTGAAGAACTCTGATTCATTTGGTAGGCAGAAGTTTGCCGAAACGATTATAAAGCGTTACAGTAAATTGTTCCATTAATATGTTATGCCTTGTTGAATAAATTGAAAGCAAAATCGAGTGAAAATTCGTATTAATCTTTTTCAAAGGTTTCAGCTATAAAAATTACGATTTCGTGAACGATTGAACTCTCTAGTGATGTATACAGGGTGTATCTAAATAACACCGAAAAAATTAAAGGGGTGATTCTGTGATGAAAATTGATGTGAGTGTTTGGTATAAAATTTTTTGAAAAAACCCTCTCCGGAAAAGTTACACCCCTTCGAAAATTAAAAAAAAATTGGTTTTTCTTTTTCATTTTTCCTGTATATCAAGCTAAAGACACGAAACTTGGTAAACATTATCTGTCAATAAGAGTACACTTTTTGAAATTTTTTCAACCCTGAAGTATGCTTAGAAGGGGTTGATTATTTCAACCCCTAAGATATTTTTTCTTACAACTTTTTTTTAGATGAAAATGTTTTCTTTAAAGAAGTATGACTGAAAAGCTCAATTCATTGACTAACTTTTTTAACTCTACAAGTTTTTTCTGAAACTTGAGCATTCACGAGAAAAAATAAATAAGCCCATGTAAAATAGCATTATATTTCACATTTTCGTCTCGAATTATAAATATACTACTTGTAGTCGTCCGTTTCGACGCCACTGGTACGAACTTCAAAGCCTAAATGAAAAAACTACCAGCACGTAGTTTTTGTTGCACATCGACTTACACATGCTCCAATATTCATTGTTCTGTTCGTACCCACTGAGTGAACTTCGAATCTTAGAAATATTTGCGTTTATCATGGGAAAGACAAAGAGATTGAAGAATAGAAAAATAATGAAATTGAAGAAGAAATTACGTAAATTGGAAAGGAGGCGTTCAACCTCCTCAACGAGTAAGTACCCATACCTTCTTAATAAATGAATAACTTGATTGCATATGTAATGGAGTTTGATGGTATTTGGAATTTTCCACACTTCGTTATTACTTGTGACACGTAAGGGATTATTCACTCAAGGTGCTGGCCTACGCTGGTCACCGTGAATAACGTAACCCTAGGCACTCATACGAGGCGCTGCAAAAACCTCGCCCTGCATTGGCGCGACAGGTACACACAAGTACAAGTATCCACTTCAGTATATGTATATATGTGTGTATACATATATTTTTTGAACTGATATAAATTCTGCCCGAATAATCCTGTGGCATGGTTCAGGTTTCTCATATGAGGCAACTTGACCAATAGCAATATCGTAAAATACATTATTAAAAAAAAAAAACTGATATCGCGATGTTTATTACCAGGTACTTCCACAAGCAGTGATAGTTATTCAAATTCGGATTCCGAATACCACTCCGAAGAAGAAATTCAACCTCAATTAGAAGACCCACTTGCCAACGTAGAAATCATGCCAGAAGCTCAAGGTATAGCCGTCTCAGTTCTGGGAGTGAACCCAAGCACTGCTCCTGTAGAAGGCCCTCATGTCCATGATGAAATTGCGTCACGATGGTCTGCTTTTTTAACAAAAGGCATCGAGAAAGAACCGCGAATGGAACTTCTTGCTAAGTATCCACCAATTGGGAACTGCAAGGGGTTAATACCCCCGCAACTGAACTCTGAAATTCAGAGTATCATACCAGATAAAACCCTAAAAATGGATGGATTTTTACAAAAACTCCAAGTCCAGTTGGCAGCAGGGCTGAGTGCTGTCGCTACACCACTCAACACTATGTTTTCACAGCCCACCGACTCCTCCAATGAATTGCTTGGAGATTTGGCAAATGGGGCAAAACTCATTGCAGATGCGTACCACTCTGTATCCTTACACAGAAGATATCTCATTACACCACATCTCAATTTCACGACCAAGAAGGTGTGCGATGACGGACCAATTGATGAATTTTTATTCGGGGGAGACTTGCCCACCAGAGTGAAAGCCAATGAAGATTTGAAGAAGGTCAGTGCAAACCTTCGCAAACGACCATTTTCCTCTTTGACCAATACGCCATATGGTGGTGAAGACAGACCTTCTACTTCGAAGTCTTTTTTCAACCAGCGCCAAGTCCACAGAACCCGCAAAAGAGACCAGGACCGGAAACGGCCATTCAAACAGAAACAACCGGAGCTGCAGCGGTTTCGGAGACCACCAGAATCACAGAGGTACCAGAGGAGGGGGAGACAGTGACGGAGGTGAGTGTTGCAGGCTCCCTAGCTGATCATTATACCAGCTGGCTGAAAATCACCAATAATCCCTTAATATTGAGTTGGGTACAGGGATATCGAATAAACTTTGATTCACCACCACGCCAGTCCGTTCTACCTAAAATTTATATGGCCAAACATCAAATTGAAACTACCAAAAAAGAAATTCAAAATTTAATAAGTATGAGAGCAGTTTCAGAGCTCAACCAAACAGAAGGAATATTCCTTTCTTCCTATTTTCTAATAATGAAATCTGATGGTACGCATAGGTTTATACTTAACCTTAAAAAACTCAACAAATTTATTTCAGCACCTCACTTTAAACTGGAGGATTATCGATCAGTAGTGAAATATTTACATGAAAACAGTTTCCTCGTAAAAATAGATTTGAAAAATGCATACTATTCCTTGCCTATTAGAAAACAGGACAGAAAATATCTCTGTTTTGAATTTCAGAATAAAGTTTATAGTTTCAACTGCCTTCCGAATGGTCTATCAATAGCACCTTTCGTATTTACAAAATTGTTGAAACCCTTTTCAGAACATATAAGAGAACGGGGTATAACCTCTTTGATTTATCTTGATGATATTTTGATAATAGGTAGAAGTTATAGCGAATGTTTAGACAACTCAAACTATGCACTGAATTTATTGAAAGACTTAGGGTTTACTATTAATTATAAAAAATGCGTATTGACTCCCAGCAGGGAATGTACTTTCCTGGGATTCGTTTTCAATACAATCCAAATGACATTGCATCTACCGAAAGAAAAAATTGAAAAGATTGAAAATATCACACAAAAATTCAAAACAAAGAGTTCATGTAAGATTAGACATTTTGCTGAATACATTGGTATCCTTGTTGCAGCCTCTCCAGCAGTAGACTATGGATGGGCACATACAAAGCTTTTTGAAAGGGAGAAATATAAAGCCCTTAGTGTCCATAAGGGAGACTATAATAAAAATATGTTAATTAGTGAAACATTGTACAAAGATTTCGATTGGTGGTTAAAGAATGTATCTGTAAATAAAATGCCTATAAGGCGATATAATTTCAATTGCGAAATATTTTCGGACGCGTCCCTAACAGGCTGGGGTGGTTATTCAGAGGGACAAAGAATCCATGGTTTCTGGCACAATAACACAAGAAAATTTCATATAAATTATTTGGAACTTTTAGCAGCTTTCAATACATTAAAATGTTTCGCAAAGGACCTTCGAAATTGTTCAGTCTTACTACGTGTTGACAATACAACTACAGTAGCTTATATCAATAGAATGGGGGGTGTACGTCACGCTAATCTCAGTTCCTTAGCTAGGGAAATATGGGACTGGTGTGAGGACAGAAAAATTTGGATCTATGCTTCCTATATAAATTCTAAACTCAATGTTGATGCAGATTCAGAATCTCGTTGCACCTCCATCGAAACAGAATATGAACTCTCAGATAAATACTTTAACATAATTAAACAACAACTTGGCTTGCCAGAAATAGATCTATTTGCGAGCTCAGCTAATTCAAAATGCCCAATTTATGTTTCATGGAAACCTGACCCGGGTTCCGTTATAATTGATGCATTCACTATTAATTGGAGTAGATATTTTTTTTATGCATTCCCTCCTTTCGCTATCATACCTAATGTTTGGAATAAAATAATCAGCGATAGGGCAAGAGGCATAGTAGTTGTTCCAAACTGGAAGTCCCAGCCCTGGTATCCAACCTTTTCTTTATTACTAGATAGTTCACCACTAGTTTTTACCCCAAAGAGGGATCTCATTTTATCTCCTTTCAGATCAATTCATCCCTTATGGGAGAAGATTTCCCTGGTGGCAGGTATATTATCAGGGAATCGTTTTTACGAAGAGGATTTCCAGAGGAAGGGATACCGACAATGTTGTCATCCATTTCAAAAGGTACCCTTAGGCAATATGAGAGTTGTTTGAAAAAATGGTGGACGTTCTGTAAGTTGAAAAAGGTTGATATCTATCAACCAGGAATAAAAAATATTGTACAATATCTAAATGAACAATTTCATGAAGGCAAATCATTTTCAGTCATCAATTCATACAAATCAGCTTTAAATCTTATTGTACAAATTGAACAAAACGATGAAAAATTACTAAAACGGTACATCAGAGGTATTTGCAACGAGAGGCCTCCTAAGCCAAAATATGGGGTGACCTGGGACCCATATCCGGTTCTAACATATTTAGAACAACTGCATCCTCTTGATAGTCTTAGCTTATGGGACTTGACAGCGAAGATGGTTACTTTACTCGCGTTAATATCAGCTCAAAGACTTCAGACAATTGCAAACATACGATTGAATAACATTAAACAAGTGGAAAATCATATCGAAATTTTCATCTCCGATAAAATTAAAACTACGGATCGCACCAGACATCAACCAGTATTGATTTTACCATTTTTTAATGAAAACCCATCATTATGTCTGGCCACCACGGTTATGTTTTACATATCAAAAACGCGATTATACAGACCTACCGGAGAAACACACCTAGTGCTCACAGTTAAAAAACCATATCGAGCAGCCACTACTCAAACCATAAGTAGATATATAAAATCCGTATTAACTTCTAGTGGCGTATACATGACAAGGTTCACAAGTTACACGACGAGGCATGCTGCAACATCAGCGGCCTTTCGTGCTGGAGTAAACATTGAAACAATAAGAAAAGCTGCAGGCTGGACCGAGCGGTCCCAGGTATTCAATAAATTTTATAACAAACCCACAGTTGATAACCCCAATGCCTTTGCTTTAGGAGTACTGAAAGGATCAGGGATGAAATAATTGTAACAAAATGTTCGTAAATTAATATTATGGTAGTATACATTGTTTTTTGTTGTTGTTGTACATGTATATATGTATATGTGTATATACGTATATATTTATATATTTATCACTAATGGGAAAAATTATTTTTGTTACTATTGCAAATGTTGTAGAGATAAATTCTATTTACAATAATAAAGTCATTTATACTCTTACGACTATTTTTGGATGGCACACTTTGCCATAGCTGGATCGTCTTAGTCTTTGAACAACTACAAGTAGTATATTTATAATTCGAGACGAAAATGTGAAATATAATTGAAAGATCAATTGACTTACCTGGTAAGGAAAATTGATCATAATTATATGAACATTTTCGTCGAAGAATTATAAAGTCCCTCCCAATTGTTACTTTGTTACCCAACCCGACGATCCAGCAATACTTTAAAAAATGAATATTGGAGCATGTGTAAGTCGATGTGCAACAAAAACTACGTGCTGGTAGTTTTTTCATTTAGGCTTTGAAGTTCGTACCAGTGGCGTCGAAACGGACGACTACAAGTAGTATATTTATAATTCTTCGACGAAAATGTTCATATAATTATGATCAATTTTCCTTACCAGGTAAGTCAATTGATCTTTCAATTTTATTGAACAACAGCCAACGCAATTCTATGAGGAAAAGGGTGGATGCTTGTATTGAAGCTGAAGGCGGTCATTTTCAACATTTATTATAATTTTATTGTCGATATTCGACAGGTTTTTGTTCACTTTTGTTTTTAGTTATAAAAGTCTCATAATCATAATCATAATTTGGTTGGCTGTTGTTCAATAAAATGCTATTTTACATGAGCTTATTTATTTTTTTCTCGTGAATGCTCAAGTTTTAGAAAAAACTTGTAGAGTTAAAAGAGTTAGTCAATGAATTGAGCTTTTCAGTCATACTTTTTTAAAGAAAAAATTTTCATCTAAAAAAAAGTTGTAAGAAAAAATATCTTAGGGGTTGAAATAATCAACCCCTTCTAAGCATACTTCAGGGTTGAAAAAATTTCAAAAAGTGTACTCTTATTGACAGATAATGTTTACCAAGTTTCGTGTCTTTAGCTTGATATACAGGAAAAATGAAAAAGAAAAACCATTTTTTTTTTAATTTTCGAAGGGGTGTAACTTTTCCGGGGAGGGTTTTTTCAAAAAATTTTATACCAAACACTCACATCAATTTTCATCACAGAATCACCCCTTTAATTTTTTCGGTGTTATTTAGATACACCCTGTATATTGAGTACATTTTGGCAAGTCATTTGGAATGATAGAATCTTACTATGAAGTGATGGCATTGATTATAGAGATATAGTTACTCAACCTTATGGAAATATCATTTGAAGGGATGGCTGCTACTGGTAGATGTCACTAGTGTTTCCGTTCGCAAGTGATGTTTTTCCTTAAGTTTTTCTTACGGACGTCGTAGCCTGAATCACATATTCTCTTGATTACTCATACATGATACCAAAAGATTCAGAAACAGAAGTAGAATTGTATGCCAATTTCGTACATCATTTATGTTTTTAAGATTATTTGAATGCCTACTTTCATTCCCTTCATAAACTTTTATCGTTTGCGAAGCTCCATTATCTTCTTCCAACATTTCAGTCAAACTGACAGACAGAACTCTGCACCTATTTTTCCTTTCAGAGTAGGAAACTTTGTCATGCATTGTCAAGTAAACGGAAATATCAATATTATACTGTAGATGGCGTAACAAAAACGCTTCAAATCGTTTTTACACAGGCATTGACTAACTGTACATCTCTATAAACGATGGTGATGGTAACGAAATATTCACTAGAAAATCAATTCGATAAATCTGTATCTTGGAAGAAAAAATGCCAATCCCCATATCTTGCCAAATTGAGTAATTTGGCCCTATTGGGGATAGAAAATAAGATCGCAGAGCTAGCGCGGAAAAACGCGGAACTGCCCATGGTTAGATTGTCATGTTCATATTTGCATGTGTATATATGGAGAAATATGAGAAACATTAGCCAATAAGTCACTGGTTGATCTTTGATGGCGAAATCCGTATTGTCGATCATTAATTATTCCTGAATCCTCTAGATATTTCATAAGCTACATATTTATTGCTTTTTCCATGACTTTAGAAATGATAGAAAGTTTTACAGTTTCTACCACGATTTGTATAGCAATTGAATCTTGAAACTGAAACGTTTTTATCAAACAAACACTCAACATGTCGTGCAACATCATCCCAAGCATGCTCTTAATGATGGCCTTTGAACTGCTCAAATTCATGCAATGTTTTAGATATCGCTTCGAAAAATAATTCGAATATTTTCAAGCCCATTTCTTCCACGTTTTGAGAGAAAAAATGATTAATTTAAGACATTATCATCGAGTAATAATTGGGAATAATTATTGGAATATCTTTGATCCACACTATTATCATTATCCTGATGAGAACTGCCGTAATCGGAAACTCCTCAATCAGTTCAAAAAAGGAGAATTCTCGTGGAATCTTGATTGTTCTCAGACTTGAATTACGGCAACGCTGTTCACGGCGCATCATCCATTGTGAAATGCGATATGAGGCGTTTGGAACAAAAACAAACCCGCACTCTTGACTCTGATATCCTTGGAAGAACCCACATGCCGCAAACTTCCAAGGCTTGGATATTCTGGTGCTGTTTGACACAGAATCTTTTCAAGGTAGGAACGACGGATGAATCCATTGTTGATTCAAGGTCTTTTTGTCAATGTGTTGTTGTCAATGATAAAATGAATGATTTGAAATTAGGTATAAGGTAAGATCGGGTTAGTGTGAACGAGTGAAGCATGTGAGCGTTTTTTTTCATTTCTAGCTGTTTCAAAATTTTCAAAATGAAGGAATCATCCCATACTAATGTCTGCTTAGAAAGTTATGTTTATTTGACAACTAGATTTCATTGCACTTTTTTTTAAATCAGAACCTTGGATCACATTTTCCAATAGTTTGGAGAAAGTGTGAATGCGATACCTGCAACAGGAAAATAAGGCAAGTGTGGAAAATATATATGCCTAAAAAATTCGATTTGATTTTGAAAAATTCATATATCTCGATTAGTGAAAAAATTATAAACTTCCGGAAGGTTAAAAATGAAAATCAACCAAAATGTCTTGAAAATTAAAATTTCCTCTTCTTCTTATAATTGGTTCAGAAAGAACTTAATATCTTGGTCCACTGAATCATCTGAGTCTTCGATTTCTGGCCATGAGAATTTATTTTTCCCATATTTCACAATTATTTTAATCATTATTTGCTCGGTTAAAACTCATCGCTCTTTGTATGTGTTCTACTGCATTGTCGAGGTCCGTTTGAGCATTTTGTATCTGAAACCAAATAATAATTTGAGTGTAAACGTATATGCGATAACGAGTTCACACTTACCCCAACCCATGCGGTCACACTAACCCCAGATCGCCTTTCAATCGGGGTAAGTGTGATCCATAGCATAAAATTGTTTTGAATGATATGATCATTGAATATAAAGATAAATAATCCAAACTAAACGAGAAACCAAATGCTACATAGTCATCAAAACTCAATTCTTCACAGATTTTGATATTTTCAAATAATAATACATATATACACACTATAATACACTCATCAAGCATTAAATCCTATATATATATATATATATATATATATATATATGGAATAAAAAAATATTTATTTTTTTATTTATTTCCAACCCTGGATTTTCCTTTATTGGGGTCTGGTTGTCAGGTAGGTTTTATTCTCAATATTCTCTTCAATTCTACTTTATTGTGTTGATATAACAAAAATTGCACTTGATTTGATTGATTATCTCCCATAATTTTCCTGTTTTCAAAACACCGGTATCCAATTTTGCTTTTTCACCATTTACTACCAAAAACATAAATTTGATGAATATTATTAATCGATATGGATATTCGAAACGAGGCAATGTAAATACTTATAAAATAATGAGATATTCGCAATAATCCAGCCATATTCCCTCAAATATTATTGATAAACACCTCACAAATGTTTCCACGTACCCGGTTCACGGCTTAACAGGAATATTAATGAATCCAAAAAGTGGGTAATCGATAATATTTGGCTTATGCAAATTGAATTGGTGTCTCTATGGGAAAATTTCAATTTGGTTCACCGGTCACGAACAACCAGTTACCATATTGCACTCCTAATTTTCGACTAATAGTCGGCTTCAGGGTCTTCATTTCATTGAACTTGTCCTTCAATGAATTCGGCTCATTTTCTTCTAAGGAATGTGAAGTTGTAAATCATAGTCGTGACTTTCATCTTAAAATATTCCTCATTTATACAGCATACTGAAAAGTAACACATGAAATCCATAATTCCAAAACGAAACAGCTTCAAAAAGTCGATTATATTTTTCAACAATGTTATTTTGAAGGTCCAGTCTAAGGTGACTATATACTGGTGTTTTCATTCCATATAAAAGATTGGCAGCAAATCAAACGACCGATCTGGCCTACTTGATCAAGAATTGATGACGTAGACCGTAGTAATAACTCAAAAATTCGCCAGGTATCGTCACTCCCGCAGTTGAAATGACAGTCATGTGCACGTCCTGTGTTGCCAAGTGGCTATTTCGTTGCGAATTCTGGTCTATGTGCTGAAAAAATAAGTTGATTGTTGATATTTTCATTTGAGCAATATAATATTGTGATCTCAATTCGAAAGCTCGGTTTAGAAGTAGTATCAGCCGAATATTATTCACGTTAATGCGGGTGAGCGAATAGGAGTGAGAATTGTGATCAAATTTTATGAATAAGTGAAGTGGAAAAATGACAATTTGTCTGGTGAATGAAATCATAATTATTTTTCATAATCTTCTGGGTTGAACTGAAAATATGTAAAACACATATCACTGCATTTATAGAACATTAAGAACGCGTGCACACTCTAGAATGTTGTTGCCAGCAAACTTCAAATGGTTATTGAATATTGGAGGTAGGTCATTGAAGATGAAGTTTGTTTTCATCAAACGTCAGATTGATCTCGCGTTCTATTCTCTGTTCTAACCAAAAGTGATCTATATTGGCAACAACGTGATCCATGGACCGAGTAATCTCGAAATTTTTAGGAATTTAAACCACAAGCGCACCCTTAAGGCGTAATTTTGAACAACTACACCCTGTCTACAGGTTTGTCTGAAACAATATCACAACACTGAAAGCACCAGTATATAGCCATTTTAGTCCAGTCAATACAATATTATCGTTATAGGCTCATTTGAACGCCAAGAAATGTTACTTTGATAATGGAGAATATGATATCAAATAGACTCACAGAACATAGAAATGAATTAAGAAATCTAGCAGCCGCCTTCCCGCATAGATTTTGGAAGATACTGGATCGCTGACATCTTACGACGCTGTCAATTGACTTTCTGAAAAGAACGATTTCAGGGTTCCTGTCTGAGGAAGACCGTATAACTGGCATGACTTTTTCATTCAGAAACGAAAATAAAATTGTGGCAAATTCTCCTGAATTCAAACAACCTTCTGACTTATTCTATAAGGAACAATAACCTTGATGTGTCTTCAGATCGTAAATGCATCAATTATGGACACAGTAATGCAATTTAGCAATGACTGGACACATTAGATCGAGGCGAAGTAGAGATTGAGGGTCTGCTGTGAATACATATTCTTTATTTTTTATCATTACCTTTCTTCAACTTATGCTTCATTCATTTTTCTCTGTGTTCATGAAATACTTCCTGAAAAACATGTCCTTATTTATGTCCATTACACGTCACGCAAAGTTATTTTTTTGGCTGAAATAGAGACACATTTTTCACACTGAGGGCATTCGAGAAAGTTGCTTTGGAAAGTGGGTTAATATTGTTGGATTTACAATGTTCAGTGTAACAGTTATGAAACTCCTTTTTCGATTCAATATCTGCCCAAGTAGCACATTATATTAGCTGAAACCCGAATTCAGATTGGTCCAATATAGATATATCGTAAGTGGAAAAATTGATGTTGAACTAATATGAATCAATATCGACAAAAAGATATTCCAATAGGAATATTGGTTCAATATTGACAATGAATTGCAACTGCATTTTGTAGGGTTCAATATTGATAATATATGGGTTTGATAACTCATAACCAATATCAGAATTACCATATCAGGTGATGATGAATAATATCAGCTTAACAACATAGATATTTCAATATTGTCTGCATATTTTGTATATACCCTATATTCAACATTGGAATTGCAATATATATTCGACATTGTTTGGGAGCATGGATTACAATATTGAATTGTCACATTAGGTGGCTTATGGGCATGATACTGCAATATAGATATACGAATTCTGATATTGCTTGAATATTGTTTTCGCAGGAAAATGAAAATATTCAATATGTGGTGAATTTCAATACCAGGAAGCTACGTCCAGTTTATTCATCATGGTCATTCAGTCTATTCTCATAATGTTCAATCATCATTTTCTGATAACGCAACATCTGCAAATTATGAATAACATGACAAACAACCTAGCTACAAAAAATTGGTTCACTTTAGTATCCAATTTAACGAAATTTGGTGGTTTTATTTACCTCAGAAAGTTGAATACGACAGGTGTGTGCAATTCAAATTCGTTAAGAATATAATAAAATGCCGATAAAGCTAATCCAAAGACCCTCTACAACACCATTACATTACACTTCAATAAATAATAATGATTCAAGTTCTACAAGCCTCCAAAATACGACGTTAAATATCCATGTGGAAGTGTCCAACTCCACTCTATCTTCAGATACCGAAAAACGCAACAATTAAGTTACATTTTTGCGAAAAAAATATACAGTGTACTTACCTTATATCGTAAACTATCTGGCATCAATAAAATATTTTTGATCAAACCTTGTTTGTTATTAGGTGTTTTCCACATTCAAACGTTACGCTCTGATAGGTGCTACAACAAGCCATACCCCCCTCCCCAAGGTCGATTTCACCAGGGTCCCTAATATATCCCAAAATCAGCATTTCTTCAACTCTTGCACGGCAAAAACCCCCATTGACTGGAGTAATAGAAATGTGCTTTTGGACCTTTTCCGTGGAGGTCTTGAGAACGTTTGACACCCCTTTTCGTCTTGAGAATATTCAAGGTGGAAAATTTTAATGAAATTGACTTCAGGCGAGATGAATCCAGCATCACAGAGGATGATATTACTACCCAAACTAATTTTATAAGAGCAATTTCAATAAGAGGGTGACAAAGTCAGTGAGCCTGTCTAATTTGTTTTTAATTGCGAGTACTGTTCAATTGCAGTTCTCAGTCGGGAACATAATTATTACTGTTAGCAATGACTATACAAATGGGTCATATTGTTCAGCAAGTTTTGTTTCAATTCGTGTTCTCGGTGCTTTGAACTCAGCTCTTCATTCATGTGGCTGTTTTGGATCTTTGATACAAACGAAAACGTACAAAACTTGTTCAGCTTGGAATGGAGAAGGCATGAATGAGCAACCATTGAATAGCTATTCATGTATCTATTTAGAAATAGTTACATTTTGTATCATGAACGCGATTTCTGTTGGACGAGAGCAGCGAGATCCTGAAAAGTAGCCTGAATTATACCAAACAAAAATTTTTATCGTGTTACAAGTATCTGATTTTGTGCCAAGATGGATTGGCTATAACATTTCATGTTCAAAATCACGGCTTCTCTTGCGACATATAAAGCTTCGTTACTGTCAATCTGTCATCAATTTCATTATAATCAACAGTGTATCAGTGTTGTCTGTAACAGATTTGTCCACAAAAGTGAGTGATTCTATTGATGAATCTATTAACGGCACTCTACCAATAATTAAATGAAATTGTACAGTCTAGAAGGCCTCATTGGTTAAGGCGTATGCCCTCTGCAATTCCAAAGTAAGTGTGGACTTGTAAATCAGGATAGAATGAGTCATTTAAAGACCTCTACCCAACGATGAATCTATTTTTCTGATAGTTATAGTGATTTTTTCATTCTGTCTGGAATTTATTCTGTTCAGAGAAAGTGAAAAACTTTCATTGGAAACGACCCATTACGTTTCTATAGTCTTTCACAAAACTGCTCCAGATATCACCATTTTCCACCAAAAGGCATATTTTACCTATCTGTAAACTTACGTTATGAATGTTTTTCGGTAAAATCAATCCCAAATTTTTCACGAATAAAAATCAGATTTGAACAGAGTTGGTTGGTCAATGACACTTATGAATGATTATTTTGATGAAAATGTTTTTTTTCATTTCATATTGGAATGGACACTCCTGAATTAATTGACATTCACAAAATTGCTGCTTTAGACCTAGCAGAGGTATATTTCTTCGAAAAGGTGCCTGAAAATGCATCCTATTAATGTTTATCAAATTCGATTATCTTACACAATAAAGAGTTGATATAAGCATGTATATTTCTTCGGGAATATATCGTTATTTGTTCCGTAGTTTTTTGGGTTTGTATCCTACCACAATCTGAAAAAATAAGAATTAATATTTGAATCTATACTTTGACAGAAATTAAAAATCCGAACACAGTTCACAATGAAGACATACAGCCTACACAAAATACACAACCTGTATCAAACATTATATCTTATGTCCCCCGTTTGTCTGAAAAGATGAAACGTATCCGCAACAGGTATAATGTTGGAACAATATTCGAAACAACAAATACTTTACCGTCATACAGACACATACCAAACCGAATAACACAACGGAAAACACAAAAAATTGTATTTATCAAATTCCCTGTTCGTGCGGTCAAAAATATATCGGTGAAACATCTCGACCTTCGAAAGTACGAAAGAATGAACACAAGATGTATATCAGGAACAGGCAGATATGTGCTTCTAAATCATCAGAACATATTTTTACTGCTAATGGAGATAACACAGTAAAATGGAACGACACTAAAATAATGACGAAAGAGAGCAATGGCAGGAAACTGAAATGAAAGGAATCTGCTTCCATCATGCTGTCTGGTGAAGAAAGCGTATCTATGAGTTCGCTTGATATGGATCGAGAATGGCTGCCCCTCCTGAAGGACAAAAGATTATGTCAGATTTGAAATATTTGACAAATGTCAGTTACGAAAATTGCCTCCAAGAGATATTTGCATTTGAACAGAAATTTGTGTATAAGTTTTGAGAACGGAAACGAATTTTTTTTCCGAAACGTTGACGATAAGTTTGGGATATACGAGATGTTGCTGACTAATTGCACTTGTTCTATCCAGAAAGAACTGTTTTCAATAGACGCAGCAATTTTTCGGGGTAGATTAAAAATCTGCCCTTCTACACTTGTATAGATTCCAATATTAATTCTTATTTTTTCAGATTGTGGTAGGTTACAAACCCAGAAAACTACGGAACAAATATCGATCCACCACAAAATAATGACGTTCAAACTAGATCGTTATTATTTTAATGAAAATCCCTGGAGTTTTCCAGTCTGGAATCTTTTTTATTCAGCAGAACAAATGGAAACATGATTTTTTTTCAGTATGGAATCGACCCTTCTGAAAGAATTGGCATTCAAACCTCATCTGAAAAATATTTTTCAGTGAAACTATTCACAAATTTGTTTCCTCTGAATGTTCCACTAACGGAAACCAGATTTTAATGAAATTCGTTGGTCCCTGATTATTATGTACGCTGAAGAGTGAATGGTTTGATGAATATCCATTGAGTTTCTAATTCAGTCCAGAATCTATTCTGTTCAGCAGGACAAATAAAGAGTTTATAATTTTTTCATTTTTTCACCGGGAGCAATATTTCTTCGGAAATGTGCTTGAAAACAAGTTCAAGACAAATTTTAAGTTAAATTGAACTTGAATTCGTGATTTCTAAAATATTTTACCGATAAGGCGAATCAGATCTGAGGCAAATCGGTTGGACCATGATTATTTCACACACGGAGAATGAAAATCCTCCGATTTTTATAGTATTACATCTGTAGAATGATGAAATCCCAACGAATAGCCAAAGAGCCAATTTGGATTTGTTCCTATAAGTTTCCCATGCTTTCAGGATGTGGCCATCACCTGTAAATGAACTTGCTTTTCTCTGTGGTATTTGGATATGCATGCTTATATTGTTCAAGATATTTTCAAGTTTCAATCACTCATTAGGTACTTTCTGTTTCAGCACCGTGTTAATGAAAACGCTCAATGATAGGTATCTTAATAAATTTTGTACTAGCGTTTCTAACGAACATTTGATAATTAGAACGCTATATTCTTAGAGAGATCTGCCTATATCATTTCTTGACAATGACTTCAGCCAGCAAAGATTGTCAAAAAATAATCAATTTCCGTTATTACTATGTGTAACATTGAATGGTCATCCCAACGCAATTCTGGATTGGGCTAGGAAGACACATAGGCGGCAATGATTACATCCTAGAACACCAAAATCGATAATTAGTCACCACTGTAGTCCCAATTATACGCTTCAGCTAAGGGCTCCAAATCAATTTGGTTAATATGTGATTTGCACCCAGAAGCATTATGGTAGTTCAGTTGGCAATAATTCGAAAGAGAATGGACGGGAAAGCTCTCGATCTGAACAAACGATGAGATTGGAAGCTTTGTTGTTGAAGTTGAAGCTTTTTTTTAGAGGTCAATTACCCTAACACCAAAAAGATATTATTTGCACCTTATGATACTGATATCATAGAGTACTAGTTTTCTTCTCCTGAAGATGCTGAACATGTTGGCGAAACACGCCACAATTACAAATAATATCTGTTTGGTGTTAGGGTAATTGATCTCTACAAAAAACTCTCGATCTGGAACAAACATATTTACTTAATTTGTTATTACTGATTTTGATTGTTTTGTTCTGGATAAGCAACTATTCCAACAAAAGTTCACATGCATAGCTTTAAATAATCAATTACGCTCAAGAACTTCCAATATTTCAAATTATTTCTTTATATTTACAACTCAATTTGAGACATCAACCGCAGAACTCCATAAGAAATGAAGCTGTGAAAGTTTTAGGGCATGTTCAATTGGATCATACTTGAGCACTCAACTTAATAGGGATGATCCTGATGGGACGCTGCAAATTAATAAACGAATTAACCAGCTTTCGATGAAAGATCCACAACATTTATTAGAATAGACTAAGATTGCTATATACTGGTGCTTTCAGTGTTGCGGTATTGTTTCAGACAAACCTGTAGACAGAGTGTAGTTGTTCAAAATAACTCAAGGGGCTGCTTGTGGTTGAAGTTCCTAAAAAATTTCGAGATCACTCGATCCATGGAACACGTTGTTGCCAATACAGATCACTTTTGGTTAGAACAGAGAATAAAACGCGAGATCAATCTGACGTTTGATGAAAACAAACTTCATCTTCAATGACCTACCGCCAAGAATAGTCTCACGTTCTAGTATATTCAATAACCATTTAAAAATTTCGTAGTTATAAAAAAAAACACAAGAGAAGTTTGCTGGCAACAACATTCTAGCTAGAGTGTGCACGCGTTCTGAATATTCTATGAATGCAGTGATATGTGATTTAGATATTTTCCGTTCAACCCAGAAGATTATAAAAAATAATAATGATTTCACACACCAGAAAAAATGGCATTTTTTCACCTCACATATTAATAAAATTTGATCAAAATTCTCACTCCTATTCGCTCACACGCAATAACGTGAATAATATTCGGCTGAATTGTGATACTACTTCTAAACCGAGCTTTTGAATTGAGATCACAATATTATATTGCTCAAATGAAAATATCACAATCAACTAATTTTTTCAGCACATAGACTAGAATTCGCAACGACATAGCCACTTGGCAACACAGGACGTGCACATGACTTTCATCTCAACTGCGAGAGTGACGATACCTTCTTTGAGTTATTACTACGGTCTACGTCATCAATTCTTGATCAAGCAGGCCAGATCGGTCGTCTGATTTGCTGACAATCTCACTTTTCATAATCAAAAATCATATTCCACAAATAGTCAATGGGCATGCTTGAAGACTGGCTTTAAATCGAATATTCCAAATGAAAGCCAGTCTTCAAGCATGCTCATTGACTATTTGGGACTTCCATTTGATATCTATTTTTCCTCTCACAAACAAATTTTACGTATCCGGGCGTTTCTGCTTTGAATCACAAGAAAAAGAGAAAAGCTAGTGGATATTATCTGGACCACCCTGTATCATCTGCTTAGTATCAAGGCGTATTCAGGATTTCAGTTTGCTGAGGGTAATTTCTTGTACTGAAATTCAGAGAAGCCAATCGATTAGAAGGGCATTAGACTTCTCATTTCGTTCAGCAATTCAGTTGTTGGATTCATTCAGTAAGTGCTGAGAGTGCATATGCGTTGAGTCAGCGTTGCCAGACGTCCCGATTTGGGCGGGACGTCCCGATTTTTAGATCAAAATTAAATGCCCCGCGCGGGACAGGCTTAGTCCCGCTTTCAGGGATACTAGAAATATGTTTTTCGTAAATCGACAGGAAATTTTGACATCCCAGACAAAATATCTAAAAGAAAAAGTCAAGATTTCCTTACTGTATGGAAATTATATTTCCTCACTGTTGTTAGTGTTCTAACGATAGTCCGTAAAACGTTTATATTCATATTCGTACTTTTCTCTGGCTCGACTAGTTCTAGAGGAGTCCCAGGAATGGAAATTTCATCATCAATTATCATTTTACAATACCATCAGTTAAATTTATAAGCGTCAAGTTTGACAATTCAACCTTGATACGTAGTACGTAACAACCCAAGTAATTTTTTCACGAATTTCGAAGCACCATTCATTTGTGAATAGAATTATTCGCGATTTTTTCCAAAATCTATTGATATCTGTCGAATTTCAAACGATTTGCGGAAAAATGGTATGTTTACCTCGTAGGAAATGTCACATTCCTAGTCTCTGTGTTGCTTAGTCTCGGCTTGCACCTCGACTTTGCGATCTTCAAAGTCCTCTAGGAATGTTAATCTTTTTCTACGTGGTAAATAATATACTATTTGAATAGTGAATTTTATATTAAGTATCCCAACAAAAATCTGCTTTCCTGAACGCGTTTTTCCCAGACGAATTCAAAATGGTCGGGTGCCAGAAATAACTGCTCCATAAATTTAATGGAAGCAGAATCACTCATCCAGTCTATCTTATGCACAGTTGTTCATCTTTATTAAAAAGAAAAGGGTAATTTCGAAAGAAGTTGTGAATCTTCATACAAATTTCATGAAAAAGTAATTCTTATAAATGATTATACTCTTATTGTAAGTTTCAATTTATAACATTCACAAAGAGCATTATTTGGAACACCAAATCTTTCTAATGAATGAAATTTTTTTCACAATGATTTTTGTTTTTCGATTTATTCTTTCTCAGAAGAATTAGAAGACTCAACTACCTAACGATCAGGTGAATCTTAAAGTCTACTTAGCTGTTCAAATCTTTGAATATTGTGCCCGCGCCTGTTTCTCTGGTTGTCTATCTTAGATACGGGTAAGATGTCTAGAAGGATGGTGTACTGAGTTATACCTGGGCATGTTTGGGGTATACTTGGCGACACATGCCTACTATGATAATAAGCATCATGACTTTTCGACATCAAATCAGTTCAGATGGCGTTTGCAACGAAAAGAGTTAAAAATTTCCTAGGAAATGTATAAACGGCCGACCTGACGGCTGGCTATACTTTTACTTTTGGACGCTGACTGGTCAACAACCTATATTATTTGTTTAGAATACTAGCCAAATTCCCTATAATTGTGTTCCTTTCATTCGATTTTGTTTTTTATGAGTATGACATTAGATTTTGCTCATTTTGTTGACTGCTCGAATCAAAGAATATAGTTTTTCGATCGATCGGTTGACTATGGACTTCCAATTAGCGTCAACTAGCGATTAAATTGAGAAACACACCACGATACGTAAAAATGACACTAATGACAGAAAAGTGTCGCCATAAAATTCTAAACAATATCGCATCGGTCCCAGGAAAGAAGAGTGTTTTTCCCCTAATTTTCTTCTGACTGAATAATCGCCACATTTTGTCTTCTGAGGACATCAGAACTGTTACCACGATCACTCAACAGCTACCTAGAATTCCATTAACTGGAGCCCATTAATTGCGATTGAAATTCAGCCCACCCATATCGAGATCCAACACGTTTATCCTCAATTTATTTATCCCGTCTCAATTTATATATCCGACATTATTCGCAAGCCATTTGTTTTGTCTCGACAGACGCCTGCTATCGATATATTCTCAGACACCGGTTCGTTACCGCCCCTCGAATGCTTTTGACTTTGTTATTTTTCGAAGGAAACAAAGAATATTTTATCCAGTTCCGTATTCTCATATCTGAATGGCTGAAGACATATATTGTGTGTCAGTTACAACCTGCTTTGGAGTGACAGAATGAATTCATCGAGAAATAAAACCTTTTCGGCATATAGTCAGTGGGCATACTCGAAAAATCGTTATAGATCGAATAATGTAGAAAAGTTATTTGTATACTAAGGTTGCAGAATGCTATTTCGCGTAAACTGATGGCGTCAATATTACAGTGTTTCTATGAAAAATGAAATATTCAGCGTTATAAACGTTCACTTTGCCGGCAGTTACTCTGGGCAACTGCCGTGGAAAAAAACTGTGAAAGTCGCTCACAAAATTTTACGGTTTGGGATTTTCAAACAAAGTCGAAGTCCAACCTAAATTAGCAATAGTTGTCAAAGTGGTGCATATTAGTTGGAGTTCCTTTGAATGTGACCCTTCGATCTTAATTTGAAATCTCAATATAAACACATAACCCTGAATAATGTTACTCAGCACAACGTGTTGTGAAAATATAAGACTAATTCGAGAAGCAACATTTTTTTCCTATATATTTCTGTCCATTAAGATATAATTTTCTTTATATTCTACAATTCTTGGTAATTGGACTTTTATTCAGTGGCTGTATTGTATCCTTTGATAGCTGTAATCTCAAAAGTTATTTTGAGACAGGAGTCCTCTATATTATATTTAGCAGAAATATACGCAATGTTTTCAGTTCTTTCATATTTAATAACCGTCTTTGTCTTCACAATAAATCGCCTCGGTTTCTGCAGTAACTTCGTCTCTTACGATGTTCCATAATTCTGTGCATAGGAGTAAAAATATGAAATTCCGAGTTAAAATGAAGGTATAAACATGCATGTCGCATAAAATGGTATAAACTCTATACATATCACTTGGAACTCTGAGGAATAATGTTCTCTTCAAATTCCAAACCACATATCCTTGTTTCCATAAAAGTTCTCTAGGTGAAATCATTTCAGCCAAAGTATACATAAGGTACTGAAATTTTTCCTATTATTGTGTTCTTCATTTTGGTCGCGAATAACTTAGGTTGGAAATGGTAAATGACTGTAATTTTGTTTGTTCCATTTCGTATCAAACGTTCTTAGTGGCTATGATCTAGATGAGAGATTGCTCACATGGGCAGACCTTCATTTCTCACTCTTGTTTGTGTTAGTAATCACATGTTATAAGAAAAGACCTCGTTAGTTCTTAGCTTGCAGGTATTTTTACTTTTGAGGGATGAGGTTCGAAGATGACACCAGCTGGGTGATGCAGAATCCTTGAAAAAATACCACAAAGGTGGCATTCAAAGTATCTTTTTATGAGTGGGTTATTTTTCAGATATTTATGCGAGAAACACCCTTGCAATTTTCAGAAAATCGCAGAGGTTCAAACTTGCCCATGTGGCAAATCATATTGACTGAACTCCGATACAACATTAGTTGAATATATCAATTCAATTAAAATTCTTTATTCTCTAAGACTTTTCACAAAGCATAGAAACAGTCAAGTTTATAATATAACCTGAACACTAACGAAAATTTAATACGTGGGACGAAATATCGTTTAAAAAAACACGAATTTATAGAATATGAAATATCAACATTGTTATACATATATATGTATATTCACAGAAACGATCAATAACCATCAACATACTATGATTCAAGATCCGTCTGGAAATAATCATTGAGTGAATAGAAAACATTTTCACATAAAAGATTCTTAACTTCGCTTTCAAAAGTCTCAATGTTCTCGATTTGCTATAGCAACATTGGGAGCTCATTACATAATTTTGTTGATAAGATTTGAGGTTTATTTGATACTTTAGCCAATCGATGATTGGGAAGAACTGAGAGAAAACGTGTATCATCTCTGTTGCAAATTTTTTTATAATGAGTCTTGACGTAAATAAGGTAGTTAAAGATGTATATTGACACAACAGTCAAAAATTTTTAATTGGCGAACAGTGGCTTACAGGAGCTTAGACATTTTTTTTAAAACACATGGTACGGATATTTTTTTATATTGCAAGAACGTCCTGGATCCTTCTGCGGTTTCCAAAACACAAAAGACCATAGTTGAGTGTGAAGTGGACAGAAGCGCAGTAATAGCTCAATAGTATGCTAGGTGGAAAAAAGTTTCGAAGTTTCCATATGATAAAGCAATGCTTCTACAGCTTTTTCAGAATTAGTCCGACCTGAGGATTCCAAGACAGAAGAGAGTCAATCAGAACACCCAAAAATTTCGCAACGTCCACCTGTACTATAATACTATCACAAGAACATTCGACATAGTCAGTGGGCACTTGAAGACTAGCGTTAAATCAAATCATCTTTCGAACAATTCGTTCAGGCCAGTCTCAAATTACCTACACAGTAGGTTTCGGATGGCACCTGTCAGAAAACAACTACTCCCCTAGGGTTTGGAAATTGCGAATCTGGTTTTTCAATATTGGTTTAGGTCCTTGCAACATATAAAAAATTCAGAATCCTCCAATGATGTAAGTTCTGCTGTAGACGAAAACACCTAGTCGTTTTTTATTGATCATGAGCCGAATATGTTCCACCGCAAAATTATTACAAATTTCAATCAGATTGAATGATAACTTGAAGGAGCATACCCGCAAAATTTGATATTAAAGTGATATTGCTTTTATTCATCAGCCTAAATCGATTCAGGGAAGATATTAAAAACGTCACGTAATATTGAAAGCAAGCCATTTACCAAAACACCCTTCTCGCCGTCTAATAAAAAGTATAATATGAATCACCTGTTACGCTGAAGACGTTATTAATTTTTTCCTTGGGAAATTGTTTTTTGTATTCCGTTCACACGTTGGTCGTTTTGATATGAGAATCGAATGGAACTTCATGAAATTCTTTTCACTAATGCCTGAAAAACATTTGATATTCACGAAAAGTCATTTTCTCATATTCGAATATATTAAAAATGAAAAAAATTGAAGATAACAAGTCAGTCGTGAAAGTGAACTGAATACTTCTGACATTATTACTACAAATTCAGGAGATCCACTAGGATAAATTTAAAGACGCATCTATCATCTGTTATAATGCAAGTACTGTTTGAACGCCAACATTTGTTTCGTAGTTTTCTGGGTTTGTAACCCACTACAATCTGAAAAAATGAGAATAATACCTATTGAAAAATATACAAGTGTAACAGTTCTTTCTGGATAGAACAAGTCTAATTAGTCAGCAACTTCTGTTCTCACAACTTATACGCAAATTTCTGTTCAAATACAAATATTTCTGAAAACGGAAGCGGATTTAGTTTCCGAAACGTTAACGATAAGAACTAATATACCGTGTGTCACAGACTCATGGTACACCCCTGTTTTCTCCTTTGTTTTTCTAGCTATATTTTTGAAATTCGGAACATTGAATATGCTCACTGAATAGCATTTCTCGACATATCTGAAAGAAAAAAACAACTTCCAATTTTTCCGGAAATGACATCAACTTTCGATTCTTGAATGGGACACCCTGTATATTGTTACATGATCGGCTAGGGATGATCATGAGGAATCCAACGATACCAGGTTTGATGATGTTATATCCAATGACTGCGGAGATATCGCCATTCATATTTTCCATAAGCTCAATGAGTGGGAGAGAGAATTGGATTGACCCGTCAGAAAAAGTTTCTCTCTTCTACTCGTTGAGCTTATGGATAATATAAATGGCGATATCTCCGCAGCCATTGGAGATAACATCATCAAACCTGGTATCGTTGGATTCCTCATGATCATCCCTAGCCGATCATGTAACAATATACAGGGTGTCCCATTCAAGAATCGAAAGTTGATGTCATTTCCGGAAAAATTGGAAGTTGTTTTTTTCTTTCAGATATGTCGAGAAATGATATTCAGTGAGCATATTCAATGTTCCGAATTTCAAAAATATAGCTAGAAAAACAAAGGAGAAAACGGGGGTGTACCATGAGTCTGTGACACACGGTATATTAATTCTTATTGTTATTTTGATAGGCAAAATAGTTTTACGAGAAGTTGTTGACTAATTGGAGTTTTGGCTGAGAAATAGCAGAAAATGGCGAAGGCGGCTGTTATATACAAATTGAGCAAGAAGTGGCGATATCGAATACTGTTATAACGTTATATCTTCATTTTGTAGGGTTCGCATAGGCGTTGGTATCTCTTTCTTTTCGAATTATTTCCATTCATCTCTTATCCACGTGAAAAAACATCTGTATTTGATGGTTAATAATCTCATGTTATTCCGAAATTATTTCAAAGTTTTGGCTGAGAAATAGCAGAAAATGGCGAAGGCGGCGGTTATATAAAAATTGATCAAAAGGCGATATCGAATACTGTTATAACGTTATATCTTCATTTTGTAGGGTTCGCATAGGCGTTGGTATCTCTTTCTTCTCAAAATATTTCCATTCATTTCGGTTATATACAAATTGAGCAAGAAGTGGCGATATCGAATACTGTTATAACTTTATATCTTCATTTTGTAAGGTGCGCATAGACGTTGGTATCTCTTTCTTTTCGAATTATTTCCATTCATTTTTATTCACGTGTAAAAACAACTGTATTTGATGGTTAGTTATCTCATGTAATCCCGAAGTTATTTCAAAGTTCTGGCTAGAAATAGCAGAAAATGGCGAAGGCGGCGGTTATATAATTGAGTAGCAAGTGGTGATATCGAATACTGTTATAACGTTAAATCTTCATTTTGTAGGGTGCGCATAGGCGTTGGTATCTCTTTCTTTTCGAATTATTTCCATTCATTTTTTTTATCCACGTGAAAAAACAACTGTATTTGATGGTTAGTTATCTCACGTTATTCCGAAATTATTTCAAAGTTTTGGCTGAGAAATAGCAGAAAATGGCGAAGGCGGCGGTTATATACAAATTGATCAAGAAGTGTTATAACGTTAAATCTTCATTTTGTAGGGTGCGCATAGGCGTTGGTATCTCTTTCTTTTCGAATAATTTCAATTCTTTTCTTATCGACGTGAAGTGATGGTTGATGAGTTTTGGCCGAGAAATAGCAGAAAATGGCGAAGGTGGTGGTATGGATTTGAACAATACTCTCACACCAGTCTCATCTACCAACACGATAGATTGATGTGCTAACACTAATCAGAAGACAATTAATACCCTGGCAAATGAAACGGAGGGCATTGGATTTTATTCACAAAAAAATCCCCCGTATCTGGTAATACAATTTACAGAATTCAGATTTGTTTTTCTTGGGTAAAGAATGTCAGTTATTACGAATTTGGGATCGAATTGACCAAAAAAAATGTAGGCGGGTTTTGGATACGTTTTTTATTAAATATGACCTTCGGTCAAAAACGGTTATATTTATAGCAATTTCGTCAATGCCTATTGAATCAAAAGGGTTGATTTCATCATGAAAACCTATTACATTTTCATTTCTTGCTCTGAATTGAATAGAATCCGGACACAATGAGGAAAATCATTTTCATCAAAATATTAACTCTTCTGCGTGTCGAATAATCCCAACAGACCAACCGATTTCATTAAAATTTTGTTTTCTTGAGAATCACGATTTCATAATCAATTTCACCAAAAAATATTTTTTAGAAGGGTTTTCACACATGTTTTCTATTAAATATACCTTTCGGTCAAATTTGTTAACGCCAATCGATTCAGAAGGGTTGTTTTATTATGAAAAACTATTACTTTTTCATTTCTTGCTCTGAATTGAATAGAATCCGGACGGAATCAGGAAAATCACTGCATTTTCGTTAAAATATTTACTTTTCAGTAAATTTCTTCTTGAGTAAATGAAGATAGGTCCAAACCAACTCGAAAGCCTTTTGAAATAATGTCTGATATTTACGCAGACCTTTGGAAACGGCATTAACTACAGTAGTTTCGATTCCTTCAAGCTCTACGGAGTTTTTGAAGGCGTTTGGATCTTTGAGAAATATGCAAGGATACTGAACTCAGTTTTGTACAATGCTCAACTGTCAAAATTCGTATCAGTTAGTCATTTGAGTTGATTTTATATTGATTTTGGGTCACAACAAATATATATGAGCAAGAGAATATCGAAGAAATTGAATTTTCATACCATTTTCGGAAATATTTTTTTGTTTATGCCTCCAGTGACTCTGATATGAGTAGTAGTGTATGCCACTAGCCAGGTAGTTTACGCAGAAATTTTTTTGAAAAATGTGTAATTGGCTGTTGACCTGTTTCCTGCATTTAAAAAAAAGACAACACCGAATTATACGGAAAAAGTAAGGTAGAGGAATATTCAAGCAGTTTTCACTCAAAGGTAAAGTTGTGTTGTGAAACTTACTTCCACGTCAGTTTTTATTACTAGCATCAAGTATATCGTCAACATAAACTCGCTATGCATCTTTCGAAGACTCACTGATATGCATTCATCACAACATACTTCGATATTTACATTTCATAACGGTAAAAGGAGTATGAATGATAGCCATTACTAGTGGCAGCAAGCAGGAAATATTGGTTCTATTTCGAGACGTTTGATGTTTGATAATGCTTCGCGGAATCGTGAGTTCAATGATGCGCTTTTTGAAATCATGTAGCAGGATATTTTCTAACTGGCATAAAAATGGAGAATATTTGTCCCACTCGTTCGAAGGAAATACTTTGAGTGACATATCACTCTGAAATCATTTGTATGTGATCAACAAAATTGAAGAAATTACATTTGAACGTCATATTAGTTATGATAATAATAATAATAATAATAATAATAGCATTTTATTGCCCAACAGTTACCCATTTACAGGACAAATTATTTATAAGAAAGTTCAAAGTGTAGTTACAGTATTCAAATATTGATGAAGGAAAGAGAAAAAAAGAAGTGGAAGAATGAAAATACTACAATCTATAAAATATAAAATAAAAACAAAAAAAAATTTTTAAAAATATAGAAAAAAAAAAACTGCTACATCTTACATAATGTTTTCATTCAGATATTGAATAGCCATATTTCTTATATAATTCAGTGTATCATGCTGAATATCACAGTAGACAGAAATTTTATTAAAGTTTTCACACATGGTATATATAGGGGACTTCAGATATAAATTTGTCCTGGCTCTACTACAGTGAAACGTCTTAGTGTACCTAGTTCTAGAATTTGGAACAAAAAATTTCAATTGAGACACTATATTACTTGCATCAATTTGATAGTGCAATAATTTGTATAGAAAAATAATGCCAGCACTCTTTCTTCTTACGTCAAGACTTACAAAATCAAAGCGCGATATTAAAGTTTGGTATGGTACGCCCCTTTCGGGATATTGATTATCGATTTTAAAACATAAAAACTTCAGGAATCGTCTCTGAACTCGTTCAATCATCAACCTGTTACACATATAGACAGGATTCCATATAATAGAACCATATTCCAACTTAGATCTAACGTACGCATTATACAACGAACATAGAGCTTTGAGATTCCAAAAAGATTTACAATTTCTTATTATAAAGCCATAGGATTTGAGAGCTTGGTTTACTTTTACAGAAATGTGGTGACCAAATGTTAAGTTGCAATCAAAGTAAACGCCAAGATCTTTTATTAGCTCACAACGAGACAATATTGTGTTCTTTACGTTGTAATTGAATAAGATAGGAAATTTTTTCCTTGTGAAACTCATGCTTTTACATTTCGATGCATTTAAATAAAGCTTATTCTCCTCGCACCATTGCTGAACTTTATTTATTTCAAATTGCAGGGCCTCACAATCATCCACGTTTTGTATTATAGAAAATAATTTCAAGTCATCCGCAAAGAATAATCGTTTACAATCTATTTCATCATTTAAATCATTGATAAATAATGCAAATAAAAGGGGACCTAGGTTCGAGCCCTGTGGAACCCCAGAGGTAGTAATAAAGTTATTTGAATTGAAGCCATTATAGGAAACAAACTGAGATCGTTGAGTGAAATAGGATTTGAGGAATAAAACAGCTGACAAATGAAAGCCGAAATATTGAAGTTTCTGTAACAAAAAAAGGTGGTCAATTCTGTCAAATGCTTTAGCAAAATCTGTGTAGATAACATCTACTTGGCATCGATTGTCAACATGCTCCGACACGTATTGCGTGAACTCAGTTAAGTTTGTTACCGTTGAGCGTTTGGCCATAAATCCATGTTGATATGGTGAAATTATCATATGTACTGAGGTGAATATTCGATTATAAATTACTATTTCGAACAGTTTGGCGTAATTAGATAAGACAGATATGGGACGATAATTTTGAATATCAGCTGGATCACCGCTCTTTAGTATTGGAGACACCCGTGATATCTTCCATATGTCTGGAAATGTATTGGATTTTATAGCTAAATTGAACAAATATATCAGGGGAGTAACAAATACACTGATGCAATCCTTTATGAAGAATGAAGGAAGTTTATCTGGCCCAGAAGTGAATTTATTTTTCAATTTTTTCGAAGCGGAAATTATCTCCGACTCAGTTATATTGAGAAATGATATAGTATCATGATTACTAAGAATATTGTCTTCGCTGAAGTTACCTAGATTGGATGACATGAACACACTGCTAAAAAAATCAGAAAATCCATTGACAATGTCTTGAGGAGCATCAAACGTTCTGTCCTGACAAAATACTCTACCAGGTATTCTTGAGGTATTATTCTTCGCATGAACAAATGACCAGAAACTTTGAGGGTTGTGTGATATATTTTCTTGTATTGAATGCACATAATTGTTGTAGGCGCATCGTATCAGTTGCTTAGTCAAACTTCTCAGTCTTTTGAACTCTTGGTCATAATATACATTACCAGTATTTTTTAACCTGTCGTGATACTTTGCTTTAAGTTTTATGTTACTGATTATTTCAGCAGTGTACCAACGTGGATATTGATGTTTGAATACCTTGTGCTGAGGAACATAATTATCTAAAGTTCCATACAGAACCTCATAAAATTTACCGATTGCCAAATTTCCATCATTATATATATTCAAAAACGTCCAGTCAATTTGGAGTAGAGTTTGATATAAAGCTGGAAAATTTGCCTTTTTGAAATTATAACTCCTTTGTTCATTATTCCGTATAAAAACGCCTTCCTTATGATCTAAGTTAGAAAATTCAACAATCAAAGCTGGATGGTACAAAATATCTTCAGGAACTAGAGGGAGTGAATCTCTCTGAACAACACATTTCTTGTCGGTTAAAACTAAGTCCAGTAACCTACTGGATTCATTCAAAATATGGTTTTCTTGTTTAAGATTGAAGAAATTCATTAGGTTTTTAATAGAACCTGATTTCCTGTCATTACTGTTTGCATGGGAGAAATCTGGAGCATTAAAGTCGCCGAATAATATAATACTTTCGGACTGTAAGCAATCAAGTTGTTCAAGAGATTCACAAAATAACTCATAAGATTCCGCACTGATCGACGGCGGAATATAAATAACGCCGATATGAAAGCTACAATGTGTCAAAGAACACTTCAATATAAGTACATCTATCAGTGGAAAATTTGTATCTAAAGATGGTGTGCCAATAATTTTTGAGTTTATGTGAGTTTTGATTGCCAACACAACACCACCTCCGCTTTCCTCATCAACTACACCCAATTTTCTGTCCTTTCTGTACACTAAATAGTTTTCAGGAAAATATTCACTACTCTGTATATCATCAGAGAAATTGCTTTCGCATATTGCTATGACATCAAATTCACAATCGCTAACCGAGGCGTAAAATGTTTGGCATTTAGAACGAAGTCCACGAACATTTTGAAAGGAGCATCGTAGATCATTTCCACTGTTGGGCAAATTTAGTTTTTCGGAACAATCACTGGAATATTGTTATGATATTTAATTTTTAAGTTGGTTTCTCCTGAATTGAGTCGATCCTGTAATTCTTCCTTGACCTTCCTGTACAGAGCTTGTTGTTTAATCGTACGATCATGTGATATTGAAATTTTTCTGTTGAATCTACTGGACGAGAGATTCCCAACGTTACGAATAATATCGGCAACCTTTTTCTCTTCGTTAAATTTGATTTTGATAGGACGTCTCCTTCCAGCAATGAACTTGCCGAGTCTCATTGGTCTGATTTCGGTAACGTCCAAATTCGGCTTCACAACGTGTAAAATCTCAATCACTTCAGTTTTGTCGGCAGTTATCCTCTCATCGTTACTTATATTCTGATCCTGTTCTTCGATTCCATAAATGATAAGATTGCTACGACGCTTCGCTCTATCTTCTACCTCGGCAATGACTTCTTCAAAGAAGTTCGAGTCGATGGCAGGTTTTGTCACATTGTGGACAGCTTTTAAGTTCTGGATTTCATCCTGTAGTTTAATTATTAGTGCTTTGAGGTCTTTTATCTCACTGCCGATTGATCTGCAATTTTTACAGGACCAGTCATATCCTTTGTTCGAGTTTAAGGCTCGAAGTTCGGTGGAGCTAATGTCGACACAGGAGTTTTTAAATAATTTTTTACAAATGCAACACTTTACCATAGAAACTGGGTCATAGGCTCTGTTGCAGCAGCTACATGAAACAGTTGTAGGCATATTGAAACTAACTCAAAGAACCAGAATTAGTCTGTGGATAGCCGTACGTAGTCTCCGCCACTGGAAATTGTTTAGATGCGAGTGATATGACCCGAATAGTTGAAACGAACCGGTGAGGTTATGTTGAGATTTATACCAACTAAAATGATGATTCAGGCATCAAACCTTTCAATTTTACTCACGGTATCCTCTTGATAGGTAATACTTCCTCTGATTTGAAACACACAATTTTTTGAGCACTAGTAACTGAATATTTCAGAAAGCAAATCAGCAGTACAATACAATAACCACACACTATGCAATCGCCATCACTATGATGCAGCTTTGGCAAATATTTATATAGAACCAAATGAAAGAATTCAAGTAATCAATCTATAGAAGAAAATACTTCCAGTGATCTATCACTCTGAAATTATTCGTATGTGATTAACAAATTCGAAGAAGTTACATTTGAACGTCATAATAATTATGATGAAGCTTTGGTAAATATTTATATGGAACTTCAATACCGAATGAATAAATTCAAGTTATCAATCTATGAGAATTCAAACAGTATGATTGATATGTTAGTTTTATGTTATGAAAATTATTGATGTAATATCATTATTTATGGAGATAAATAGATATGTTGTTGTTGATATTGTAATAGTGTATTATTTGACGAGTTAGGAATGATATCATCTCCTATGAGTATGCAGATTGCAGCATGAGCCGTAGGAGAATCAAATGAGTGAATAGAGCTGTCATTACTTGAAATTCGAGATTCCATGAAAGATCTGATTTATTGTGTGATAATAAATAGAACTATAGCACAATGAGCATTATCAAGCAAGGAAATGATATTGAAGACACACGAGAACTGTTGTAGAATCCATTGTTTGGGTTTTCTCTTTATTATGTGTGAGTGATCAAGATTTTTTGCGATACAAGTAACGTCCCCCGTGAAGAAAATGTGAGAAAATACATGACTTGGAAACGAACTCATTGATACCATCTATATATGTAGTATTCGACCTTTCAGTTGATATTTTCGTACGGTTTACTCACCATTCCATATCTCCTTGAACAATGATGATGTGATATGAATATTTTTCTATTTGAAACGATTATAAACTCAAAAGAATATAGGAAGTGTTTGGATCTGCGCTAACGTGTAGATAGCATTATGCTAATCCTGCTGTTTTGTTTACCAATGTATGAATCGTAGAGGGCAGTATAGTACATTTTCTGATCGATATGGATTTTCAAAGAGCAGACGATTTAGTTCAGAAGAAATTTAGTTTTTCTATTTGTGTGAAGCACAATTCATGGATAACTTTCACATAAAAAGTGAAATAACACTCAAAACTATTAAAGTCGTTCATAAAATTTCGGTGTTTGGAATTTTCGAAGATCGTCAAAGTCCTAACCTTAATTAGCAATAATTGTCAAAGTGGTGTATATGTTTTTCCAATGTGGCGCTACGATTTTGATTTGAAATTACAACGCCAGTGTCACATTTCGACACTACTCACAAATAACTCAAAATAAGAGAAATTTCGAAAAAATGCTTAAAAAAGGAATCAGACTCGCTTCCGAAACATCGCCAAGGAAAGGTATATGCATTTTTCAATACATTATTTTGCAATCTCCGAGATACAGAATATAATATAAGAATTCAAAGCTCTCTTTATCATTCTGGACAGTGATAAACCCATTCAATGGAGGAATTTTTTTATATGCATATTCACACGAAAGGGAAGCCCTGTAATGTTCAAATAACACCGCGTGAATCAAGCGACAGGAAATATGAATTAACATTCACTTCGTATTTTTGAAGTTTTCATTCCTCAGGAAAATCCTCTCTCGGCAAGGAGTTCCAAAGCTCAGCTGTCCTATTAAAAAAAGATACCTGAGCAAGAGAGGTTCGACAGGTCTCCAAGTTCAAAAAAAAAGGTGGGAATTCTGTACCCGTCGAGTCATCCGTGTAGACATTGCCAAGGGTGGAACGATTGATAACAATTCAGGAGGGCACCGACCGTGAAAATAACTATAGAAGAGAGACAAATCTCCGACCCTTCTACGATGCTCCAATGAAGTGAGCGAGTCTGTGAGCGAAGATTCACCAAGAAGACGGATTGACTTTCTCTAGCGCGGTTTCAATTTCTCATAGAGTAATTATGACAACGACATCGTGACTAGAACATAAATCCTGGTATACCAAATCAGAGCATTTCCCTTCCTACACCTCAATCCTTCACTGGCTGAAGCCAATCAAACTTGCTAATGTGCCGGCTCATAATATGAACCGTAATGAATAAGTGATTCATGGAACACCCAACGCATGAGAAACTCCGGTGAAGATGAGGTGATTTCAAACTTTATATAATCTAACATTAAAGTTTCGTCGAGATGTCTAGTAAATCATTCAGTGAAAATTTGGTTGTGGCGAGGCATATTTTGGTGAAGGCGAGAACCCATACAGAGGAACCTCGCTTTTGTGTAAAGTGGGAGTTTTGATTGACGAGTTCATTGCAAATTCATGAATGCATATCCCAATTGGAATAATAATTTTAATTCAGTATACGTACATTTGATTATATATACCGTGTGACACAGACTCATGGTACACCCCCGTGTTCTCCTTTGTTTTTCTAGCTATATTTTTGAAATTCGGAACATTGAATATGCTCACAGAACAGCATTTCTCGACATATCTGAAAGAAAAAAACAACTTTCAATTATTCCGGAAATGACATCAACTTTCGATTCTTGAATGGGACACCCTGTATATTGTTACATGATTGGCTAGGGATGATCATGAGGAATCCAACGATACCAGGTTTGATGATGTTATCTCCAATGACTGCGGAGATATCGCCATTTATATTATCCATAAGCTCAACGAGTAGGAGAGAGAAACTTTTTCTGGCGGGTCAATCCAATTCTCTCTCCCACTCATTGAGCTTATGAATAAAATAAATGGCGATATCTCCGTAGTCATCGAAGATAACACCATAAAACCTGGTATCGTAGGATTCCTCATGATCATCCCTAACCGATCATGTAACAATATATAGGGTGTCCCATTCAAGAATCGAAAGTTAATGTCATTTCCGGAAAAATTGGAAGTTGTTTTTTTCTTTCAGATATGTCGAGAAATGCTCTTCGGTGAGCGTATTCAATGTTCCGAATTTCAAAAATATAACTATGAAACTCATTTGTTCTTGATCTGATGAAGCTAATAAACATTAGCGAAATATTGAGATCAAGAACAAATGGGTTTTATTAGTAAACAGACCGCAAACCTGAGAACTTCCAAATCTAGTTTATAAAATACGGTCGAGAATACATCACAAATATATATACATATATATATATATATATATATATATATATATATATATATATATATATATATATATATATATATATAAAGAGATGATCAAATTCTTTGGTCTATCACAATTTGCATTGTGGGTTGGCATGGTCCCCGTATCGAAGACAAATAGTGATAGATGCCCCAGAGGATTTGAGATGAATTGTGGTGCCTTAAAGGCAAGCGACACATAAGTGGAACCACCTAGGGTGTAACACTCCAAGAAAATGCTGTCATAGTTTTCCGTCAGTGATGACAGTTTGCCACGTCAACTTACAACTGCGTTTGCAGAAATAATGACAAGCACTGTCAGAGTGTTATCGAAATTCGAATCCATAAATGTATCTGTAATTATACAAATAGAAAGTAGTGTTTGCTATGAAGCAGAGAAATCAGGAAACTGATAAATAGATTATCCAATTCTCTGGTCACAAGCTGTTTCTGGCTTTGGTCTTCATCAGCTGTCATAGTTTTTAGAGTGTTACACCCTAGGTGGTTCTACTTATGTGTTGCTCGCCTTTAAGTTAAGTTGGGAGTTCTCGATTAATGAATATATGGATATCCAGCTGTAGATCCTTCTCATGGAGGATGAAACAAATATTCTAGCAGAATATTTCCCTCATATATAAAATGTCCCATAAGAGCAATTCAGTTATCGAAAACTTACAGCGGTAATTACATTGTATCAAGTCACCATAACAACACATTTGAAACCGTATCGCTAGACGTCAGTAAACAACACAAATAAATGTCAGATAGACTTCAAAAATAGAAAACATTTCGCGTTTTGGTGAGTGCTCCATACAATCTATAGAGGAAAGTATAAATAAACAAAAAATAACATTTCCTTGACAATTTCTTTATTCGTGAAATATTCCAATGAATTACATTCTTGCATAAAAATGACCAGATAATTTTGCATTCTATCGTGATATCTTATACAAATTGCATTCGGTTATTTTCATATTTTGTAAAAGAGCCCTCGTCCTTCGGACTCGGTCACTTTCGCCAAAATATGAAAATAAACTCTTGCAATTTTTAGATATCACGCTTCCTTGCAAAATTATCAGAAATTTTTATGCACTCGTGCAATTATAACCGATAATATTCTCACTCTTATTTCCATCGCTGTTCGAAAATTGGAAGCAACAGAGATAATCTAAGAATACTGCACTGATTGGGAATGCAGAGGCGAGAGTTTTCTGTTTTAATAAGGGATGAATAACTTCAATATCCGGAACAATCTTCTGTTAACTCTGGATTCGTACAAACGCTAAAAGGGGATATCATGCTCTGAGAGGAATTTGAGAAACTTCTCATGAAAATTATTTCGTTTTCCCAAACGAATCTGAATGTTCTGATTCCAATTTAAGTCTTTACTAATGAAATCGTTTCGGCAGGAAACTTTCTATATTGTCTTGCTGATGAAATACCATTGTCAAAGGTTTTCGTTCACTTTTGAAGTTATTCCGCCCATTTCGATTGAAGGTAATTTGAAAAAAGTTGTTAATATTAGTAATCTTCAGTTAGGATTAAAGTTTGCTGATATGACCAGGCAATCAGACACTTCATTGAGGTTTGAACATGAAATCGAATATTTCAATGAATATTTCCCTCATATATAAAATGTCCCATAAGAGCAATGCAATTATCGAAAACTTACAGCGGTAATTGCATTGTATCAAGTCACCATTACAACACATTTGAAACCGTATCGCTAGACGTCAGTAAACAACACAAATAAATGTCAGATAGACTTCAAAAATAGAAAAACATTTCGCGTTTTGGTGAGTGCTCCATACAATCTATAGAGGAAAGTGTATATGAACAAAAAATAACATTTCCTTGAGAATTTCTTTATTCGTGAAATATTCCAATGAATTACATTCGTGCATAAAAATGACCAGACAATTTTGCATTCAAACGTGATATCTTATACAAATTGCATTCGGTCATTTTCATATTTTGTAAAAGAGCCCTCGTCCTTCGGACTCTTGCAATTTTTAGATATCACGCTTTCTTGCAATATTATCGGTAATTTTTATGCACTCGTGCAATTATAACCGAAAATTTCACACCTCTACTTTTCAACCAATAAAATGCCTCAAATCTGACTAATTACCATGGCAACTAAAGAAAAAACGCACCACGATATTCAGGGGAAATATTTCTTATCTAGAACTCTCAAATAATATAGATATACCTGTGGAAAATGCAAAACACATTTCTTTCAACTTCAGCGACCTAAAATGTCGATAGACTGAACTCGTACCCATCTGAGTTTATCATTTGGTCTAAGTAGAGTTGGTGATATGTTTAATCTAACGAAATATGGTAGATATACCTACAAGGGATTTTTTTTCGAAATTGCGTCATGTTACTTAATTGGTGTAACTAAAGTTGGTGATTTTTTTTTCATCGAAATATGGTGGACATACCTATATGATTTTTTCAAACAAGAAATTATCGAAAAACAGCAATACCCCGACCAACTTGACAATCAGAGAAATTTATTAAAAATGTCAGGTTGGATTAATTTTTTTTTTCCAAATTATGGTGTGAAATTTTCTTATCGAATACCACGCAAGTTTGAATTTCCCCTGGAAAGTTTCTTTCGGGTATGAATATTATAAAAATAAATTTCCTTTTCTCTTCACCACTCGGGATAATTATCAAAACATTTCTGCCCTCTAAAGAATTTCTGGAAATAATTCAAGCTCTTATGATCTCATGAGTGAAAATTTCAAACCAACAGTTTTCAATTAATGAAATGTGTATTTTTTTCCTCGTTACCCTGACGAATCAGGTACCGTTGAATGAATTATGGTGAAATTTTTTACGTAAGCAGAGAATAGTATTTTGGTCGACATAAAACGTCACTTACCCTCTTTGAGCAGAAGTACTTTAACAAAATGTATCGTTCTAATTCTGCGCTTGAGCAGTTCAAATTACCATAACTGGCCTTTTGCTCAATGTTGTTATTTTTCCAATCAGGTAAACCTCAAAAAATATGAGTTTAGGGATATATTAACTGTAGGTGAAATCGGGATTACTACTCTAATTATTTTGAGGGCTCATTGCTGCATGTTCAATTTGCCATTTTGATCAGATTTGATAATTGGATATTTTATTTAGAGGTGCATTTCTTTTTGTCGTCCATGTTCACTGAAATGTTTGACAAGACTACCGGATGACAGATGAGCAATAATATGTTGTGAGGAAAACCTATTTGTTAGAATGAAATAATAATGTTTCTTAAAATATACATGTAGTGTAGAAAAAATCCCAACAAATCCAAACGAACCTTTTTTTATCAGTCGTTGATAAAGTATAGTATTTTTCTCGCGTATAATGGCTATTATTCTCTCGGTAATTAGCCACCTCGTGAATATTAAACGCTTATTAAGCATTTGTTAGATAATATACTATTTCATATCCTCCGAACATAAACATCAATTTTTTTTAAGAGAACGTTAAGACTGGCAAATTGATGAACATATCCAATACGATATTCTTTCAAAGCAGTACGACTGGGGAAATTGAACCAATAAATGTACTAAACAATTCCTTTCGTGACACAACTCTCACTCTTTTGGTGTTTTTTTCAGTGAAGACTTGAAAACATGAGTTGTATTCTGGAAGGGAAGGTAAAAGAAGTTATTCTTATCCTGCAAAGAGCTTCGTTTTCCTGAAAGGAACCAATCGTCGTGCTCAGTTTTTTTAGTGAAATCTTGAGGAACATGAGTCTTTTTCTGAGAGGGAGTGTAAAAGATGTGATTTTTTTCCTGAAAAGAGCTTGGTTTTTCTGAAAGGAATCAATCATTTCGCTTTGTTACATCGTTCATGTATATTGCATGACTCATTTAACATTCCCCATCGGTTTTTCCGTAGATGTTTTCCTGTCACCCAACTCAATGGGGATACTCTATTGAAAATAATCCTGAGTGTAGTGAGTAAAACGAGTTTTAACTCCGACAAAATCTCCTGCCTAAAATTGTTTCGTTTTCCCCAAAGGATTACTTCAGAACTCCCTTTTTTAACGCATCTAATAATCTTTCTCTTCTGTTTTTAAATGAAAATAGTGTGTTGATTGTGTGATAATGGAGTCAAGTTATAGAGTCAATTTTTCTCACACTTCCGTGCAACGTCACAGTTCAAGGAATCGATTGAAGATTGCTATAATGTGAAAACAATGATGTCTTGGGTTTATTTTTTTAAGATCATCGGATATTATTGATTCATTCCTAGAAATCTCACATTGAAAGGTAAGCTTCTCAGCTCACACATTTTTTGACTTTCAGTTGGCGACTTTCTGGGGGTGTGTCATCTAGTTTACGGAAAAACCAATTCCAAACGCATTGTTTTGAAACCAATGGCATTTAGAAAAGTTCAACATAGTCGAAAAAAACATTCATTCTTGGTGTCACATTGGGAGAAAACTATGAAGAGAAAAGAAATAAATAGTTTCACTTTTTGTCTACTGTTTCATCGGTATCAGGTGATGAAGATGTTAAGGATCATTTTCGTTTGTAGCATTTCCCTTCTTGTGTTGGTTAAGTGATTGGTTCTCCATTCCTCTCATTAGATAATCGAGCTCATCAATAAGTCCCAATCTCTAATGGCAGACATTAGAGAGAACGGATGCGAAGTTATGTGATGCGATGAAGAACTTTGTTCTATCAAACGCCATGTACAACCTCTTGGTATTGAAAATGATATAAATCACTGTTGTTTGTGAAAAGTGCCTGATCTTTGTAGCAGTTTCTCTAGATATATACTTGTTTGGAATAACAATGGTTGTTTGCTTCAACAAATCCATTACAGAAAAGATACATATATTGAACTCACCAAGCAAGGTGTTGCAATAAAACCCATGAGGCACAATCACATTGACAAAGATATTTGCGAATATCTCAACTTTCATTGATTATTGGATGTCTCGAACTTTGTAGAATATGACTTGACATAAGATGGGACGTGAATTTATTAATATTATCATCTGAAAAGTTTTGTGTCGATTGTCTCTAGACGACAGCTTTCTTTGTAAATTTCCATTCTTCAGAAAAGCTATACAATCAAAAAACAATTTTTGAATATTTAAAATAAAATCTTTTCATGAATTGTGGATATCCTCCTCGTTTAATAAACAATTTAATTTTCAATAAATCGTCCATCATGACTACCATACAAAGAAACCAACCTGAAGCACCCAATACAAATCAGATAACTTATTTTTCTATTCCACATATTGATCATTTATCCTTTCAACTCAAAAAGATCCTCAAAAAAATTCCGAATGTTCAAATTTCATTCAGAAATACATTAGACATAAAAAATATTTTCAGCAAACTCAAAAACAATCATCCAATTTCACATAAATCCAATATAATCTAGTCTATTCCTTGTATTAATTGTAATAAAAAGTACATTGGGCAAACCGGCAGACTACTCAAAGATAGAATAACTTATCATAAGAGTGATATAAGATTGAATAAAAATACTTGCATGTTAATAAAACATAGTCACGATCAAGATCATAATTTTAATTTCAATCAATAATGTTACAATTTTAGATTCCTCAAGTAATTCACAAAAAAGACTTTTTTTAGAA
Source organism: Zygogramma bicolorata (assembly GCA_032362365.1). Lineage (NCBI taxonomy): Eukaryota > Metazoa > Arthropoda > Insecta > Coleoptera > Chrysomelidae > Zygogramma > Zygogramma bicolorata. The sequence continues at coordinate 173,067 of JAVJAQ010002252.1, forward strand.
ATGACTGATATTTTCAAACATTCTGATTGTTTAAATTCAAGAAAAGACATAGAAAGTCTCAACGTGATGTATACTTACTTACTCCATCTAGACAATAACAACAGATTTCGAATAATTCACTAATTTTTGTACGAATTTAATTTGACAAACATCAAATTTCATTTTCATAAAATTCAGCAAGGTTCATATATTATTTTCAACTTCGTTTTTATATAGATTATTGAAAAACCAGTAGTTTTATGTCAGTGTCCCAACCCATACCAATCAATGCCAATGTCACTTATATCAGTACATTCTAACGGTTGAGGAATTCAAACCCCTTTTTCCCAATTTTATATATATTTCACTAGTTTTATACATACAATATTACAAGATATATACAAGTATGAAGGAAGAACATAGAATTTGCAGCTTCTTATTTTAATCTCACATTTCGTAAGTTAATTCCGCTATACTGTATTTTAAATAATTAAAATTGTTTTTTGATTGTATAGCGTTCCTGAAGAAGAGCCAAATAGACTCGAAAGCTCGAACTGAAATAAAGAGTACACTTATTCCTCAGACTGCAAAACCCGACATAATCTCTCATATCATAGAGAGAGAGACAGGAAAGACACTTTATTTCATAAACTCATTTGATATATTGTTCTACAAAATCTACCGTGCCATCGACATTCATTATTGTTGAGTGCTGAAGAACAGTCACTTTGTTTGCCTCAGATATTATCAGTAAATGAATTACGAAAAGGCTGTGAAATAATTGAGATAATTGAGAAAACCAATAAACCACTGTTTTGTCATGAACTTAAAAGGAACAGCAATGTTTTATCACCTCTAATAAGTACAATTTCACGATTTCTTTTCTCGAAAATAGATTTTCACAATTGACCCACCAACAACATATTATGCTGTAATAGCTCCTGATGGTGCAGTCATTGTGAGATCCCAACTTATTGAGACCATATTCAACCGTTGGAAGAATCCATAGGTAAGTGTGAGATAATAGCATATTAATGAACGAGCGTATAATAATAGCCTTCAGTAGAATACTATACTTCATTCACGACTCATAAAAATTTTTGTAGAGAATTTTGTTGGAGAATTTTGTTACACATTATTAAGAACACTATCATTTTATTTTAACAGATATTTCATACAATACATTATTGTTCATCTATACACAGTACATATTTATCGAAAATTATAATAACTGTATCTCATGATGATTAACACAAAAATCTTTCTATTCAGCTTAACAAATATCACGTATCTCAATCAGTTCAATCACCGATGCCGTGATATCGTTAGACGAAAATAAAAAAACTATTTTGATGGATTGATGAGCTCACCGATGGATTTAAGAACTCGCCTTAAGACCTCGCCTATTATTTTTAAAATCAGATTTCGTCGTTTTTTCATCAGAGAATTGATACCAAAAGCATATGAAAATACTTCAATAGGTATATTGCATGACATAACGACTCAATTCTCATCAGCATTTACGAACAAAATAGGTACATGCGTAAATTTCTTGCACATATCCTATTTCATTTATGGAATAATTCTCGAGTAGAAAATTGGCCATCTTCTTGAATCTCAAATGTAAATTTTAAGTTATAAGTGTTTTTATAATAATTTCTATGTTGTTGCTGTTTCATCTCTCTAAAGTGATATGTCTTGAATGATAAGTCATAAATGGTAGGTCTTGAAGTTTTTTATAAATCCACCCTTTGTGTTCGGTGGCGAAATCACAAATTCATTGGTGGCGAATATCAAACAAGCCTACCTAACCGGGAAACGTCGGTCTACCATGTCGTTAATTCACTTGAAAATTCGAGGTAATTCAAAGTTCAAATATAGCTTGTTTGCTGCTAATCAATCCGAATGAATTGAATCACCGGTAGCAATACTAATATTTGTTTTCATTCTTTGCAGGTCGGTGCCACAAGTAATATCTCTGAACAGCGGGTAAATTGGAGTTCATGGTATGTTATGATAACGGCAAATACACGAGTTGGATGAGGTTTTTTGCCGATGCCAAAGAGTTGATTCATGTTATATAATATACAGTACTCTTCATACTAGTTTCCAGAGTGTCCATACCAGCTCGAGAAACAAAAATTCAAAGAAACATTTACGTCAATAAGATTAACGATGACTTTGTGGAAATAATAGGATGGGATAGCATGAACTTGGTGGAATTTAATGCTTGGAAAACTCAGGCATGTCTCTTCTCAACGAAAGCCGATCTATCATCATCTAGTATTCAGATGTCAGGAGTAACTATTCCTACAAAGTCGAGTATCTCGATGCTAGGAATTACGATCAGTGATAATCTCTCATGGGAAAACCATCAATCGCTAAAGGTGTTTCCCAGAAACTTGGATTTCTATTTCGTGCGAAGAATACTTCCTTTCTCGTCAGCTCATAATGATCTACAAGACTCAAATACGACCTGTCTTGGAATACAGTTTTCATGTGTGGAGTTCGGCACCAAAACATTAATTGAGGCTTCTCGATTCTATTCAGAGAAAGGCAATCCGTCTTGTTGGTGATTCTTCGCCCACAGACTCGCTCACTTCATTGGACATCGTAAAAGAGTCGGAGACTTGTCTACCTTCTATAGATATTTTCACGGTCGGTGCTTTTCTGAATTGCTATCAATCGTTCCATCCTTGGCAATATCTAGACGGATGACTCGACGAGTACAGAATTCCCAGTCCTTTGTTGTGAATTTGGAAACCTGTCGAACCTCTCTTGCTCAGGGAACTTTCTTCAATAGAACAGCTGAGCTTTGGAACTCCTTGCTGAAAAAGGTCTTTCCTGAGGCTTACAAAATTCAAAAATTCAAAGTGAATATTAACTCTCGTGTCTCCTGTCCCTTGATTCACGCGGTGTTCTTTGAACATTACAGGGCTTCCCTTTCGCTTCTTTAACGGCTGTTATAGAGCTTAATTGGAAACAATGTGGTAATAATCTACAGTCAGATTTTTTTATCGTATTGCAGCAGATTAGAAATCAAGTAAGTATACTGTCAGTGCGATTTCTCAAGAGAATAAAGACAACAAAGCTCACAAACCACCAAGAAGCTTACAAATACTGCAGTACTGGATAAAGTTGTTATGCGTAATAATATTTATACCATATAGGAACGTAGTAAGTATTTGTAGTTTATAAAAATCACTATTTTCAAAAATAGTTTTGATGTAGCTATTCAAAATATGTGTTTCAAACCATTGGAAGGACATATTACTCCAAGTCCCCTACTGGAAAATTATTTTGTGTTCAAAGTACAGTTTTCTTCGAACTTCTGCCAATATTGAAAGAAGACTCACATAATACTCATTTTTCTTCAAATTCTAGGTGGATTTCAGAAATTAATGTATTGACGCCATGTATTCTGGAGAAAACTGCTTTTCACATAGGAGATGTGGTGTACTTGGTACAGGAATTGCGCCACAAACTGCCTATCCAAACTTTTTTTTGTAATCTGTGGTAGGCACCAATAACCTAACCATCAATACAATATATTGCTAACCAGCAGGAGCTGGTCGAGAAGGAGATATGCTGCATTCTCAAAAATGTTCTGGAAGATCACTGAAAAGTGATCAATGAATACTGACTGATATACTGAATCTTGACCTCCCTCGATATTTATAAAAATTCATATGCTGAGGTTACAAGTTTGCCCAGGTCACCGTACTAAGGTGAAATGCTTAGCACGCATCTGTGCAAGTTTGCGAATTTGGAAATTGTTTTATATTCCTATATTCTTCAGGTTGAAACATCTCTCAATTCATGTATTTGTTCAAATGGATTTGAACTTTTCATATTTGACAATATAGCTAAATTTGTTATGAGAGTGGCTACAGAAATCAATGAAATAAACTATAGGTCCATATTCAAAAAAAATCATTTGATGAGGAAATGTAATGAACGAAAGTCGCATCGAAAATTGCTCCATATCAGATTTTAACAAATATAAAACAGTCAAATAAATTCCTCTGATATTTTTATACCATTCGAAAGGAATGCACTAGAGACAGAAAACGATATAAGATAATTCTAGTTTCCTAAAATAGGAAACTTCCGATGAATTCAACCTACCTTATAGGTCTCACGTTTCCGAAATAGCAATCGTAGGATCAGTTGAAAAAAAAAGGCCTGCATGGAAAAATATAAAAATCAGGATGTTCCTGGAATGAAAAACAAATTCCTGTAGTTTTACATGGCTCCCATTTCCAACTATCAACGGGATTGAAATTTTTACGACTTCGAAATATTCGACTTGGTTTCTATAATTCCCATTGAAATATGGCTTGGTAGACGAACATAAATTCAAATATATGGACTTATTCGGAATAACTGCAAGGTAGCTTTCCCGTGTGTTATTTTCAATTGACTGAATGTAAAATCCAGTGGCCCATAAATAATCCAGAGTCACACTTATTTATTTTTTTGAAGATCTGAACTGGTCTTTTCTGACTCCGAAAGAATTATATGAGAATGCAAGATATCTGACAGTTTCATAGTATCCATAAAATTTTCTGGAGCAATTCCAACGCGGAAATAACAGAACATAGCAATTGTAATCCTCGTGAGCTTTCACTTTATATAGTTGATGGTGTTGGTTAAGAGTCACTGATCAATTGTATACAGTGTGTAACAACAAAAACTTAACAGAGCCGTTTTCGAATATAAAAAGTAAGAGTTTTAAAAAAAGCTTGGTCACGGCGATTTTTGATTAAACGGGGACACCTTCCAGACTAATCAGATATTTTGTAGTACGCACCCCCTCGGAGGGGTGCGTCCGACGACCCTTATTTAGATAGGGAAAGTAGGTCGAGTGGCACCTTGTTTTAAAGGTCTTTCGAATACCTTTTCAACCCTGTTGAAAAACATTTTTGTAACAATTGGTATCCAACCCCATCCCCATAAAAAATCTTCTCGTAATAAACGAAAAATATGAAATCACATAGACATGTATTAGCAGGTTGTCAAAAAAGAAAAAATTTATTTTCTTTATGAAAGTTCTGAACGTAAATTGTACCTCAAGAACAATTTGATTTATTTTAAAAAGCGTTGAACTCAATACAAATACCTTCAAAACTTCAAATTATCTCGAAAATTGACTAATTGACTAATTAACTAATCGTCAAAAAAAAATTCTGTTGACAGAGTTTTCGTTCCCTAACATTGATCTTCCTTGCCATCATTTTACTGTCATTGTAATCTTCAATGACAGTAAGGATGTATTCTAATATTTAAAATTCATCAGTCTGTCTGTTAGTTGTGTTCTCTTTTTCGCACTTCCTCAAAGCTTGATGTTTAACCGATATATTTTTGACACCGCGAACAAATAGAATTCAATGGGTACAATTTTTTTTGTTATATTAGTTGGTTCAGTTTGTGTCAATATTGAACATGGAGCATTTGTTGTGTTGAATATTGTTCCAACATTATACTTGTTGCCGATCCATTCCAAATTTGAGTCAAGCGAGAAGTTGCTGACTAATAGGGCATGTTCCATTTAAAAGGAACTGATTTTTGAATAACGCAGAAATATTTTCAAGTAGATTGGGATTGTGCCCTTTCAAACTTGTATAGATTCCAATATTAATTCATAATTGTTCCAGATTTTGGTAGATTAACACCCCAGAAAAACTAAGAAGGAAATTCCTTTCACCACAAAATAATGAATCTCAAACACTACCCAGTAGATACATCTGGGCACATAAAAACAAAACATTAATTCGGGAAAATATTGATGAACAAGGAATCTAAGACCACATTGTTGATTCAAGTGTTTAACGATATCAAGAAGTTCTAAAAGAATATTTTATCTGATGTAATATCTTAAATGGATAGATACATTATTATAAAAATAATTGAAGTGTTATTGAACATGATTGTTTCAGTAATAATCGGACAACCCAAAGCTATTCTTGTTTTCCGAAGTTAACGACCTTCCTGAATTCAAAGCAAAAAAACAGTAACAGAACTACAGGTCCATTTTTGAGAAAAATTGGTGAAGGCGGCCTTATGCAAACAAAACGTAGTGATGAAAATATGATACGTGCTTGGTATATCCTTCATGAAGTTCGATAAAACACCTCCCTATACTTTTTTCATACTTTGTATGATGAAGATACCAGAGCATAAAAATCAGAAACATCGATTTAAAATATTTTCGAATTATCAAAAAATCCAATTTTTGGTTCATAATTTCTAATGGAGAAGAGGTATCGAAGAGGACATTTTATCACAATTTTTCACTTCTAGTCGGTAAAGACATCAAACACAAATTCATACAGTGCGTCTCGAAAGTCCCCTCCCCCCCTCTCCAAAACTTTAGACAAGTACAAATATGTCGAAATAGGGAGACTAACAAAAACTCCAGCTCATTTGACAACTATCCAGAAGCGGAGCTTGAATTTTGAATTCCAGTATTAACTGTTTTAATTCATCACAACTCTGCGTTTTTTTGAGCGAGTTGCCAAAACTGACATGAACACAAACAAATTTAGTATCATTGAATAGGTTGTTTCGATACCTTTCAAAAGAGGTGTCGCTTGCCATAGGGTTCCATTTGAAATTATTGGTCATCAGGGCCTTGTGACATCATCTTTGCCGATTTCAAAATCACTAGTAGGGAAGTTTACAACCTTTTAATATTCCGTTTCCAAATTCCACTTGTTTATGCATAATCGTCCAATGATAAGAGGAGGGAGGAGACTTTTCAGAAGCACTGTATACGTTTGGAGCTCGCCATCCAGTAAAAAATGCATCACAAATTTTTTTCAACTCGTTCTCAAGTTCGGAGAAGTATTTCCATAAACGATACCAAGCGAACCATAAATCCATTATGAAAATGAATCAGTACACAGAATCTGTACGAAGCCAGACATCAAAGAATGTTAATATATGGCTATCTGCTATTCAACCGCAGTGCTTTAATTATAACCGGTGGAATAAAACCGCCACATCTGGAGAATTATTACTCATGTTGCGGAAAATGTTGGAATTTGCGATTTTTCAACCTGTGTTTTCCCAACGAATTATCACTGTAAGGTAGAAAATCTGGATTTTCTGCATTGATTCTAGGCACGTATTTCATATTCAGATTATTTTGCCAAGACTTCTGAATGAAAACGATTAGTGTTGGTTGTTCGTTTGCAAACCTATCGGATAGTATGTCATCACATATACAGGGTGTAATATAAGTATGTTAAAATATTCAAGTGACATTTGCTTGAATGTGATTGACAATTTACCTTGCTGAATGGTTATGGTTCGGACTTCCATTGTCTATATTATTAACTCTATTGAAACCTGTTGCTAAGGACGGTAGAATAAAAAAACAACACGAGTGAGGAAATCAAATCCCAAAAGAAAGGTTGAAATGGATTTTTCGGTCAATGATGGAATTAAGGATTGATTGATCAAAGGAAATGATGTTGTTACAAAAAATCGAGATATCGAACATGAAATATGAGTCGAAACATTTTTAATAAAGTAATAAATGAAATAATATTGTGACAAGAAGATTGAGGTTTCATTTTCTGTTGATATATGGGTAAATCTTTCATAGAGGTTTGAGTTATCCAAAAAAAGGAAGAGCTCATCTGAAAGAGCAACTTGTCGGCTATATGGCATATTACAATACAATACTTTATTTCCTGAGACTTTTTTACAAGCATGGAAATCGTCACATATACAAGTAATGATTGGAGTTGAAATATAAAATAATAATAATATCAGGTGATGAAATATGGAATACACAGGCGAAAAAAGGAAAAATATACATATATATTGAAAGTACATAAAATTTTTTTTTTATTTTCAATAGAAGATGTTGAAGATAGTCATTAAAAACAATTACACAAAAATGGAGTGCGAACAATAAAATACTAAACAAGCAAGCAAAGCAATGGTGATGTCACCCGGTTAGATCAGTTTGAAAATATTCGTCAAGTGAGTAGTAGGCATTTTTGTACAGAATACTTTTAACGCTATTTTTGAACTTTATGGGATTAGACATTTTCTTAATGAATATAGGAAGTTTATTGTAAATTTTTATAGACATGATATGAGGCCCGTTTGATACAGATGTTAACTTATGTACAGGAACTATCAGATTATAATTTTGTCGTAGAGTATAACCGGCGGCTGTGCGGATAGTATCTCGATACTGAAACTCATGGTAATGATTCTTAACGTAAGTGACACAATTTAAAATATACATGGATATCACAGTTAAAATTTGCAATTCAGTGAATAACTGCTTACAAGAATCACCATATTTGTTGAAGCACATGGTTCTTAGTATTTTTTTTGAGCAATCAATAGATCATTCAATCTGTTACAGTTACCATAGCAGACTAAGCAATAATTTAGACTAGAGTGAACATAGGCATAATAGTAACTCAATAAAATATACAAGGGGACAACATTTCTAAGATTCCAAATAACGAAACAATGCTTGGATAATTTAATAGAAACAGAGTCAATATGATCATTCCAGGATAATTGGGAGTCGATATTCAAGCCCAAGAATTTGACTGATTTTTTTTGTACAATAGATTTAGTATTGGCTCTAACCAATATACTACAGTCCATTGCCCAAGAATTTGACTGATTTTTTTTGTACAATAGATTTAGTATTGGCTCTAACCAATATACTACAGTCCATTTCTCTAGGCGAGAAAACAATGGTATTTGTTTTATTACTATTTAGTACGAGTCCATTTCTAGCGCAGTAACCAAGCAAATTTGCAACTGCATTATCAGCCCGTTCAGATAAATCTTCACAGGAAGAAGAATTCAATACGAAGGACGTGTCATCAGCAAACTGTACAGTACAATACTGTTGATTAATACTGGAGATGTCGTTGACGAATAAGAGGAAGAGAGTGGGGCCCAGTACACTACCTTGGGGAACCCCTGTTGAAATTTTTCGATTTTCAGAATGATATATTCCCGATTCGAGCCTAACTTTCACGGATTGTGATCTGCCTGTAAGATAAGTCTTAATCCATTTGAGGCTTGGGCCGCGAATTCCAGTGTTATAAAGTTTATCGAGGAGAAGTTGATGATTGATGGTATCAAATGCTCGTGACAAATCAAACAGAATAATAATGGATTTATCGCCATTTTCAAATTTGGATAAAACTTGATTGACCAGGGAGAGAGTAGCATCTTGAGTTGATAAACCAGATTGAAATCCATATTGGCTCTTAGCGAGTAGGTTATACTTTTTACAGAAGGATACAAGCCTACCGAGATAGGATTTTTCGAAGATTTTTGAAAATGAAGACAGCAATGCAAAACCTCTGTAGTTGGAGATAAGGTGTTTATCATTTTTTTTGTGAACAGGAACCACAATAGCATGTTTGAGACAGGAGGGAAATGAACCCTCAAGGAAAGATAGATTAAGTAAGTATGTGAGTGGTTCGATTATTAGTTCAGCGACATTCAACAAGACTCTGCTAGGCAATTCATCTATGCCGCTAGAGTTCTTAGACGATATAGACTTAATGATATCAAGAAGTTCAGTTTCGTCTAAAGGATGAAGAAAGAAAGAATTTGTTTTTATATCGTGATGATCTTCACCAGCAGGCTCAGTATCATTGATTAGAGAATTTACAGAGTCAACAAAATAATCATTAAAGACCTAAGGAATGACATGGCCATCATGAATCCGAGTTCCATCATCTGTTTCAAAATAATTCGGTAAACAATTTCTCACGTTGTGTGTCGTATTCTGTTTGATTATATTCCAGGCAACTTTGGATTTGTAATCAGCTTCAAGAAATTTTTTGCTGAAATACTCTTTTTTTGAAAAGTCGATTTTTTTTCTATGGTTCCTCAACAGAATTTTATATTGCTCATTAATAATTTCATCAAATTGAATTCTATTCAGATTAAAAATATCTCGAAGAAGTATACCTTCATTGATGATTTCTTTGGTGATCCAGGGTTTGCTTTTTGGAAGTTGGGTGTTTTTGATTTCACATAGAACAGGTGGAAATGCTTTGTCAAATAGATCGAGGAATAGAGTGTAGAATTTGAAAAATTTTGTGTCAAACTCAATGTTGTTAAGATATAAGAACTCCCAAGATTGGGATGACAGTAGAGTTTTAAAATGATTAATGTTTTGGTCACTGAACGCTCGTTTGAGAGTGTAATAGGGCTCGTCAATAGAGTAAGATTCAATTGAAGGTTTAATAATTTGGAGTGCATGGTCCGAAAAATCAGGATGAATAACAACAGAGGAAGTTTGGCAAGGGATGGATGAGAATATATTATCGATTGTAGACATACTGTTTCCCTGTATTCTCGTGTAATCGAAAATACATTGGTTTAATCCATATGAAGCGAGGAGATTGCGAAGATACTCCGCGTTTCTGTCATTGGAATTTGAGTGGAAATTGAAATTGAAGTCACCACAGATAAATGCCATAGATTTATGTTTATATTATGTTCATAATATTACACGGATTGAGCAGAACATGTAATGATTTACACATATATACTGTGAATGTTTGCTTTATATTCGATGTTATTTCTATTTTCCATTCTCTTTGCATTGAAACTTTTCCTAGAGATCAATTACCCTAACACCAAACTGATATTTTTGCACTCGACGCGCGTTTCGCTAACAAGGTTAGCATCTTCAGGAGAAGAGAATTGAGTATCAGTAAGCTGTAATATCATTTTGGTGATGGGATAATTGTTAGAAAAAGTCCTAGTTCGATATAGTTTTCATAGCTGTAAAACTGGATCACAACTTTAAAAATTCTTTGGATGAAACACGTATTTCAATTCTAATACATGCAAACTATTTTTTTATCATATTTCCAGAATTCAAATGGTGCATTATTTGCTACGCTGAATATTCTTAACTTCCATCTGCACGTGAAATATATCTAAAACGATTCTGAAGAAAATGCACGAACTTTAACAGGCATGAGTCTATTTCACGCTCGAGTTTGATGTCAGGCGATGTATTCAATTCCAATAATATTGAAGGCACGTGGGCACCATATTTCAGAGAAAATTTACTTGTTGTTAAATGAAACGAATAGCTCTTCCTCTAGAAGGAAGTTCGTTGAAAGGAACACAATACATTCCGTAAACGTGACGAGTTGAAGAGTATACATGTATATGAGACTCATGCATTTTTATCAATGCTGTCCCATTTTGAACATATTTCCATGGTTTGTACGACAATAGCATAAGGAGCATAAGTAGCCTATTACGCACGAGTGAAAATTGTGAGAAATTCGCTAGTCCACGTAACTAGCCTTATAGTAGGAGAACCAACGATGCTAAATCGGCTTTTACTCGAGCGTCATAAAGACCTATTGGGTTGCGAAGCTTAGATGATAAAAAGAAAAAAATGGTATATAATGTATAACTTTTCATCAGTGGGGGGAGCGGCTATAGATTTTCGAAAATGTAAAAAAAATATTGCATAGACATACTCGAGCGCGTCAAATATTGATATCATCTATGATGGGGGTGGTTGAGAATGAAAAAAAAAATCTCGAGCGCGTCAGTTTTTCTGAGGAGATGTTGAGTGAACCTAAAAAAAAGCTCTTATATAATAGTCGCCTATACCAAAATTATACAATAGTATTCCAGAAAACATAAAAACACTAATCAATATAAATCAATTCAAATGTCAGTTGAGGAATCACCCATTTGAAATTGGTAGATCTATACATCATTATTTCGATAACTGAAAAATGCAAAAACTTCACCATGGTATTTAAAACTGTGTTCACTGAATGCTTACATCTCTCTGATATTTCTTCATTAAACTAACCTTGTCTTTCAAACATATACACTACTTTTTATTATTTAAGTGTTAATTTTTCATTCAAATGGATTCTTTAATTATATGTATCAAACCGAAACAAGTGTTTATACACTTATCGGATTATTGTTTTGTTCCACAAACAATGTGATAAATGTTTATAATTTTCTGTATTTTATTTGTGTGAATAAAAGCGTATTTATTATATTATTATTATTATTATTATTATATTATTCTGGCGGATTCGCCCATTCTGCCCATTCAATTTTTTTTTATTTTCTTCAAATCATTGAACTCAATTGATTGAAAATCTCAGGAAAAAGCATGCAAATAAAAAAAATTGTTTAATTTTTTTAGTAGAATACTTGTATTGATAAGAAAATAATTATAAGCAATAAAATTTTCAAAATTTTAAATCGTTGGATATTCGTTGTGAAGAATATCATGGCAACAGAAACCTGATTGGGGAGGGGAATATAGGCATCAAGTAGCTGCACGCATTAAACTTCATCGATGAATTTATATTATTTCGGCTTGTGGAAATCGTCAGATTATATATTTTTTGCAATTCTTGAATTATTACCAGATAATTTTGCATTCAAGCGTGATATCTTATACAAATTGCATTCGGTTATTTTCATATTTTGTAAAAGAGCCCTCGTCCTTCAGACTCGGGCACTTTCACCAACATATGAAAATAAACTCTTGCAATTTTTAGATATCACGCTTTCTTGCAAAATTATCGGTATATTTTATGCACTCGTGCAATTATAACCAATAATTTTACTCGATGACTGACATTTTTCTATTATAAGCCACTACTTTACATATGGATGCATTAAGATCTAGTTGGTTGACTTCAAACCACATCTGTATATTTTCTAACTGTCGTTGCGTTGTATTACAATCTTAATTTCGAAAGACAAATATATATTTTTTGAATTATCTGCAAAAACAACTTATTTCAATCGACATAATTACTGATGTCATTAATAAATAACAAGAACAGAAGTGGTCCGAGATTCGATCCCTGAGGTACTCCAAATGAAAGATTGTAATAAAGAAATCATAGCCGTTATATGACGCATACTGTTCGCGTTGAAGTGAGTAAGATTCAATGAAAAGTTTTGATGAGTTATGGAAACCAAAATGGTGGAATTTTTGTAGAAGGATCTTGTGATCAAGTCGATCAAATGCTTTAGCTGAATCCGTGTATATCACATCAACTTGACAACGATTATCCAAGATATTCCTGACATCAAGAGTAAACGCTATTAAATTAGTTATGGTGGATTTTCTTGACATAAATCCATGTTATTGCAGAGATATGATATCACGAACTGAGGAATGTTCGTGATTATATATGGAAATTTCGAGAAGTTTTTTTCCTGTCCAGTGATTTTCATGCTGTGACCAGTATTTTCCTCCCTGAAATCATTCTCATTGAAATACACATATGTTATTAATGGGAGAAACGAAAAGCAATTATCAAAAACCGAACCCATATGCAACCAATTTCATTAGAGAATCTCGTCACCCCTGAAACCGTCACATACATATCATTCATCGCTTGAAATTTTGCCTCCCCTCTATCCGTATATCTCCTCGTCCTGTTCGACTTTGAAGTGCTCAATATTGGGGTAATGATGTTTACGTGTTGTCGATCACAGGATGGCGAATTACATATTCATTCAGGAAATTGGGATGCTGCGAAACTAACAATGACGCTCAGACATTCGGTCACCTTTTCGCCCACGTCTCGTTAGTGGTTCGTGCCACTCAAATGTCATTAGTCTTTACTGCGTCGCTCAAAGGAGAACGTCCGTGGAAGGAATAATGGAAAAACAATTCAGACCTGATTTATTCATGATGAGCTCTGCGGACTCTGTATGTGCCTGGATGGGAAGATAACACGATTGTATACGTTATGATTTTGATTAATCATCATTCCAAAAGGTGCTTGTTTATGAGTAACTTTCAGGTTGGAAAGTGGACAAAGGGATATTACACAGTGTTAACAATGAACTGAAGTTTGTCAAGCAAATTTCATGGTTGGCGTTCACAAGAGAAGTGGAAAAAAAAACACTTGAAACTGTAATAGTTCGACTTTTATTCAGTACTAGCTGACCCGGCCACGCGTTGCTGTGGCTAAAGTTTTTGTTATATTACATTATAGTAAACAATCTAAGAGGAACAATAAGAGAACATCAGTCACGGGGTCCACTATGCTCTTTCACACAGATGGTATTTGTAAAAAAATATGGTGATCTCCTTATTTGACTTTCTACTACTATAACCCTTTAATACAATGAAATTATTTACGAACAAAGACGAAAATGTTGATGTTGGTATACAAATTCACTGGATTGAGATTTGAAGGGGAAGTACGTTGAATACAATTAATTAAAATGTTCTTACACTTGATATTAAGCAGAAATCAATAGATACAAAATAAAAATTTATCAGATTTATTATTTCCATTTGATTTTATAACAAATATAAGTATATTACAGTATAATACAGTAAATAACATGTGACGCTTAAACTCATGAATGAGGTAGGCAAGGCAGACACTCTTAAACGGTTTCCCAACACGTGAACACGCAACATATAGTTGCCCATGAGAAAAACATGGATTTTCCAAATCTAAACCATTTGTTGTGCATGACCTTTTGCTGTCCTGATTCTTTGAGCTGGATTTCTTGATTCAATTTGTTCTGCCAACTGATGGGCTCAGCAGCGCCATCTATTGATTACTTACTCAACCCAGTCGAAAGGTATCGAAAGGTATCGACATCTTGATTCAATTTGTTCTGCCAACTGATGGGCTCAGCAGCGCCATCTATTGATTACTTACTCAACCCAGTCGAAAGGTATCGACATCTGTTAGAATCATTTGGAGATAACAGATAATTGTGAATCACACGGGAACGCTGTCGAACGGGATAAAAAGTATCCTATGTCCATCTCCTGGCTCTAAGCTACCTCCCTACCAATTTTCAGCCAAATCTGTTCTGCCGTTCTTGAGTTATAAGTGGTGTAACTAACACGACTTTCTTTTATATATATAGATGTAGGTATAGTAAGTCGTATACATATCTGTTTCTACTATTAATAATTTTTATTACCAAGAAGCGATTGTGGAACAACAAATATACTTGATCTTTTGTAAAAATAAAATAACTATAATCAGAATGGATATAAAAATAAAATAGAAAATTATATAAGAATAAATAAAAAAAAATTGAACTAAAAAATGAAAAATAAATAATAGTTTAAAAAACTAAAAAAACACGCTTTTATAGCTAACCGAACTAAAAAATAGAAAATAATTTTTAATTACAAAGAGTTTATATTACGGTAGTAGAAGGCTAAACAATCATTCATAGTCAATCAGCTCAAAATAAAATTATAATAAAATTTAAGTAATTAACAGAATAAAGTAATTCAGAGTAAAATCGTGGGGTGCTTGATATATTATATTTATATTACAATCATTCTATCGGTAATTATCTTTGAGAGGAGACTGACTTATGAAATGTAGTAAAATGCACCCCACGCTTTTTACTCCGAATTAGGTAATTTATTCTGTTAATTACTTAAATTTTATTATAATTTTATTTTGAGCTGATTGACTATGAATGATTGTTTAGCCTTCTACTACCGTAATATAAACTCTTTGTAATTAAAAATTATTTTCTATTTTTTAGTTCGGTTAGCTATAAAAGCGTGTTTTTTTAGTTTTTTAAACTATTATTGATTTTTCATTTTTTAGTTCAATTTATCAATTAGTTTCTAGTGGAAATGTGATATTTCTTACGAATCATTCCGCAATCACATCATTTCATTTAAAGCTTCACTATTGCATGGGGTACTTCCTGTTAACTTAGAGCAATCAAGTTCTTCAATCCGAATACCGTCTAAAGATCTTACACGACTAAGTGCTACATAGGCTTGTCCAGCAGCAAACAATCGCGAGCCTAGATAACTTCTGGAAATTGGTGAAAATTATGCTCAAAGATTCCGTTACATACATAGTTACAACCCAAGCTAATAAAAGCGTGTTAATAAAAAAAAATTAAAAAAGCGTGTTAAAAATTAATATTAATAATTAATTAATTAATTAATAATAATGGAAAACTATGATCAAATTATTGCATTGTCATCGGTCCTTGATACGTATGCAAAGTTTCAAATTAATCAGACTTCTGGAAATTGGTGAAAATTATGCTCAAAGATTCCCTTACATACATAGTTACAACCCAAGCTAATAAAAGCGTGTTAATTAATGAATTATGTAAAAATAAAATCTTATCTATATATCTATAAATGAAAAAAAAAAATTATATTGTAAAAGTGGATGTGTTTAGGCTTGCGTAGATCCAATACTTCCAGAGGTGCATTCTTTTCAATTCGGATGTGATCGGCCACTCTGAATAATGGTTGTCCAGTTGAATGTGAATGAAATCCACTCTTTCGGCAATTTGCAATAGTTCTTAAAGCATGAGGAGTTAATATGAAAAATCTAGTTTCATTATATTTTGGCGAGCATACTATCGCAATTGCTTCCGGTATCAGTAAAATCATTTATTACATTGGAATTTATGGCACATGCCAGATTTCGCCGGATACAACCAAAATTATTTTTTATTATTATTCGTGATTTGTTGCTCATTATTGTTTATTGTTGATCATTATTTATTTCAAAATTGGTTGTGTATATTTCAGCAATTTTGAAGAGGAAAAGAGAGGATACGACTACTAGTGAAAGTGAAAATGAAATAGAAAAGCTCAACAATATACCACAGACCTCTAAACGGTTTGTGTATGCTGAGTGTACACAGAAAAATGGTTCAGGAGAATAGGGACGTCATTGAAAGTGAAGTTTTGAAACGGTTTTGCGAAGAACCTCGTCGGTTATTATTATAACTTTAAAAATTTGTATAAATTTTCATTTAATAAACATTTGTATCATACTCATTAGTTTTTCTTTTCCTGCCCTCCCTGAACAAAA
The DNA here is from genome assembly GCA_032362365.1 of Zygogramma bicolorata. Classification (NCBI taxonomy): domain Eukaryota; kingdom Metazoa; phylum Arthropoda; class Insecta; order Coleoptera; family Chrysomelidae; genus Zygogramma; species Zygogramma bicolorata. Next base: position 189,902 of record JAVJAQ010002252.1, read on the forward strand.
TCCTGGCTACGCCCTTGATAGTGGCTCACAAAATTATACGGTTTGGAATTTTCAAACAACGTGAAAGTCCTAACCTTAATCAGCAAAAGTTGACAAAGTGGTGCATATTCGTTAGAGTTTTCTTGAATAATGGAAAAACAATTCAGACCTGATTTATTCATAAAGAGCTCTGCGGACTTTGTATGTGCCTGGATGGGAAGATAGCATGATTGTATACGTAATGATTTTGATTCATTGTGTCTACAATAAACGTTATGGTGTTGTAAATATAATAGAACAGACTGAAAGAAACATCAGACGTACACTTTTCGGCAATCAAGTCAGTTAAATTCTTGTTCAAAGTGGCGCTGCGATATTATTTCGAATGATAACTAAAGTTTATCAAGAGCAATTTATGCTTGACTTTCACAGTAGAAGTGAAAGAACATAAACTGTAATCAAGATGAATAAAAACCCTGGTGTGTTGACTTATACCTAATAGATTGTTAGCAAATTTTCTCGACTTTTCGCTATCTTGATTTTGATCAATTTCAACTGAAGCCTTCGAGAGTTTGCCAGCAGAGGAGCACCTTACGTGATTTTAGTTTATTCTGTGGTGCCATGATATCCGTCTGATCGACGGCCATTCGATTATTTATAGATTTATAGGTTATGTTTATTTCATGGTCTCATGTTTTGCATGCAATTTCTTGCTTTCCCGCGAAATGCTAGAAATTATGTAGTCATCACATTTTGACTGATTATTAGTATTCCTTTTGCTTTCAATTTGATGAAAAATAAATCAAAAACTCTGTGATTGCGATGTGATTTTAAATCTTCCGAAACAATAGTTGTGAGTGAAACTGGAAAGTATTGATATCTTTCTACTTTCTGAGGAACCGAAGATGGGTAAGTACTTTTTTCTTCATAGTGTTAAAAAAAAATGTAATTTTAATGTGATTACGAGCCGATGATATGAGGGATAAGTAATACCTACACGTTACACGAGCGTTTTATTTTGAGCTTTGTAAATGGGTTAACTGAAGTTAATCGTACACTCCTCAAATGGTAGGTATAGGTATTCCATTTCAAATTGATATGAGTTGTTCTGGCTTTAAATATTCTAAATGAACGAGTTGTTCAGACCAGTCAAGATATACCTATTCTATGGAACTTTCAAATGCATTTGAATTCAAATCGAACTATCAAACATTTCCAAAAAATCAATAGCTTTTTATTAAACGAACTTGACCTTATCTATTTTGTATACTGATAATTGTATTGGTGAACGAAAGATCCCGCAAAAGTTTATCCAATGAGACCACCGGTAACGAAAATCACTCGTAAGCTGCCGCCTCAATGAAAATGAACACTTAGAAAATCGGATTTGTATCACCACCTCAACACCACCTACCGTCAAAAAATGTAAGTTCACTCTTCGATTTCTCAGGTCGAGAGGAATTGGCTAAACAAAAGCATATCGGTCAACGCACCAGGGTTTTTATTCATTTTGACTGTAATAGTAGCTCACAGAATTATACGGTTTGGTATTTTCGAACAACGTGAAAGTCCTGAACTCAATTAGCAAAAGATGAAAAAGTGGTGCAGAATCGTTGGAGTGTTTTTTTGAACGTAGCGCTGCGATCTCAATTTGATATCCCAACAAAAATGAAGTGGAAATTAAAATATTTGGTCAGCGGGATTGACGCCTTTGAACAAACCTATGATTGGCATAACGTTATTCTGCAAGGTCCGTTGAAAACACTACAATACATTATTGTCAAGTGTATATTCAAATTAGATTACTAGGAACCTACATTCAGCTTATACAAACCGAAACGAGTTATAGTTATTTTCTCCCTTCATAACCTCAAAATTAGTACTCTCATTCAACAGATTAAGAATAACTTTAACCACCATAACCATTCTACAAGGCATTCGAACAATTTGTCAGTTATGAAAATGAAAACAAGTTTAGCTCAAAAATCGATTTATTTTCAAGACATGAGATATATTACAACAAATTACCAAATTATTTTAAATTTTGTGGAAAACTGAAGTTCGAAAATGATTTAAAAAAAAGTTTATCAACGTATCATTTTTTGTTTTACGGTAAAATTTTTTCTATTTGCACACTCGTGAATTAACATTAGTGGTGTTTGGAAGTATTCCGATTTCATTACTTTATTCTCCTTTCCATTTTTATTAATATTATGGAACTTTTTTTCCCTACTATAAAGATAATGTACATTTCTTGAGAATGAATACCAATATAATATGAAAATACGACGGGAAAATTGACATATTACAATTATTGTTAATATTTTCTCGTGAGATTAATTTTTGTTTCTTTTGAACCTAATTTTATTGAATATGTTTTCGCGAAATATTTTCATAATTTGGTAGACCGATCAGAAATGTGACGTTTCTACTAGGTCGTCTCTGGTAGCCAAGTATTTTGTTCCCTTTGATTGGTGGAATTCATTCAGTTGACTGGAATCCTCTACTTATCCGTGCAGTAAACTATAAAGGAATTTATTTATTGGTGGGAGATGAAAAAGTAATTTTGTTATTCTTTCCAGCAACGGCAGTTGTCTGGTGAGAAAGCAATAGATGTCACACTGGAAACAACACAAAAGAAGTTGACGTAAGTATCGATCCATTTTTTGTTTATTTCTCGGTAGTCAATTTTCCCTAGCGGTACATTGAATTTTACGGTGACAAGATTAAAGTTTCATCCATTTTGCATAACTGTCAATAACATTTCGAAACTCTCTAGTGGTTAACGAAGAAAATTCCCTGAATTTCCATTGAATAATCGAATATCATCAATATGCAGCTAGAAAGCATTGCAAACTAGAGGCCAGAAGAATGTCGTTTTAACATTCATCCAGACCTGACAATAATAAAATTGGATCGGAATAGAAGAATTTGAAAAGCGTCAACTATATGTCGGCATTTTGTGAAAGTTATTGTTGGCTTTCTTCCAAGTCAAAAAGAAAACAAAACTTCTATAAAAGCGAAACATTAAATATTTAGCAATTACTCTCTGTTTTTATGTGCAGGATCAATCACTTTTTATTACTTGATTTGTGTAGCAATCACTAGAAATTTTAATGGAACAGATACAATTTATAAGATATTCATGCACAAATAAAAAGTAGTGCTCTTCTGAATATACTTTTAATTCACTCATAGGTGTTTTCTTGAAGGCAGCAATTCAATAGAGCACAACTTCCCTAATGATCCTTGGTTTTTCATATACAAAAGTATACCAACTTCTCATTCACAGATTACATCATATTTTGTTCTATTTTCCTTTTTTTCTATGGAGACAACAATGAATCAATTGTCTGTTGTCTTAGCAGAACTTGTTCTCCTAAAACTATATATATTCCAACGAAACCTCCCAGGAATTTTTGTTTCAACTGGTTCTTCGAGTTAATCTATCATCAGCTTCACAAAACTATGATAAAAAACGCCCTCAACAGGCTAGTACGAATTTGCGGTCGACAGTCGTGATAGATGAGGAAACTTATGTATTATTCTCAGTGTCTTCAATTCCTCCCTTGTTATTTGTTCAAAATAAATGTTTCGGTAAACAGGAACTTGTTACCTTTCGGCTTCAATTTGTTTGCTTGTTTCGTATGAAACAACTACTGAAAGTTTGTACGAGTGGAATTGTTCCAGACTTTGAACGATTGCAGCCGTCATTTCCACGAAAATCACACCTTGCTCTTTCGTGTGGCGTAACAACTTCTTGATGTTTGACATTGCTGTTTCTGTTTGATCAAAATCTCACTGAACAGAAGCCGTTTGTATAGGTATGTATACAGTACGTAGGTGGTTGATTTTTACGTTCAATTCGCAGTAATATCAATGACAATTTCACGTTACAGGGTTATATATACCGGGTGACCCGGAACCAATTACCCACCCTGTATCTTCGTTGTTATTTTGTAGTTGAAATTCGGTAGTTCAATTCGATGTCATAAGTGTACAGTTCAGCAAGTATCAAACCATCTATAACACTTCCCGCTTGACCGGAAATGCATCCTATTCTATTATTTCAAATGGAAAGTATAATTTTTTTTTTAGGAAATAACGATTTATTGATATATCACAGTTATACTCTCAATTCACAAACTACTGATAGAGTTGACATCTTATAAATATTATTTTTTGTATGCCTTTCATAACGGCATATCTTGATAGAAATATGCTATTAAGAATTAAATAATATGATGTAAGTAATAATAATTTTTGGAGAAACTTTTCACACAATATCTCTCATGTGGATTAGATACTTTTAAAATTGCATTCTTCTCCATTCTTCAACATCAAGTCTATCGTTTCTTGAATGCTAAGGGATTTTCAACTTTGGTGAGAAACTCCAATACAAATTGTAATAAAAAACATGGATTATATTGGAATTTATAACCAACTTCGAAAATTCCTATCTTAGCATTTAAGAAATGACAGACTTGATTTTGAAATATGAAGAACAATTTAATTTTAAAAATATCTTATCCGCATAAAAAAATATTGTGTGAGAAGTGTTTCCATGAAATGTTGTTACTCACATGATATTGGTCAATAAGTCTTTGCATACTTTCATGATAATGTTCCGTTACGAGGGAAATACAAAAAGTATTTTTTTATGAAATCATGATTATACCAGCAGATTGTGAATTGGAAGTATGATTATGATTTTTCATTGAAAAGATACTTCCATACCGAATCGTAATTTTCCAAAAAATATATATTCCATTAGGAATATGAAAATTGGATGCGCTTCCAATCAAACTGAAAGTGTCATTCATATATCGTTTGATACTCAATTCTACACTCATGGCTTCGAATCGAAGTACCGAATATGAAATATCCATACAAAATATCTACGTAGATGGGGAGGGGGTAAATTGGTTCGGGTCACCCGGTATATTACGTTGTCAGTAGCAGTTTCCTCAAATAGCACACCCTGTACACCATTAGGGTTCGAATCCCTTACGGTTGCTAGTTCAAGCATATTGAATATCAATTTTATACAGGGTGGTATAAACAAGAAAACAAATCAATATTTTTTTTCCAGTAAATCTTTGAGTACATTCGAAAATTCTTAAATAAAATATTAAAATTGTCTGCTATGCTTTACTTGAAAATGCCTAAGGTCATGCCGGATATCCCACAGAAACTGAATTATATTCTTCCATTTCTTGAATTCTGGCAATTCTATAGAGACCTTGGATTTTGGATGATCCTATTGAATTAATCTAACGGAGTAAGGTCTGGAGATATTGATGTCTAGCCTCTGTGTTTCCATCCATTTATAAAAGAACTTCAAGAAGGTATTGGGGGAAGCAATCATTGTGATTTTCTTCAGTTCATTCCAAATAACTCATTGAGGACCTTCCCAATATTTTGGAGGCATATAGGTGAATTTAAAATATCTAACCAGATTTTCTAAAGTGAGCTAAGAAGAAAAGTGTATGTGATACACGATAAGTATTTTCATTAATATCAGTTATATCAATTTATAATAGAATCTAGTTCAGTCAAAAAAACTGTGTTGAATCACTGCAGCTACTTTGCGGGGAAGATTGAAAATCTACCCTTCCACATTTGTATACATTTTATGATTTATTTTTTCAGATTATGGAAGGTTGAATATCCAAAGAACTACAATGAAAAAACTCATAATAGTTTATCGAAATTTCTTTGAACGTCTTTTCAAAATGTAAAATCTAGAATTCAAAAAGGGTAATGAACTTTTCTTCAATGAGTTCCTAATAATTCTGGCTTACTGAACCAGATAAGGAGTCAGTTTCACTCAGATCAACTCGAAATAACAACTCTTTGAGCGCATACCACAGCCTCAATATCCCATTCTGAACTGACATTTTGTTGTAAATAGTAAAAAATGGTTTTGGTCACTGATAGTAATCTGTTTTTCACCCAATATATAGTCGATCCTCTTCAATTTCACTGCGGATGGTAATAAGAAATGAATTAACCTCAAATAATCCAGTGGCTCCAAATGTTCACAAAAACTCTAAACTTTTCACCGGATAAACTCATTCCCATTCATTTGAAATTCACCAATAAAGAAGAAATTCAGACTTAAAAGAATACTGTTCGGCTTGGTAACTCACCAGTCTCCTTTCAGAAACTCATTTGAATAACTGGCTAAAGATATTCTAGAGGCGATGGGGATCGAATAATCATATTTGAAGTGAGATGGGTTTCAGCAAACCCTTGAATGGAAATTAGCTTCCGGAAGCGAGGCTAGGAAACAATGCAGTTGTTTAGTTGTCGCAGTCGATTTTATAGCGAAAACGAGGTTGGTGATAGTCGTGGCCCAAGAAATAAACGGAAGTAGCCCAGGAACTCTTCGACATTGTAATCTACAATACCCTCGGACATCCTGACTAGTATACACATTTTGTATGGTTGAAATTTTGTAGTGTTATGAATCACATAATTCTTCTTTTCTGGAATCGACCTATTGAATATCATAAAATTCAATTGTTTATGGTATGAATTCATACCAAGATACTCGCTAACAGAGAAGTACGCTTTCTCGAAAAGAACTCCATTTATTTTGTCCTCTAGGTTTTAAGGCTTATGTTTTGAATGTCAGCGGGCAGATTGTTGGAAATCTTCACTCCAAATTTACTCTAATTCTGTGGAGATACACTCGAAGAAGTGGCATTCTATATTGAATAATTGTGGTGATACGAGTTCTTCGTGAAGGTTATGAGACAAAAATGAGTATTTTCTAGACGTGAATGCTGGGAAGAGTCAATTAAATATTGAGTTGAAATACAGGTTCACAAATCCTACCAAACTTCAAGTTGAACACAAGGCTCAAAATCCATTTCTGACCCACAAAATTCCTTTGAAAGAAGAATTTTTATTGATTCTTGAATCAAACATTTTACGATATTCACTGAAAGTGTGGAAATGAAAAATAAAAGAAAAGTAAACATCTCCATTGTCTCTGGTAGTTGTGAGAACGAATAACAATCATATACAAAATTAGTAGAGTTTTTATGTTATAATCGATTTCTCATTACGTCAACTTCGTGAAATCCATCCTGATATTTGTCGGATGCTTGAATACTAATACAAATAAAGCAAAGGCGGCTATGCAGCTAGATGAGCTTTGAAAAAGTTTCCTATGAACATTAACGAGATGCATTCTTTCAACAAGGTTCTTTGATATAACGAGACTGTTTCCATTCCCATGTCCATTAACAAATGACTACAGAATATATCCTTCTTGCTACACTTGCACCATAATAATACACTCTTATCCCATATTTTTTTTTCATATTGAGATCAATTATCAAACAGATTGAAAATCTGTATCGTAATGATAAATCTGTATCCTAATGACCACAATTTCCATTACGCTAGAGAGTTTTGATCAATTGCAAATCGAATTCAGGGAAGGAAGGCTTAATTTAAAAGGTCAGAATAAAATCAGCATTTTTAATTCAATATTGAACTATATTGAGACTAGCAATAATGAAATAAATGCTAATATTCCTTCCACTTCCAAATCAGTGGGACCCACAAAACATATATTAATATGATATTTATAGTTCTTCATTATTTATCGGGCGTAGGAGAAATTATGCGTATGCAACTCTCATGTAATGGTTATTAATACACGCATAAAACACACGAAATTTACTTTCGGCTAGTTTCGTATCAATTAAATATGAGGCCAATTGGTATCGTTTTGTGAAAATTAATTACAAGATGTCTGGAATATAAAGTAGAGTGCTTCTCCAAAGTCCTTCCTCTCTTATCTTTGGAACGATTATACTTGAACAAGTGAAATTTGGAAACGGAATATTAAAGGTTGTTAACTTCCCCACTAGTGATGATAGATGATGAAATCGGCAAAGATGACTTCACAAGGCCATTGTCACCAATAATTTCAAATGGAACCCTTTGGCAAGTGACGCCTCTTTTAAAAGGTATCGAAAAAACCTATTCAATGATACTGATTTTGTTTGTGTTAAAACAGTTAATACTAACATTCAAAATTCAAGCTCCGCCTCCGGATAGTTTGAGTTGACGTTTTTGTTAGTCTCTCTAATTCGACGTTTTTGTACTTGTCCAAGGTTTTGAAAAGAGGAGGGGAAGGAGGGGACTTTCGAGACGCACTGTATAATTCAGTTATTAATGATTATACGGCTTTCCCAAATTATATTCCCTAGTTTCCTTCCAATTCGAAACACCCAATTTATTCGTACAAATCTACTTTCCACTACCACAATCACGAAATTGAATTATACAATACGAGATATAATCTCATCTTACTAGCTGAAAACTGAACTGAAAATTCAATTTCCGCTGAACTCTCGATAAGGCATGCAATAAGACATCGTCGAATCAAGTTGGAACTCTGCTCGAAATCAATTTCAAGAAGTTTTCGAGGTCGGAATCTCAATAATAAATAGGGTCAAGTCTTTCTGAAGTATTCTGGATGAAATGGAATGAAAATTTCATGACAGTGAGAAGCATTATGTCCCAACGTTGAATCCAGCCGGCTGCAACGCAAAAATAAAATTTCTTTTTTGGAAAATGGGAATTATTAAGAAATAAAGGCGCAATCAGACTACTCAGTTTCTGAGAGTATGACGGCCACAAATTGAAAACGATTCAGTTATCTACAATCAAACTATCATGTAGTCAGAGCTGTTCTCGGTAGTGTAGAGGTTAGCACATGCACCTTTCTACTCTACTCCATCTGAATTGTCTTAGTTGAGTTTCCCGAAACTCATGCATAAATCCCTGGGTAGGAGGCATGAAATTCGTCCACTCGTCCCTCTGGGGCCGCACAGGGATGGAAGCTGTGATTTGGCGAAGGCGCGCCTTCACCAAAACATAATTGAATACTGCCCGCTCCTGATATCCACTCCAGTTTTATCTCCTTCCGGTGCGAAATTTTGTTTTGTTTCTGAGATAGTTGTGTATTGTATTATATTGGTATATGTGTAGATTTCATTTATATGTGTGCTAAGTATATATATACATTCAATGTTAGACCATAAGTTAGATATATAACCAGAAAAGGCTCAATAAAACTATCTTCATTTTACTTTACATTCACCTTTCAAGCGGAAAACCGTGGTTCGACTCCCCGCCGGGCCACCGTGCTGGGTAATCGCACGTTAAAAGGTAAGGCCTCGTTGATCCATTGCTCGCACAAGTTTCGACTTCTGAGGGTTGACGTTCGTCAGCTGGTTAACGGAAATGAACAATTTTAAAACAATTTTTTTTAGTCAAAGCTGACGAAAAGTGCTTCGAGCACTAAGCACCCTATGAAACGTTTATGTCACATATTATTCATGCTCCCAGTTAATAAATTAGGTAGGATACACGTAAATGTTGAACGTTTACGTTGAATGAACTGACCTATCAACTATTTATTTGCTATTTATGTATTTTGTTCATACGTTACTAGGGAATGAGATTTGGACATTCTATTGAAAATCCACTGATTGATATAACACTATTGATATATTCAGGAATGTAAAAATTCATCAACACAATAATAAGCATTTCCTAAAGGATAATTTATTAAACCTTTCTTCCACCCACTGTAGATCCCCATATTTCCAAATATTCATAATATTTTGTTAAAACAGATATCCCTTCATAACCTGCAGAATCCTGGCCTAGAGCTAGTCGGTAATAAGGTAAACCTATTTCCTCACCTCTTCGTGTGTTATATTCATGTACCATATTATTTCTCACAAACTGAGTTTCGTGTTATTTTATATTCAAAGTTATTATGTAAATGTGAAGACAGGGTAAAGTCGATATTGAAAAATCTGTAATGTAGTCCAGCGAGACAAATTTTGCCGAAAAATCATATAAATTTGGCACTAAAGCAAAGTAGATGAGTTCAAGTACATATATAAATACTGTTTCTCGCAGTTGTCTTATCACAAAATAAATAAGGAATTCAGTTCTGTGATTGAAATGTCTCAATTTCCCAGGTTAATTGTCGACTGTTAGACCTAGGTACTTGAATTGATCCACCTGCTCTACAGATTTATAATTGATCTTTATTAGAGGAGAAAGATGGTAAGTGATATTTTTCAGTTGGAAAATCATAAATACTGCCTTGTTATATTAAGTATCAGTCCATTATTTGTGCACCAGTAAGAGAATTCTCCTGCAGTTTTGTTTGCTGCTTTTGTAGTCAGTTAAAGATCATTTTCTGCTACTAATAGACTTATAACGTCTGCATAGATCACAGTTTTTTGTGGGGAAGTACATGAAAGTTGTATAATGGAGCTAATATGGAATCCTGAGGAACTCCAGTTGAAATGTAAGCAGGTTGCGATTTCACTGAATCGATACCACTACCTGAGACCGGTTTTCCAGATATGTAGCAACCCGATTTGCCGGTTGGCCGTCGAGGTCTCCAAATTTGACACCTTCAGACTTCTTTGTGGGGCTATTCGAAACAGAAGGTGTAAGAAATTGAATCTGCTGTTGATTTCTTCAAAAATTTTCGGCGTGCAATATCGAATAGGCTGTTCTTATGTCAAGAAGTTCCTGGCAACCATTTCTAGCATCTTCTGAACTGAACTCAGCTTATTATTTCCTCAAATCATGATCTTAAAAATCGATGTATTCAGCCACAGTATTAAATATTTCGCCATTTTGAGGTAAGTGAAGATATTGACTTTATATTCGAGGGTAGTATTCGTCAGGAGCTTCAAAAGGATGTGTCACAACACCCCCTTTTCATTTTTTTTTCATATGACGCACAGTCGCCATCTCGAGATTTCCATCTATCGATTGTACTCTAGTTTGAAAAATAAAAGGAAGGTAGACATTTAAGAAAGCCACTCTATAATTATATATTTTATAATATTTCTTTGCTGTAACCCGTTATTTTTTGCAGAATATGAATAAATATACACCAAATTCACTATGAAAATATCATTTATTAGGTACAAATTTTTGCTCTAAACATTTGTTTTCATGTCCTAATTTTTTGAGTAAGTTGTTAAAAATTGTTGCAATGGTTTTTCAACTTTTTATTCGAGCTTTTAACAATGGAGACCAAAAGTTTCGAGGAAAATTCATTGACTTGCCCTGGATTCCAAGATTTTACAATTTTTACGCCTCCCAGCACTCCACTAATATTTTCTGTGGCAACCTGATTTGAATCAGAAATCAGAAATCAGAAATTTATTGGTGCTTGTCAAAACTACAGTTTTTTACACATGTCAAATAGATTATTTTTTTAACATTCAAGTCTGCACATAGTAGGTATAAATAAAAACAAGAATAAAAACAAGTACATATAAGTCAATTTACAATGTTCTGTAGTCAGTATAATTTATAAGAACAACATATTATATATACTACAGTAAGGATAAAAAATTGAGTCTGCATTTAAAAGAGGCTTTTACAGTTTGTATATTCTTCATAATTATAGAATGCTTTGTTTAAGAGCATGTTTTTTATCGTAGCAGAGAATTTCAAAAGAGGTAATGTTAAGATTTCTTCTGGAATTTTTGCAAGGAATAGAGGACCATAATAATTTGGAGCAATCCTTGAACATTTTAGTCTGAGGAATTCATTATGAATTGTGTTTTTGTTTCGGGTATTAAAGTCGTGTATGTCACTGTTGAGAAGGTATTTGTTTTGGTTTTTATATGCATACATAATGCATTCATAGATGTATCGTCCAGGAATGGTGTGGATCTTATTTTCGATGTATTTTTGTTTAACATCTGCTCTGTAGGGGAGATCTGTTAATATTCTAACAGCTCTTCTTTGTATGCTAAAAACTGTGTCACTATGACAGGAGTGCCCCCACGCCAAAATTGCGTAGCAGCCTATTGATTGAAATAATGCGTGATAAGCTTGCCAACATACCTCCGAGTTTACTACACTTTTAAGTTTCCTTAGGAGAAATATATTTTTTGAAAGCTTCTTAGCAACTGAGTCAATATGGCTTCTGAAAGTCAAATTTGGGTCAATGTAAACGCCAAGGAATTTAACATCCGAGGGATTATCCACATTTTCATGTTGCCTTAGACTGAAGGTCATATTTACTGTTTTGGATTCGTTTAGTGAAAGCTTGTTTGCTATAAACCATTCGTTATATTTGGTCATATTTGTCGTCATTTTTTCTGTCAGCTCTGTAAAATCATTACCTGTATTTATGTTTGTGGTATCATCGGCAAATAGAATTAATTTTGTGTCACTTACTACAGAATCAATATCGTTGATATATATCATAAAAAGTAGAGGCCCCAGAAGAGAACCCTGCGGAACTCCATGCTTTGGATTTGAGGCATTCAGTTCGAAACATAACAATTTCCGCCGTAATAACATTCTCATAATTCCTGCAGCATATTTCTGATGGACTTGCCCTATTCATTATTGAAGTTGCGACCTCAAGCACTTCTTCTAATTGAATTCGAACCGAATTCCAACTTGATTTGACGGTGTCTCATTGCATGCTTTATCGAGGGTGCAGCGGAAATTCAATTTAGAAGTCAAGTTTCCGCTAGTGAGACGAGGTTATTATATCTTCCTGCCGTGATTCGATTGTGTTCCAGTTGAAGTGGAAAGAGAATTCACATAAACGAATCAGAAGTTGGGAATTGACATGGAAAAAGAAATGAAAAATAATCTACCGTGAAAGAAATAGTTAGAGTTACGGGAAAGGTTACGAATCGATATATTCAGGATCACGTAGAGGAGAAATTGAAGTATTCACTAGAGTGCCTGGAATCCAGAGATTAATTTGACGATGGAGATGGAGGAAGATGAGAAAATTGCATTCCTGAACATAAGGGTAGAGAGGCGGAAATATTGAAAAATGGGGCATATGATGTACATAGAAAACCCACCCACAAGGATCGATATCTGAACAAGAAGCTCTCGATACAAATCACGATAGCAAAAAAACTACGAGACCCCTTATCTGTCTCGGGAATACCGTAAATTTGTGGTTCTGTCTATATGAAAACCACAAAAGGATCATAGAAACGCCATTAAAAGAACACATATAGCCGAGTTTCATCAACGACTTTAATATCGATTTTGGAGGTAACTGATAATTTCAATCCAGATAACGACCCAAAACCTCACCACAGTGGTAACCTGGATTATCACGAGTAATCCAGATTATTAATGTTAAACAGGTAATTTTTAAAAAGTATATAATCTCACGTCAACTACGTACATTACAAAATTATGTATGAAGTCAGGTCATGAATTTTGAGATGAAAGATAGACCTGCTCGAAGATAAAATTTGCCATTGGTAGCTCTACGACGGTTGTACTATCTTGCTCTCCAAGATAAAAGCAGTGATGAGCCGTGAATATCTAGCAAACAAACTAGGAATGAAAATCAATTTATTTGTACGAATCAGCAGTAATATCTCACACTGGACGAAATGATTGAAATATAAAACTATGATTCATTACCATTTTAATTATTGTTTCTCTATTTTATTTTGACTAAATGAGACACAAATTTGAATTATAAAAAAAAATAAAAACGTGCATTGAGAATAATTCTCAAATGTGATAGGAATACTATTAAAGAAATGCTGGAAAAAACTCAAATTCTCAGTGTTGAAAAAAGTATGATAATTAATACAATGATACTAATTTATAAAATTCTCAACTTATATTCAAACATTTACTTTCCTTGATGATATTCATACCCATGCAACTAGAAGTTGTGGAACATTTATATGAAAACAGTTGAAACAATCTGAAGAAATAAGAATTGATATCGAAATCTATACAAGTGATTAAGGGAAGGTTTTCAATCTACCCCGAAAAGTTGCTGCGTCTATTGAATAACAGTTTTTTTTGATTAGAACAAGTCCAATTAGTCAGCAACTTCTCGTATAACTAAAATTTTGCCTATCAAAAAAATAATAAGAACTAATATATATATATATATATATATATATATATATATATCCTGTTCAAATGATCCATATTGTCGTATAAAAGGCCTTAATAAAAAACCTTTTCGGAATCAGGTCGCGACATTGACTTACATATAAGCATTCGTTGACAATGGTTTGATGCACGTCTGAATGTTTTGGCAAATATCACACTCAGTAAATCAAATGTGTTATAAAAGAAGTGTCGTGGCTCTGAAAAAGGAGATTGATAAATAAACCTTTGATCGGGGAATTGGAAACAAGTCCCTGATTGATTACAAAATTGTCAGATGTATTCAGTAATACGATTCTGTCCGATAGGGCAAGTAAATTCAGTGTTGTTGGTTTTTTATTTTGTAAGTATAGTTGTTATTTTGTAAGTATAGTTTTTATAATGAATGACTGTCGTTTTGAGTGAATGTGTAAATCAATAAAGTTTGTATTTGTGTTTTTACCAACTGATTTCATCCTGGTTATCACAAAAACCATCTGAGCTACTTTAACCCCAAGGAAGGACCAAATTCCTACCTTACTTCCCGACATGGTGAAGGCGAAGTCCTAACTTCCTTCCCGACATGGTGGAGGCCGCCTTGCTTCGATTTCGAAGATTCATTCTTCATAATGAATCTTAATGAAGTACCCTCGTTGTTTTTCGTGTTTCAATGTTTTAATTTTGTGATAACCAGATGAACAATTAGTTTGAGTGTGCGAATGTGATGAAAAAGTTTTTCTAGTTGCTTATTTTCAGTATGATTTGTGTGGTTGTATTTTTTCGAGTGAAATGCATGTATGGTTTTTTTTCTGGTAGTTTCCAGAATTTCAGTTAAATGATTGGCTGACAATTTTAGTTTTATATATGTTTCTTGGGAAATATACTGATTGATGATGATTTTATATCTCGAATGATTTGATTGGCGTGAATGGCTTGGTATGATTTGTCTGATTTTTTAAAATTATTAAAATTTTTGACTAGGTCCTTTTTTTTCACGAAATATATGTGTTGGTATAATTAAACTTCAATGAAGTAACAAAAAAATTTTGAGAAGTTTTTTATTCGATGAAATGAAAACGAAGTACAAATATTTGTTGAGATATTGCTTTTGCATTCAGTAAGTAAATTTAATAATTATAGTATGTTCAATGAGTAAAGTGATGTTGATTGATAGCTATAACTATTTGTTTGTTGAATTTGACGAATCGATTAGATGAATCTGAAGTATGCCTTATTGCTTATGGATTGGTTATTATTTTGAAAAAATAACGTTATTTTATGAATCATACTTGAGAAATTACGAAATATGTCTTGATAGCACTGCCTAGCCACCAGTGGAGATACAGCTATTTGCAACAGCTCTCTCGGAAAGGCATATATATCGTGAGGACCTAAAAAATAAAATCTTTGACGGTGTGAATACGAAATGAAAGTAGTGGTTCACAACAATGATTTTATATATTTTCAGTTCCCATTTCCTCAAGAGTTTCAATTTTTTTTTGCGAAATTTAATTGCATCTCAGTTCGTTATTGGTAGTGCGAAATTTTTTATGGAAAAACTAGTTTTTTTTGAAAAACAAGTTGATATAATGAAAAATTTTGAGTGTCACAAGAAGAGTTGAAAATACTAAAGGAAGTTTGTGTCTGAACTGTCGAGTATGGGGAGGTACTCTTGGAAGAATTGCGTGTGTTAGCGCTGAAAGATGACCTTACCCAAAGTGTTAATTGTTTTTGAGAAGAATATGGAAGATGACTGAAATAAGTTGAATATTCTTCTTGATGCTTCACAGAGGTGAAGAAACAGTGTATATGTAATGTGTATTGATGTTCGAGTGAACATTTTTATGAGTAATAGTTGTTCAGATGATATATGAAAAAGTATTTTCGAGTGAGGATACGTAATCAATCATGTTTCAACTGGTTTCTCAAATATTCTTTTATATCCAATATGAATTTTCGGAAAAAAAATCCGTTGGGATCAATGATTTGCAACCAGAGATCTCTCCAAAAAGTATTCATAAATTCATAACTGTTCTGTTGCAAATTTTAACATAAGTAATAAGGATTATTCTGCATGATAAAAAAAATCGAATTGCGTAGATAAACTGTCGTGAAAATTTGCCCTTTGGTTATGTGTCGATCATAGTGATTTCAATATATTACTTCGAGCTGATGCGAGAAAAAACAGTATTTTTGTTCTTGTTTCAAGAAATTGGTACATAGGAGAGCTTGGTAGATGTGTCACCGTTCAACATGAAAGCTTGCCTTGAAGTTTATGGAAAAATAATTAGTTATTGTTGTTCGTGTCTCGTTGTATAGAGGGACATAGTCATTGAGGGGAGCTTGGAAGAGGTGTTACGGGTCGACATGAAAGCTTAGCCTAAAGTTTATGAAGATTATGTTGTTATATTGAGTAAATAGGAGAGCTTGGTAGAGGTGTCACCGTTCAACATGAAAGCTTGCCTTGAAGTTTATGGAAAAATAATTAGTTATTGTTGTTTGTGTCTCGTTGTATAAAGGGACATAGTCATTGAGGGGAGCTTGGAAGAGGTGTTACGGGTCGACATGAAAGCTTAGCCTAAAGTTTATGGAGATCATGATATGTTGAGTAAATGAGTCGAGACCTATGTGATATTATGATGAAATTTGAATTGTATTTTTTCGCGAAGTGATGAAAGGAAGTAATCGATCATTGAAATTGCAGGGCAATCATGAGATTATATTGGGTGGAAAAATAGTTGAGAGATGCATAATAATGTAGGGTTGTTCCTATGGTGTCAGTATATAAAAGGTTCAGATTCGTCAAATAATGAATGTTTCAGTAATTTTACTTCATCACTGCGTCATTTGAAACACGATTCTTTGAGAATATCGTTTTTGAAAAGACTTATTGATTTCTGACCAAAAAAGAAGTTTAGAAAGTTGAAATGTACTTCATTTATCTCGTCATCAAACTCGTTATCGAACTAATTCATTTCCATTTTTGATTCAAAATAACAATCCCGGAGCAGAAAATGAATAACCGCAAATTGTCTTTCTCTTAGCGCGTAACGCGAAGGTTTCCGCTCTCTTGTTGACAAAACATAAACATTTAGGTCATTGTTCCGAATCGATATAAGTACTCACATATTTTATATTGGGTAGAAGGAATCATTCACCCAACGAGTTCATCGAAATATTTTCAAGGTCTAGTTTATGACACCACCTCGTCAATATTAATTATGCTGAAGTAGGCATAACGGAGTTCAAGTCACTGTTTTGAAAATATGAGTACCTATGTAATTATTTACGTTGATTGTTTTGTTACTCGAGTTGTGATTGAAAATGAAGAAATAGATAGTTATTCATTCAATAAAGATAAATTCTGAATTTTTACTGCCATTAATTTTTCTTTTCATGTAAAATGACGCCTCATATTCAAGAAGATGCTACCACCCGAGAACAGAGGAGAGGCCAGCTTGTTGTTCAAATCCATGGACCATCCGAAATGAATTCACAGAATCCGTGATGCTGTGTTGAAAGAACAAAGATAGGACGAATGATCAGCGAGCTCCATCCAATTTGGCTACTTGTGAACTTCAGTCAACGAGTCGCTCAAAGAAGTATGCTCCCAATATTCAATCCAGCGCTACATTGGTCATTGGCAAACCAGACCGCATAGTTATCCAGGATGCTGGGGAGGAACGCCAGATCAAGAAGTGATTTAGTTACAAGCCATCCAAGAAAGCAAAACGCTGGACCAACCATGGGCATTGAATTGTCTTGCCAATGATATTGAAGCTGAAATAGATCTTTCGTCATGTCTGTCCATTCCGGTAGTATAACACAAGCCACCTATTGAGGAAGCGGGCTGCAGAAGTCAAAAGCAGAAGGCAAGGGAGCGCTGCATTAAGATTAGCCAATTTCGTCAGTTGTCCAGTCTCTTATAAGAGTATTCCCCAAACAGTTACAGAAAGTCGGAGAAGTTAGGAAGATTTGAACTTTTCCGTTCCATTCAGTAATCAGGATGAAGTGAAACTGGTCCATGGGAGAATGCAGTCGCCATCAGAAAAGGTGAATTCTTGCCAGAACCAGGGTGGCCAGAAGAAAGGATAAGGAAATGAAAAATGTAAAATGAGCAGTATTTTGCTTAGATAGAAAATAGGGCATCTTGGGAGAAATTTCAGGAGTGTGTCTAGATTTCTAGCCATTTGCTGTTTGTTGGTATTTGTAAAATTTGTAAATCTATTCTTCATAGTTCGAATGATGGATTCCATCTTTAATGATGGGGGCCATCATTCAGAACCGGGGTGCATATGTCGTATAAAAGGCCTTAATAAAAAACCTTTTCGGAATCAGGTCGCGACATTGACTTACATATAAGCATTCGTTGACAATGGTTTGATGCACGTCTGAATGTTTTGGCAAATATCACACTCAGTAAATCAAATGTGTTATAAAAAAGTGTCGTGGCTCTGAAAAAGGAGATTGATAAATAAACCTTTGATCGGGGAATTGGAAACAAGTCCCTGATTGATTACAAAATTGTCAGATGTAGTCAGTAATACGATTCTGCCCGATAGGGCAAGTAAATTCAGTGTTGTTGGGTTTTTATTTTGTAAGTATAGTTGTTATTTTGTAAGTATAGTTTTTATAATGAATGATTGTCGTTTTGAGTGAATGTGTAAATCAATAAAGTTTGTATTTGTGTTTTTACCAACTGATTTCATCCTGGTTATCACAAAAACCATCTGAGCTACTTTAACCCCAAGGAAGAACCAAATTCCTACCTTACTTCCCGACATGGTGGAGGCGAAATTCCTACCTTACTTCCCGACAATATCAAGCGAACTCATAGATATGCATTCTTCACCAGACAGCATGATGAGAGCAGGTTCCTTCAATATTTGTTTCCTGCCATTGTTTTCTTTCTTCATAGTCTTCATAGTGTCGTTCCATTCTACTGTGTGATCTCTATCGGCAGTAAGAATGTTTTCTGATAATTTAGAACCACCTATCTCTCTGTTCCTGATGTACATCTTGTGTTCACTCTTTCGCACTTTCAATGGTCGAGACGTTTCAACGTCGATTACGTAAACTTAGATTATATTACTTTTGGTGAAACCCGGCCTAAAAGAATCCGAACACATAAATCGGTAAGGGTTAACACGCTCTGTTGCTCTGTTGTGGGGTCATGATATTGACTTTGACAGAACGCAAGTACTCGAAGAAACTGTGAACTATTATCCACGGCTTTATAGGGAGAGCACAGTCTTGCAAAGATGTATGTGTCAGATGCAGACGAACGAACCAGTTTCAAAAACCCGCAAATGACAGTTGAGAAGTCCGGAAACAGCTAATATTCAATAAATTACAATAATTTTGTCGGACTTCGGATGACCCATTGCACCTCTTTTCATAGTTTTACCTAGTCGATGGACCGATATATCATAGGTGAAGGAATACGCAACCTATTGGTCACGGTACGGATTTATTCCCCGGCACCCAAAAATTCTCACTTCACCGCGGATTCGATGTGTGCTTCAGTGAGTTATGTAGGTTGCACAGTTGCAACTAACGCCAAACTACTTACATTGAATGATGATTCGAAAAAATCAACGTATTCTATAACTCACCTGGAATTTTAAGGAAAAGGAGTGGTTAATACTGTGGTCGCCACATTTCCGGAGATACAGGTCCATTTTGTTATAAAACTTATAATTTTTCACATAAAATTTCTATTGTTTGAACACAAAAAATTCGTACTTCTTCTGATCAAACACCACTCACTCTCTTATTCACTCGTTTTCAACATTTTCAAGCAGAAAAAAATCACGATTTTATTATTTTTTATATTAATTGTTTTGTACTGTTTTCAAAGCTTTGTAACCATGACTCATCATGTATACAATAAAGCATATTCTCTCTCTCTCTCTCTGTATTCCATGACATCAACCCAATCATCTTCACGATTTCCCCTGAAAGAATCGAATGTTCTAACCCGAATTCCAAAGCAAGCAAAGGTCAATTTGTAATTCCATATCGAGTGCACCCTATGAGATTGACTAGGGAGGCTTCATCCATTCATAATTGCGGCTGAAGTTCAGAGGGATGATGGTGCTTCTACCCTCACTCTCGACCGTACTTGAGATCGCCAATCAAGGCTCTTTCCAGCTCACATGAACTCGCCAGGGCTTCTTAGAATCTCTCGTGGAAGAGGAAAGGGCAATATCGAAAACAAAGTGATATTTATTTGGGTTTGCTCTACATCCAGATCCCACCCCCTGGCATTGTTTCATCTGGTAAAAGTGAAAAGAATAACTTTCGAGACCAATCCAACAATGAACAAAGTGTCGATATTTTTTCATACAGATTTTCATCTTTGTATTTGTACTAAACTCGAACATTTTATGGAATATGAATAACACACTAAAGTTCGTACTGAGGTGTGGCTATATACTGATGTTTTCACTCCATAAAAAAGATTGTTAGCAAATCAGACGATCGATCTGGCCTACTTGATCAAGAATTGATGACGTAGACCGCAGTAATAACTCAAAAAATTCGCCAGGTATCGTCACTCTCCCAGTTGAGATGACAGTCATGTGCACGTCCTGAAAAAATTAGTTGATTATTGATATTCTCATTCGAGCAATATATTGTTGTTATCTCAATTCAAAAGCTTGGTTTAGAAGTAGTATCACAATTCAGCCGAATATAATTCACGTTAATGCGTGTGAGCGAATGAGAGTGAGAATTGTGACCAAATTTTATGGATATGTGAAGTGAGAAATTGCCATTTTTTCTGGTGAGTGAAATCATTACTATTTTTTACAATCGTCTGGGTTGAACTGGAAATATCTTATACACATATCACTGCATTTATAGAATATTCAGAACGCGTGCACACTCTAGAAAATTGTTGCCAGCAATTTCTCCTGTGTTTTCTTATGATCACTACGAAATTTTTAAATGGTTATTGGATATACTAGAACGTGAGATTATTCTTGGAGGTAGGTCGTTGAAGATGAAGTTCGTTTTCATCAAACGTCAGATTGATCCCGCGTTCTATTCTCTGTTCTAACCAATAGTGATCTGTACTGGCAATTTCAAGCAAGATAAAATAATCGCTATTGTAATAGCGAAACAAGTGTCGCGGTTTTGTAAACCCATTGTAAGTGGAAATCATACAGGAAACTGTAATATATTTTTGTCATTATATATATGGTTGTAAATAAACTTATTTCCCACCTCTTATTCTTCTGAAAAAAACAACTGGTCTCTTTCCATCCTGAAAGTATGTCATAACGAAGCTCATTTTTTAATGATTGTGAATAAATCAATTCCTTCAACATTTCCTCAACAAATTGAAGTATTCAGTTCATTCCAGAAGAGTGTCCTCTGATTTGCTTCATTTTCCTTGAAATGTTTCGTTTATCTCGAAATTTTTCGTTTTGTGTCACTTATTCCGTGAAATGTTCGAATAAAGTTCGTGGCGCGATTGGAATCGAAAATCGCATGATTCCGGATTGATAAAAAAAAATTCGTAACTTTTCCAATTACTTGAAAAAAGGCTACAAAGCAGGAAATATTATAAAGTAGGTAAACAATTGTGTGGAATCAGACTTATGGAACTTTCGAAGTCTTTAATTCCATTCGAATCGACGGAATCTTATCGGAACACCTTCGTGTCTCGATAACAGAAAAATTGTATTACTTACCCAGTAGGAAGAGCCTTACATTCCCAGATGACTGTGGAAACAAGCAACACATTCCTGGAATGGGGCTCCGTTGTTGCTGTCAAGGAATTTTAAGTGACAGTTCGAGTCAATTGTAAGGAAAAATATATTACATACCGGGGCGGAAATGGAATCCTTTGTTTTGAAAAGAAAAAATGGGTTACCGTGGTGAAAGCCGAGATGAGCTATGTCTCGAGAGAGAAATTGTATCTTTTGCCGACGTATACTTCTTTATTCACAACCATTCGAAATAATTTAAAAGGGTTATAAAAACATGATTATTCGCAAGAATATTTGCAATTATTTATAGGCACGGCACAAACAAATTTAATGGTGCTTTCACGAATCTCAGTATTGCCATTCTTTATTTAAGAACAATTTTCCAATGTAGGGGTTGAGGTAATTCACAATGTAATTCAGCTTCTATGGTTTCAATAAATCAACGTGTGATGAAAATACTACTTATGATGATGATGAATTACATTCAACGAATACTCCTTTCTCCTCAGCAACAACTTCAGATTCTTCCCAAAAGGGTGATGACGAAGTACAAAACCATATCGAGAAGTTATCATTAGGTTCATCTTCAAATTATACAGTTTTTGGTATTCAAATAGACGCCCAAACCAAAATACTACAAATGGGTATTACATATGTGGTGGAAATTCATTCAAGAAAATTTTGTTTTAAAGAATTGGTGAAGTGGCAGTTACTAGGGCACACCTGGTTATATCAGGTTTAGACAATGAATTTCAATAAAATACGAAACAATTCTTCAATCAATTCTGCAAATTCTGCATAAGATTCAGGTACGTTGTCCCATACAAACTTTGTTCCCGTTTTCCACCCCCTGGGAAATTCGGGAAACCCTTTCTTATCGAATGTATACGTCAAACAAAAAACACACACCTCCTAGTACCAGATCATTACCATCAGTGGTTTAGACTATGCGTTGGTTGACCCCTTAAATATGATTTTCTACTCACATTATGGATCTGTTATTGATTCTAATTTTTTCTAGAAACCCAGAAAACTATATTGCAAAAAGTAGATTGGACCAGGGCATCACGTTGTCTCTTACAAATTTGGCGCCCGTTCATTATGTTGAATATTATTTATTTTTTTTATTCGAATATTCTCAAAACAGATGTGTTCTGAAAAATAAATGCATGTAATCCATGGAGGACAGCTTCCTATCATAATCTCAACTGGCATACCTCTCCCTCCCGCCCGTCTGTCACACTCACCCAAACAATTCGAATAGGGAAAGTAGTAAGTGCGACACATCATTAAAAAGGTTATTTCATAAGGAATTCAGCCACCTAACTTTCTATTTCGGCTCCCTCTCACGAAAAAAAAAAAACTGTTCCGTATTCCAAATTATGATACTTCATTTGCATGCTAATTAGACGTAAATTCAGTGAAAATGCAATATGGAATTTTTGTGAGGGAAAAAACAAAATGGCGGCTCCACAATGGCGGACGAGATTTGCAATTATGGTCCGATTCGATTCAAAATTGATAAGTGGTGGTTTTCCGAAAACACGATAAAACGGAATTAAAGGTATCTCGTCCGCCTACTGTATCTGAGCTACCTCCCCACCAATTTTCAGCCAAATCGGTTCAACAGTTCTCAAATTATAAATAGTGTAACTAACACATGAAAAAGTACTTTCAGGAAGTTTTTCTACTGTCAAACGGGAAGTGTACAGCTCATCCAATCCATCTAGGCACAAAACTAATGACGTAGATGTCCAGAAATCTCTGTGAAGTATAGTAAGATACAAGAACCCAAGAACTGGTAGGCAATTTTTCTTTCGTCATGGTTTGGATGGATTGAATAGGCTGTACTGTGCAATGATCAAATAACGAAAGTTGTATATGAAAACTATGACCAAGAACAGGGTTTCACAACCAAGAGTTGGAAGAAAAATGAAGAAATAATCTTTTCACTACTCAACACGGGACGTAAACGAAAAAATAGGAAGCGAGGAAATAGTAGAACAATCCATCAAGAAAGTTCAAACGGGGACCAACTACAAACTTACATTCATTGAAATAAAATGGAAGAACTAGTGGAGCGACTTCTTTCACTCTGGAGTTCAAAGGACATGATGAAAATTTAGCCTTCATAAAAGAATTGTGTGAAGAAGGGGTAGTCTACTGACAGCATCATCATATATTTCATAGTATATGTCGAGCTGGATCAATCGTATGTTGATTCTCCAACAATGCCTACAACAGTCGATAGAGGGTTTGCTATAGAAATGAGAATTTAGGCCTTTTCTGAAAATATTTTTAAACGCTTTCAAATGCTTATAAATGATTAATGTAGTAGTATTTTTCTTTTCTTTCAATCTAGTATGATTTATGTTATGTATAAAAAAATAATAACTTCTTATCAATTATTTTCAAAAAATGCGAAGTGGCAATATTGCTTTTCAATGATACTTTGCATGATTAATTGTCAGAATTGACATTTTCTAATTAGTGTTGTTGATAACAAATGAATGCATCGTTTTCTTTCCGATTCGTTCATTTAATTGAATTATTCGGCATTTGATTTTAACGGTCCTTATATCTATCTGGTTGTTTATTTTATATGGCTCCAAATTGGTTGCAATGGGTACTTCAAAAGCGGCTAAAAATGAAACATTCCGACAGTTTCTACTAAATATTCGAGCTCCAGAGATGTTGACTGGGTAGAGCCTAGAGAATACTCCCGCATTTGCATCCAATGCTATGCTTAGTTTGAGCGAGAAGGTGAATTAAAACAATATTTATATTAGCATCATTGAAGAACTTTCAAACCTGCTCTTTCTCGCTGCCCTGTTACTAATCACCAACACCATCATCAATATCAAAAACTTAAAAAGCAAAAAGAGTGGAGTTACTGATGGCAGTGAAAAATCGCAACAGTATTCATTTCTGTTAGCTGATTATACTAACACCAATCTTCAGTAATACCTATATAAAAATTTTTTGATTGTGCCCGCTACATATCAGTGCTATCAACACCACAAGAACTTCAGATATGTTCAAAACCTCGCCACAGATTAAGTAATCTGTGACCTCGCCTAGTTTAAAACGCTTCTATAACACTAGAGATTTCATCAATGCTACAATAAGCAGAATCCGTTATCTCTAAAACACAAAAAATTTTCTATACGGTCTCTACCTATGTATTACATCGCAACCACAGATCTCAGATTGCAACCCAAAATACGCACATAAGCGGCGTTGCCAAAATGTCTATTTTGGTATTGTATCGCCTCAAAAAATTGTGCTCAAGAAGAGCTTATTTGAAAGTTTTCCGGAATGGTTTGGAAGCTGATATTTTGGGAAATTTTTCTTTTTTATTGACCCAAAATTGTGCAAAATCTTATGACCAGAAGCAGATGGCCCAGAAAAGCATATGATGATGATGATAGCTTGTTCTGTACAACTGCGTTTGTTCAAATAAGCAGGGATATGAGCACTTCATGAATTTCGATGATCAGCCAACAGTTTTGCCGAGTGTGTCGTCCTCTTGTTCTTTCGAGTAGAAACAATTCTAACAATGTGAAGTTGTAGCAATTATCGTGAAACCTAAATGAGATTTAGAGGTTTTTCTCTTTCAAAACGATACAGAAAAAGCACAAAACTTCTATAGAAGAAGAAACATCAAATATTCAGCGAACATTCTTCTATGTGTCAATAATAATTATAGTTTTGGTAGGTTTGGTGATCCAGAGTTAAATTCTTCAATGGTGGTATTGGTGGGATTGGGATCAATTTAATTAAAGAAAAACTATTGTTTCCTTGCCAACGTTTCGAATTTTAATAAATTCATCATCAGGGCTCTATAACAATGAGTTGCGTGTTAAAGTGGTAGGATATAAATAAATAAGAGAATGCCAACAAGCTATTGGAACATTTTCAGGGGTTCAAAATGTTGATTAATAAAAAAAATTTAAAATACTTACCAAAAATCAGTTTTTCCGAGTAAAAATATTAAAACTAGGTATAAAACAGACATTTCAGATACACACACTAGGTACAAACAAAACCACATTGAGTACGGGACAAACGAATACTGAAATAAAATTCATAGAATGGCTGTAGTTCTTATGAATGCTTGTTTTCTTCCTATCAGCATTCATAAGAACTACAGCCATTCTATGAATTTTATTTCAGTATTCGTTTGTCCCGTACTCAATGTGGTTTTGTTTGTACCTAGTGTGTGTATCTAAAATGTCTGTTTTATACCTAGTTTTAATATTTTTACTCGGAAAAACTGATTTTTGGTAAGTATTTTAAATTTTTTTTTATTAATCAACATTTTGAACCCCTGAAAATGTTCCAATAGCTTGTTGGCATTCTCTTATTTATTTATATCCTACCACTTTAACACGCAACTCATTGTTATAGAGCCCTGATGATGAATTTATTAAAATTCGAAACGTTGGCAAGGAAACAATAGTTTTTCTTTAATTAAATTGATCCCAATTCCACCAATACCACCATTGAATAATAATTATGTTCCCTAATTAATTATATATAATTGGCATATCAAATGCATTCATTTAAATCGGACCGGACCGACTGCTGACACTTTTCAACGTCTATATGGAGGGGTATGGCCTAAACAAAACCTTCATGACATACATTTATTGAAAGCTTGACGTAGTTTCGTTTATTTGTAGTGTTCACTCGCTATTTGTATCTTCCTTGCTAGAAGCTGATTATTGTATTATTTCTTCAAGAATATCGGTCTCTTTGTTCATTTCCGAAACCAAAAATTATAGTTGAAACAACGTTATTCGTCTAGTGAAGAATGATATATAATGCTGTCACTTGGGAAATCTATTATTTCTGTGCAGCATCTATACCCACAAACTATATATAACTTTGGAGGAACGAATGAATAGAAGTTTTCTCATTATCTGGGAAAAGTGAGAATCCAGCCGAATTTGAAATTCATATCATTTTCCATACATCAGTTACTGAGTTTGGAACAAACAAACCCTGTGGAAAATGATATGCTCATTTTGTTTCATTCCACATTAAATTTGTTTTCCACGAATTGATATTGTACAGGAGTAAAATACCTATTTGTTTCACAGTGGAACTGCAAACCGATTTTTCAAAACATTCAGTTTGTCAATTCGCCTTCATGGAATACGACTCGTACAAAAGCGTCGAAGGGCCAAATTTTCCTATTGTTGAAATACAGTGTCACACATAAAGTTCGCGACATATGGAAGTTTTTTTTATTAATAGATATAATGAAAATTTGACTTGGCATGATTCAATGTACACAAAACAACTCGATTTATTGAAAGCAATAATTTGACATTAACCAAAACTAAAAATTTGTTTCAAAAGCCTACTGAGGGACAATTTTATTTCGATTTGATCAGTACCTACTATTTTCTTCCCGACATGTTGCATTAGTCTTGTAATGTTTAAAATCACGAAATTTTATATCATGTTTAGTACAAATCGCTAAAACCAAAGTCTTTTGAATAGTTTCGAAACTGTAGGTCAATGTTTAGTTTACAGAAAAGTATGATATTTCGGGTTAGTTTGTAACTGAATTATTGGTCAGAAAAATAATCAAACTGGATAAAAATCTATTGAAAAAAGAAATACGAGTGTGATAAGAATGAAGAGGAATTCGTTTATTCGATTACTGACATATTAACGTCCATATATGGAAAAACCGAATCAGTTTAACAATGAAATGAAAAAACTAGATGAACTTTGCAACAACAAAGACGAATTTCTGGAGGTGTATTCATTTCTTTTTCTGGTAACAGGCCAATGCGGGTATTTTCTGGGCAAGATATGACATTGAAGTCTCGTATTCATCACAATTATGAAATTTGAATCAAGTTCGAATCGATAGAGCGAAAGATTCGAAAAATTAAAAAAATTGGAAAAAAGTCGAAGTGACAGTAAAGAGTCCAAATTTCGAGCAAAGGTATAAAATTGAAAACTGAGCACTTTTTCTCCTTGGCATTTTTCGAAATTTCCAAAAAAAAACTGATTTTTTGAGGATTTTCGAAAAAAATGCCAAATTTGACAGGTTTAGAGTATCACATGACAAAAGGAAAGAGGCTGTTTTTTACTAATTTTTCAAGCACAAACTAACTGCCAAGCCAAATTTTCATTATATCTATTAATAAAAAAACTTCCATATGTCGCGAACTTTATGTGTGACACTGTATATTGTCAGATTTCTCAGTGAACATAAAGGTGTCAAAGTTCGATCAAGGTCAAATATTTTTGGGACAATTGTGTTAGATAACCGTTTCGCTTCTGTATATAGTAATTAGGTATTCTGTGGTCAGGGTATTGCTGTTTTTGACATATGTTGATTTGTCATTTCTGTTTGACCGGTTCTGTCAGGAAGCTTTAATTAACACAATATACCATATCCATACAGTAGAGACACTTAAATGTCAATTCGTCAGTTCGAGGTGTAAATGTCATGATTTGTCGCTAAATTCAAATTTATGGGATACTGAATAGTAATCATTATGTCATTTCGCATGTTAAAATGAATATTTTGTATACAATGAGGTTTGAAATAAATGGGAAATTCATTAAGTACCTATAATAATGACAAATATTCACATTATTTGTTTACGAACACAGGACAAAATTAATTTTATCAATGTTGATACAAGTCAATCATATTTTATCCTGTGTTTAGAAAAAATAATGTTTGTGTTTGTCATCATTATAGTTACTTGTGAAATTTCACATTTATTTCAAACCTTATTGTGTACAAAATGTTCATTTCAACATGCAAAATGACATACTGATAACTATTCAGTATCCCGTAAATTTGAATTTACCGCCGAAACATGACATTATATACCTCGAGCTGACAAATTGACATTTGAGTCTCTATTATATGGCTAGGGTATACTGTGTAATTATTAGGTTAAGAATATTATATTGGTATATCCACCATTTTTCGTTAAATGAAAAAAAATTACCAACTTCAATTAAACCGAATGCTTAAACTCAGATGGGTACCAGCATGGGCGCCGCTACAAAAAATATTAGTGGGAGGCACATTTTTTTGAAATCAAAGTAATGCATTAAAGTGAAATGAAAAAAATCCGTACTACTTCGGTCGCTATGAGCACCTTCTTTTGAATTTTTTTTGTGGAACTCACGTGATCCGGTCTCCTCTACAAAAAATCCGAATGAAATTTTCGGCGGTCTCGTATATTCTCGGAGATACAGGTTCATTTTTTTGAAGAACTTCACAATTTTTCACATCGAATTTCTTTTTTTTTTTGAACACACAAAATTCACCCTTCTTCTGATCAAACACCACTCAATCTCTAATTCACTCGTTTTCAACATTTTACAACACAATGGACCTGTATCTCCGAAAATGTACGAGACCGCCCAAAATTTCATTTGGATTTCTTGTATAGGAGACCGAATTACGTGAGTTTCACAAAAAAATCAAAAAAAATTGCTCATAGCAACCGAAGTATAACCAAAAAATTAAAATCAAGTCGATATCGTGTGTTACGCGGCGTATGGACCGAAAAATCTAAAATCCAAAGGGGGCACCCGTTCCCCCTTGCCCTAGAGAAACGGCGCCCTTGGTTACCAGCCCAATCTATCATCAATGGACTATATTATTTTCTGTTGAGTGATGAGTCCTTATGCTGTCAACATCAACCACAGTAAATCTCCGTTACGACAGCACTGCATTTCATGGGCTTCCCTCAAAAAGTAATTTTCCCCAGATTTGTGTGAAATGAGCTAAATTATTTTCCTTCCCACCAGTCAAACAGAACTGTACCTCCGCTTTTTATGACGTTTCTTTGAGCTCTTGGGTTGTTCAGATGACTTTTTAATTAGTTTCTACTTTCATGATAAGTACCTATATTCGTTATGAAGTCGTAAAAATTCTGGAAAATGCGATATACCCTCTAACTCTTGCAGAAAGCAATGAATACCGTCAAGAACAATCCGTTCGTACCGTAATGATATTTTGTTTATTGAGGATGGGCTAGTGAAATAACGTAGTCTGTCGTTTGGATTCAGATGCTTGATTGAGATAACGAAGGTTTTGATCTGAGATAAGATGAGTGTGAATGCGTTTTTAATGAGTGAAATATGTGAGCAAATTTTTTGTCATTTTTACCTGTTTCAGAAATTTCTTAGGAAGTAACATTTCATTATTGTGATGTGACAACTAGAATTCAGTACAACATATTTTTTTGGAATTCAGAACCTTGAATCACAATTTCCCAATAATACTTTCTGGAAGCCGCCTGTGCCATTCTGTGCAGGACAGTCCGTAGTTTATTCCCACCATGTCCTCTACTCGAATAATTCCCTCATATATAAAATGTCCCATAAGAGCAATGCAATTATCGAAAACTTACAGCGGTTATTGCATTGTATCAAGTCACCATAACAAAACATTTGAGACCGTATCGCTAGACGTCAGTAAACAACACAAATAAATGTCAGATAGACTTCAAAAATACAAAAACATTTCGCGTGTAGGTGAGTATTCCATACAATCTATAGAGTATATATATATATATATATATATATATATATATATATATATATATATATATATATATATATATATATATATATATATATATATATATATATATATATATATATATATATATATATATATATATATATATATATATATGTTGTTGTTGAGTTCGGGTTGAACCGCGTCTGGAGTTTTGTTCTCGACGTTTCGGCTCCGACGTCGAGAACAAAACTCCAGACGCGGTTCAACCCGAACTCAACAACAACACACAACTGACCGCGGAAACCTATCCGAACACATATATATATATATATATATATATATATATATATATATATATATATATATATACCAAAAATAACATTTCCTTGAGAATTTCTTTATTCGTGAAATATTCCAATGAATTACATTCGTGCATAAAAATGACCAGATAATTTTGCATTCAAGCGTGATATCTTATACAAATTGCATTCGGTTATTTTCATATTTTGTAAAAGAGCCCTCGTCCTTCGGACTCGGGCACTTTCGCCAAAATATGAAAATAAACTTGCAATTCTCAGATATCACGCTTTCTTGCAAAATTATCGGTAATTTTTATGCACTCGTGCAATTATAACCGAAAATGGCATTTTTTAATTTGTTATAAACAATAAACAACAAAAAATCGATTTTTTTAGTTTTTCAATCGTAAAATGAAAACTATTGAAGCATTTTTAACGGTACAGAAAAATGAACTTTAGAGAATTGAATTCCGAAGAGAATGGCGACTAAAACGATCCGATCGGATAATTAGAACCGGAGAAAAGCAGGAAAAACCGGAAAATTGTGTTTTTTTTATAACACTGCTATTTCTCAAAATTAGGAGCTGAAACTTTGCACATAGCTATTGACATTCACTTTATGTGTGCAAAACCTGAATTCAGTCGGTTTTCGCACAATCCTCATTTGAATTTTTTTGGAAATATTTGCGCGTAGAGCTGGATGCGTTTGAGGTCGTCCGATTGACATTTAAAAAATAGATTTGGAACAAAACGTATATTCTGATTTTTCGATAAAACGCGTTTAAGTGTGTTGAAAACTAGTTATAGTGAAAGAAAGTATTTTGTTCACCAGGTACGTGTTAAGTTTTCGTTGGACCACACTGTATGTAAAAAAAGTTGAATTACTTATACTCCTGCTGGCGTGAAAAATCCTCCATGAGCTAGCGACTGAAACTCACTGTCAGATTAAATTATTCACCAGGTCGGAGCTGGAGCTAATTATAGCCTCGGGAAATGAGTTCGTCTGCGGAAAAACTTCTCGGGGCATAATTATTTAACTTCGAGTCATTGCAATATACACGTGATTGACCTGAATTTCCCCGATTTCTCAGAAGAGAGATGTGATGTTCAGTACAGATAGAACAGATCCTTCGATTCCTCAAACATACAGGCTGCTACGAAATTTTCACAATCATTCCAAATGACGAAATATAATTCATCGAAAATGATTTATTCTGAGGTAATGTCCCGAGTACACCAAGTTTAATCGGTTAAAATGTGTGCTGCACTTCCAGATGACTTGATTGTATGATAATAATTTGATACCGCAGGTCGAGGAATTTTCTTTTGAATTATTATTACACCGAAAAATTTGCTCAACAGCAAAATTTCGAAAATTATGAAAATGCACACATTGTAATAATAATAATAATAATCTATTCATGACTAATACATAATGTAAGTATTATACATATGGTTTCTGCCGTATAATGCCAAATATTATTCCCTCAGGAAATAATGAAGAGGGATTGATAGTCTCTGCCTTTATTCCACTTGTAGTCCTATCACAAAATTTCTCAAATTCAATATTACCATGGAAACGATATAAACAAAATCCAAAGTGTTAGTTTTAAAATAGGTAGTGTTTGTGTATTTGTATTGAGGTGAATGAAAATGAAGAATCATTCATTTATGATATATACATCAGTCGTGATGTATATCCCCCATAAGGGGCCGTTCATAAAATACGTCACACTAAAATTAGCTTTTTTTGACCCCCTCCCCCCCATTGTCACGCTTTGTCACACTTTCTGTGACCCCCCTAGAAATATTTCGTCACAAAAACTAAGACCTCCCCCCTGCTGAGTATAATAAATTCTAAATGATAGTACATATATTCCGAAAATTAAAAATATTTATTTAGTTATTATAATGAAATTTAAATATATTAATAAGTTGGTTTCAAGATATTTATAAACAATTCCAATATGGATGGCCACAAATAATATACATATTTTACATAATCAGAAGATTCAATGCTCAATA
Source organism: Zygogramma bicolorata (assembly GCA_032362365.1). Lineage (NCBI taxonomy): Eukaryota > Metazoa > Arthropoda > Insecta > Coleoptera > Chrysomelidae > Zygogramma > Zygogramma bicolorata. The sequence goes on from JAVJAQ010002252.1 coordinate 222,388, forward strand.
ACACAATGAGACAGTAAAAAATCGCTTTATTTTGTTTCATTTGTATAGTGAAATACAGTGTACTATAACAAGATTAATTCGCATTCTCAAATGAAAATTCATTCGCAAAGATGGAGTCACTACAGATTTGATTAAAAAATCTGACGAGTTTAGGAATTCGTTAGAAGATGTCGCACATGTAGATTCCTACTAAAATCTACTGAAGATTTCTTTCATACCAAAATTTTTCAATTTTCGTCAGAAATCTACTAAAAAAGTAGATTTCTACCAAAAGTGGTCACGCTGGCTAGCATGTCAAAAAATAATAAATAATAAACGGTATACCCCCCGTCCCCCTTTGTCACATCTTGTCACACTCAGCCAGACCCCTCCCCTCCCCTTGTATACGAACGTATTTTATGAACGGCCCCTAATGACTATTTTTATCGACTCATGATATAACCTACTATTATTATTTACCACAAAAAAACGATATCTACATTCAGAGTTTGATCATGTATAGATATACAAAACATAACGTTTGTGAATGAATGGCATAATGTCAGGTTTATTGACTAATTCTTCCACACCATCCGATAAAACTTCTCTCGAATGACATTTTCATTTCTCCCCTCTTCAATTGGTAGTAATATGGAATGAGTAATATATATATAGAACATACCTACAGATAACTTGAAATCTACCATCAATCACTATACTATATCAAACTAAGTAACTAAATCAAATGATGTTAATTGAAGAGATCGAGAAATGAAATACTATTCAATTTGTAGCAAAAAGACGATTCATGGAAGATTTTACTACCGTTCAAAAATGTGCTGTTTCATTTTCCTCTCATATGCATATTGTCACGCTATATCTTTGGGTCCGCTTATCAAAACTCCAAACAACACTAAACTACTTTTATTACAACTCTTTGTCACAACACAATACAACACAATCCCTCAAATTGCTTCGCTAACTTTCCAACGCTCTGTACTAAAACACTCTGATAATCTCTCTTTAATAAAAATTCTCCACTTCGACATCCGCACTAAGCAATAACAAAGCTCTCTCCACTAAGCTCCACTAAACTCGCTCCACTTAGCTCTGAATAACTCTGCTAAACTCTCTCTCTCTGAATACCTCCCCCCCTCCGCGATGAAGCGTTTACTTATATACCTGCGTACGCCTATGGAGCATATTCGAGAGAGGCCTCGATGATGTGTATCGAATTCTCCACGCGGATCAACAGTTTCTGGGAAAATGACGTTCGCTGTGCGACCCCTGCCCCTACAATCGTCAGGGCCGGCGCTAGGAGATTCGTAACAATATATTGATAAGGACGGGTTGGGTAAATCCAGGAGACTTCCGTAGCGGGCGATTTGGTATCGAAATGATTTTATAAAAAGTTCCTTTCTATGCTGAGAAATCACGATAGAGTTTATTTGTCTTGAATACAAATTGTGTATGTCGGTTATAAAAATCACTTTCTCGTGCCAATATTCAGGCTGTTTTGTTTTCAGAGTTTTGTAGAGGAATCATAGAGAAGCAGCTGTCGCCTAGAAAACGTGTTCAACCAGTTCATCTCTTGCAGTTTGGTTGATATTGATATTCTGTCACGCCTTTTTATACAGTATATCAGTCTTACGCAGGAATTCTAAGTTTTTTTCATACGAAGAGAGTCCATGTTATCGAGGCACAGAAAATATATGATGTCACAGTGGTTGAAGTGGGAAAGTTCATATTCCTACTCAGATAGTGCCTTTGACTGAATACCAGTTTCTATGAACCATGGGCTCTCCTAATCTTTTCCGTGATGTGTCTTTTGAATCATAGTTTATTATCAACAATTATTAGTCCCAAGTTTTTGCACTCACTATGAAACTCAATGAGCTCATTTCCTACAAATAGCTTTGAGGTTTTTTCTGCTTGGGAACGTATACTGCCGATTTAAAAAAATAGCACATGACATGAATTAGTGCATATTCATTAGATAGCTACTGCAGAGTTCTGAAGTCCTCATCAATTTAATTATTAGTCTGTAACATATCGGAGTTATTTAATGAGTGGTTTAATTGGGTATCATCTGCATAAAAATGATATTTGCAAAGTGATCGGTAAGAATGAAAGTTATGAAAGTATTATAGTCAATACAATAACGAACCCAAAATGCTACCCTGTGGAACACCCTGTTGGAATAAGTATCGTTCAGTTTGATTTGTTGAGATCTATGGGATATATAAAACGAGAGATGAGTAAATCCTATGAAGTGTTATGAAGCTATTAGTATCCTGAGATTTAATGTATCGAATGCTCCAGACTCTAGAATACTCAATAGGTATATGGACTCTTACTTCATTTCTGTCGAGGGATCAAATAATATCATCGGTAACACAAGCTAAAGCTGAATTACAACTGATACCAGATCTAAATCCCGACTGATGTATTGATAAAACTTCATTTGAACCCACGTCTCAAAGTTTGCTTTTCAATAATTTCTTGGAAAACATTCGATAGAGTTGGCAGAACCCTGATACATCATAGATGTGCCATCTCTGTGGGATTTGAAATTTTAGATACAGGAGTTACCAGGAAAGTAGAATTTCGATAGACATTCATTGAATATTTTCCTCATATATAAAATGTTCCATAAGAGTAATGCAATTATCGAAAACTTACAGCAGTAATTGCATTGTATCGAAAACTTACAGCGGTGCATTGTATCAAGACACCATAACAACACAAATAAATCTCAGATAAAAATAACATTTCCTTGAGAATTTCTTCATTCGTGAAATATTCCAATGAATTACATTCGTGCATAAAAATGGCCAGATAATTTTGCATTCAAGCGTGATATCTTATACAATTTGCATTGGGTTATTTTCATATTTTGTAAAAGAGCCCTCGTCCTTCGGACTCGGGCACTCGTGCAATTATAACCGATAATATGTGTAATGTAGGTGAAAAGGCCCGTGTTTCAACATTTTTCAAAATTCCGTTGATTTATCCATCAGAGCTTGGTGGCACCAGGACAAAATTTTAGAAATGAATTACAACAAAACCTATAATATTGTATGGAAGCAAATGGATCATATTTTCAACTCTTGTTGAAGTAAAGTTTTACTGAGTTAATTCAACAACTTTTTACGAAGCAGTGTTACAAATAACAAAAAAATAAAACCTACCACTAATTGTGAATGTTTTGATTCTCAATATTCGAAACTTATTTGCATTTTTTATGCCTTTCCACACGATGTATCACTCGACCCCACTTTCCATTTGAAGTTTTATGGGTTAGAGGTTGAAGGCATATTTTGAATATATGTCCAAAATGTGTCCCCTCACAATCAAACTCTACGTGTCCGAAAATGTTTGCTCCAAATTACCTACAAAAGAAAAAGAAGCATGGTGCATGCATTGGGCCACTTTATATATACACGTATTAGATACCTGCCTACATTGGTATGTTTTTCTCGTCAAGTAGCATTTGTCGAAGATCATTTATGTTTTGATATCGAATTGGTCATAAACAAATGTTTCTTGTATCCACCAACCACAGCCTCACTTTGCAAACGATTCATTTTCACCATTGACTATCAAATATTAACTCGCAAAACTTGTATAACGGTTTAATTAATTGCTGCAACATTATTATAGCTCCTCTCTGGGGAAATCAACTCATGAACTTATTTTCAAAGCGAACAATATCAGTGGAATGCTCTGGAATCATTTCCCAGCGGTACATGACGAAAAATCTGACTAATCACAACAAAAAAATCGTCGCTCGAGAAAATTCGCTTTAGCAATCTGAATTGCCTTCTTTTTAGTGTCGCTTGAAATAATTAATATACAGGGTGACTCTCCGAGAACTGCGTCCACAAATATTGCAGGAAGTAAGATGACTTGAAACCGTGGTGATTCCACCGATTAGATTTTGTTTAGATTTTTGTAGCGAAAAACACAACTGATGCTTTAGGAGTTTCTCCTATTTTTTCGGTAGGGGGCGTGATGTTCCCACTTCTCAAATTCGATGTCAATTGTCAAGTTACATGTCACATTGTCATGTCACTTTGAAATTTTGATGTGTACGATTTTTATCGTGTTCATTTATTGACTTCTTTGCTTTAAAACATTGAAACGTTTTCATTGGTTTTCTACTGGTATTTGATTGGTAATTCATTTTCCTGTATGATGCGATCTCTTCTCACTAGCCAATCGAATGAAAATGGAAAAACCCGACTGCACATTTTCACTTAGTGCAAATTTAGCTTCAGACAAGACTGACGAGAGTGTGTGGGCGACATCTGTACGTATAGTACGGGAACCTTCAAAAACTTGATTATCCACCAAAAATCAAGCCATCCAGTTTTTGGTACTTTTATCCTAAACTTCCACAGCTAAGGTAGATACAACAGAGTTTCTAGGCATTTCAGCTAAAAGTATGAATAGGAAAATTATGAAAATCCGGCAATATATGATTGAAGTTGTACAAAACTCAGCTGAGATCATTTTAACTTCTTATTATACACGAGGTAAGTTCTAACTTTGTTATTTTGAATATAACATCCTGTATTTTATTTCAGATTCATAGTCTACATCGAATCTTAGATCTATCTTATAGCACACACTGTTCACCTATATCGAGTAGTTTCTGAGATATTTCAGATTCAATATAATAATTATAGTTGCGGGACATTATATATTTGAATATATCTCCATTTTTGTCCAATATTTTTCATTTTCTGTGATGGAACTGTTAGGAGAACGTTTATATTGAGAAAACTATGATCCAAAACTTTCAGTTTTTCATACAAAGTGTCCATGAAAACTGTAGAAAATTGATTTTCAACAATTGGCAATAAGACATTTTTTTCAAATTTAATGGAAACCACATTTTGTTAATATTTCATCGCAATCAACATAAAAACCTTAACTTCATAGTACATGAATTTCTTCACACATTATTCGACGACTGAGGGGAAATTCATCATCAAAGATCAACCACTGACTTATTGGCGTATGTTTCACATATTTGACAGAATTCCATCGAAACATTCCTGTTGCACTCGACATTTAAAAAGCGTTCGATCGGGTTTGGCATCGGGGTCTCCTTTCTGAACTGTCGTCTTTTGGTTAACCTCCTCAGTTCTGTGCTTTGTTGATAGGTCTCTGTATGTGGTTGTTGATGGAGTATCGTCTTATATTTTCTCAATAAAAACAGATGTATCACAGGGTTCAGTACCAGTCCCCACTTTCTTTCTACTTCATATCAATGATTTGCTGAAGAAAACATCTTGTTCAGTGCATAGGTTTGCGAACGACAGTACTCTTCATACTAGTTTCTTTCCCAGAGTCTCCATACCAGCACGACAAATGAAAATTCAGAGAGGCATTAGATTCAATAATATTAAGGATGACTTGCCGAAATTGATACAATGGGGTTTTGCGTCAACTTGGTGGCATTCAATGTTGGGCAAACCCAGTCATGTTTCTTCTCGAAAAAAGTGGATCTATCTTTATCTAATATTCAGATGTCAGGAGTTACTATTTCTACAAAGTCAAGTATCCTGATGCCAGGAATCACGATCAGTTATAATCTCTCACAGAAAAAGCATGTGATAACCCAGAATCTTGGATTTCTATTTCGTGCGAAGAAATACCTCATTTCTCGTCAGATTTTAATGATCTACAATGAACAGATACGGCATGTTTTGGAATATAGTTATTATACGTGGAGCTCAGACCAGCAGAAAAAGGTCTCTCTCAATAGATATTTCCACGGTCGATGCTTTTCTGGATTGTCGACAATCTTTCCATACTTGGCCGAATCAACATGGATGACCCGAAATCCCACCTCTTTGCTGTGAGCTCGGAGACCTGTCTGACCTCTCTTGCTCAGGGATATTTTTTCAATAGATCAGCTGATCTTTGGAATTCCTTTTTCGAGGCTCACAATCTTCAAAAATCCAAGGTAAATGTTAATTCGTATCTCCTTCCCCCTTGATTCTATTTCGTTTTAATCTGAAAATGAAAAAAACGTTCCGTAGGCCTAATTCCTTTAGAGCAGCAACTCATGAATATTTTTCATTGGATTGTATTGAAAGTCTCGAAGTAGATAGACGTAAATTTGAACAGAATTTTAAATAGTTGGATACCTGGCTTCAATTGAAATATCTCTGCTCTTAGTTGAACATTTCGAAATCTACAAGATTTTTTGCACAACAACCCCCTTTATACTGTGCAATAAAAAGTTATGAATTTTCGACTATGTTGGGATAGCGTTTTTAGCTTATGGATATTTAGCGACAACTTTATCTACAGTGTAGTATGTACATGAAAGTCATCATTATTCTTCATGTCAATTGCGTTTCAACAAGAAAAATGTTCCGTTTTGTAAATTGAACTTCTGGCCAATGTTTGAACATCACATTTCAATGATATTTTTTGAACACCCTGTAAAAAACTTTTACATATTCGAACTACAATTCATTCAGCATAAACCTTTTCTTGACAGTTTCATATTATGAATTTCCAGAGAGTCACCCTGTTACGAAACGAACGAATCGCAGGAAGGAAATATTATTTGATAGTGATGAAAAATAATATATCACGTGTCATTACACCTTCCTTGAAGCCTAGGAACGAGTCGGTGAAAATACACACACACAAGCAAGAAAACACCTCAGATCACAATTGGTAACCTGATATTGGAAAATGAAAGATCTCTGTGTCAGTTTGAAATTATTAGAAATAATATTGGAGCTTATTGGTGAAACAAATACTCATAAAAATTATTGATGATTCAAAATATATTCATTCATTCACCAATAGAATCATTAGTTCATAAAATTTACTACATTACTTTACAACCCTAGACTATGCAGTCAACATCTTCACCTACTGCAAAATGGCGAAACATTCGATAATTACTAGAAAACAAACACATTAATATCGATATTTCTAGAGATATTCGTTTTTCTCTGTTATATGGCAATCCCAACTGGCAATCCCAACAACTCAATAAGTTTTGATAAGTTATTTCTTGTCCATAAAGAAGACAAAAATATCAGTATAATGAACATCATTGTTCAGTTATTCAGTTATTCTCATTTGGTTTCCGATTTTACGAGTAGATAGGTATCACGTAAAATATCTCCAAAATGGCCAATTGAACAAAGCTCAACATGGGAATTACATTTGAATACGCTACTACTCTTGATCCTCTAATCACCGAAATCGTCGAAGTGAATCCTAATGAATTCGGTATGGATATTATTATTGTAACAAGATGGAGCACCACCACCTAACTCCAGACAAGTAAGAAACTATTTGGATAATACTTCCCATGGTCTTTGGATTGGCTATCGATGTACTACGGAATGGCCAGCCCGCTTGCCAGATTTGACACCTTCAGACTTTTTTTGGAGCGGAACTGAACCTACTCCAATATTGAATGTACGGCAGAGAATAATAAATATTTGTTGAAATATCGACGATGCTATGTTCGAAAATGTTCGACATAAAAAATATTCAGGTTCTTCTTATCTCAAGACGTTTAAGGCAACCATTTCGAGAATCTTCTGAACTGAACTCAGCTCATTTCCTCAAATTATGAAATCAAACGTCAATGTGTGCAGGCATTTAGTAAATGTTTCGCCATTTTGTAGTAGATAAAGACATTGACTCCATATTCTAGAGTTGTAAAGTATTCGACAGGAGCTTCAGAATGATGTATCACAAGACCCCACTTTCCATTTAATTTTTTTTAAGATAGCGCCCAGTCGGCATCATGAAATTCTTATGTGTCAATTTTACTCCAAAATATAGTATTCATGAAACAATTTCATTAACGCAAGTTTCAATTTGAAGGAAGGGACATTAAAGAAATGCACGCTATGTTCTTTCACTTTGCCGATGAGAATTTTGTTCTTGGACTACAAAGTATTTGTCTATCTATCTAGCAAGAAATGGCAGTAGATTGGATTGAAATTGTACACCAGCGGATTGCGAATCTCTATAGAAAAAAAAGAGCGATTACATATCAGGGAATAGTCGCCTGAGGAAATTTTCTTCCGCAATTCGTACTCTTTCTTTCCTCCAAGCGCATCAATATTTTATAAACATTACTGACCTCTTTTTGTATGATACTCCTGGGAGTGATGCAGTTCTCTCCTCGACATATAAAGAAGCGGAAAAATTGCAGAGTGTTCATTTGATAGTTTCAGGAAAAGGTTTACTCACCTCGGGTAATAATTCACGTGAACATTTATTTTCTTTGCCAAAGCGAAGTATATAATGAAAAGAAGTTTTTTAGTGTTTTACAAGTTTTTTTAATATAGAACATAGAATGACACGATATAAAATCATCATTTGAACAATTCGTTCAGGCCAGTTCGAACTACACAGACAATAGGTTTTGGCTGGCTCCTGTCAAAAAACAACTACTCCCCTGATTAATACCGCGAAGGGCAATGCATTATATCCGACCGGTGCCAGTGTAGGTTTCTTCACAGAAGAATCCCGCATTTGCTTTTGGCGATACAAATGAAGGAATACGTTTTCAATTATTGGGAAGTGCACACTGGCAGACCGCTTTCGAGCTATTTGGCCACTCGTCAGTACAAGGTAGTGCTTTCATCAACATAAAGTTGATGACTCTGCACAATTAAGCATCAAACACCTTTCATAGTATCAAGCCTCGACCAAAGTTGATGCAGTAGCAGTTGCTTGTAAATTATAAAACTCCTCTTTCTTTTTTTTCAGGTAGAAGCGTCCATCAAGAAATATGGTCATGAATTAAATGGAACGTCTGGAAACGAATATCCCTTCCATTTTTAGAATGGATAGGAGCAAAGGTGAGTGTTTATTTCATTACTTAAATAAGTGGTATTTCATCGGATGATGTTGCAGAATTGACAAAATTTTGGGGCACAAATGCCAGGGCAGAATCCATTATACAAATAACATAAGCAACGAACTTGTCTCTTGCGTGAACTGTTGTACCAACAGACATTGTTATAAATATTCTGAAAAACTACTTATATGATACCATATTTTCGAAATTTAACATTTTATTTTCTCGAATATTCGACGAATCGTGATTCACATTTCAGTATATTTGGGTGAACGGTCCTATCAATTATAAATTGTTTTTATCATGGCTTCTCCTTCTTTACCTATTGGGATTTCAAAATAAGCGATATGCTCTCTGGTGAAGAGTTTCAAAGAATGTCAAAGTTTTGTCAAAGTGGTACTTATTAGTCATAGACAAGTAATGGACTGGCCCTGAAAGAGAGATGACTGCGGAATTAGGAAGACAGAATACTTCCAGTATAACCTCTGAGCGAATGCCTTCCCCAATTAGGCATTCCAGATACTTGTCAAATGACGAAATGAACCAATACGGCGGCATCTGCCCCCAAAAACTTTCGTTTGTTTTTCTCGAAAAAGTGTGATCTTCATGGTAAAACAAGGGTTTGCTTAATGAAGCAGATGAAAAGAGGTTAAGAAGGATAGAGTATGTGTGAGGGAAGGGGTAGGCATTGGAATCTGTTCCTTTTGCCACAGAATTTTGAAACGAGCATATAGCCCTATATTTTTTATTCACATGATGTAACGTAAGGTGGCTATATACTGGTGTTTCCACTTCATGTAAAAGATTGTCAGCAAATCAGACGACCGATCTGGCCTACTTGATCAAGAATTGATGACGTAGACCGTAGTGATAACTAATGATAATAATAATAATAATTTATTTCCAGGATGCACAATAGTACAAATAGAAAAAGTCATGGTGTTACAAAATACAAAATTACAAAATACAAAATGATTCATCTCACAATGAAAAGTATTCATGCAATGTATACACGTTTTTGTCGATTAAAAACATTTTTAAATAGTGTTTAAAACTGCTTAGTGTCGAAATGTTCTTTACTTCCGTAGGAAGTTTGTTATAAATTCTCAGGCCTAAATGGAGCCACGATTTGACACAAATGTCATACTTGAAGAAAGGAGCATGGAAGTTCCTATTTTGCCTAGTATAATAGTTGTGAATGGAAGAGTTCAAAATCAAGGCATTTTTATTAGTGTAAATATGTACACAAATTTCAAATATGTATAAACTACATAAAGTTAAAATTTCGAAACTTTTGAATATCTCTCTGCATGACTCTCTGTTAATAACATTGGCCATGATTCGATTAATCCTTTTTTGGATAATAAAAACATTCGGTGCCTGAACTGAAGCACCCCATAAACAGATTCCATATCTCAAACGTGATTGGACATGAGCGTAATATACTTGTACCAATTGAGGTAGAGACAGTACAGTTCTCAGATTTCTGAAAAGGTAGCAAATAGAATTTAACTTACTGATGAGGAAATTGCAATGGCGTTTCCAGTTAAGGTGCTCATCAATAAATACTCCTAAAAACTTCGTAGACTCAACATTCTCCAATAAATTTGAGCTGATGTTTATTTCAATTTTTTTGCATATTCTTTGCCGGTTATGAAACCGTATCATATGAGTTTTGGAACTGTTGAAATACAGGGAATTTCTGTTACACCATGCTGACAGATTATCTAAATTCTCCTTACAGGACTCATACAATTTCTCATCGGTTTTTTCACTGACGATTATCGACGTGTCATCGGCATATCTAATTAAAGTTGCATTCTTTGCAATATCATTCAAATCATTGGTATAAAGTAAAAACAATATGGGCCCTAACACGGATCCTTGAGGCACTCCTATATTGATACGAGAATGTTCAGACTTTTTTTGCATAATACATGAGCTAATTCTTGTCGTAACACTAACGAATTGTTCTCTGTCAGAAATGAATGACTCGATCCAGTTAAATGCGACTCCTCGAATTCCATACGCATATAGTTTATCCAGAAGGACATCATGCTGGACGCAGTCAAACGCCCTACTCAGGTCACAGAACACCCCAACTGGACATTCATCGCGCTCTATCATATACATGAGTTTGTCGAAAAACGACAGCAATGCTGTAGTCGTAGATTTCCCCGGTAAAAAACCATGCTGATTATGAAAAGGAATGTTCATCTTGGCAAATTTCAAAAGTCGTTCTAAGAAGCTATACTCGAATATTTTTGTAAATGAGGATGCCACTGTAATCGGTCTATAGTTCTCTACTAAATGACTTATTGAATTATTGTTCATTATATAATTGGTATCAAATGAAGTTGGCTGACTAATTTTGTTAACAATCTGATGAGGAGCGTTTACGAAATATGAGTTGAATAAATTCGCAACTATCACTGGGTCCTCGACTAAGTTCCCGTTCTCAACTGAACTGATGTTTTTTAGAGACTTTTTGCTACCGTTCAATTCCGATACAACTTGCCAAAGTGCCTTCAACTCATTAGCAGAATGGGCAATTCTGTTACGAAAATAATTCTTTTTTGAGCTCTCAACTAATTTTTTGTGAGCTTCCTTAGACATTTTATACGCATTGTCTAATTCTGGATATCTCAACCTCAATTGGTACAAGTCTTTCAGTTTGGAACTAGATATTTTTACTTCGTTGGTAATCCACTTACGCGAGTTGTCTTTAGGACGAACTTTTCTCAGACTAAAATGTTTTTCAAAGTAAAATGAAAAAGTCTCGAAAAATGTTTCAAATGCTTCGTCCACTGAAGAACACTCATAAACCTCCGTCCATAATTCATTGAGCAATTCCGAACAGAAATCTTGAATATTCTCGTCGCTGAAGCGACGACGAAATAGTACATCTCGATGTACATTTGGTGCTGTACAGTCGATCTGCACAATTCCTGACTCCAACAAAATCGTGCGATGATCTGAGATATCATTGTCTACTACAGAAACAATCTGGTTTTGTAAATTGGTATAGATATGGTCTATTATCTCAATCTTAACTCAAACAATTAGCCAGATATTGTCACTGTCGCAGTTGAGATGACAGTCATGTGCACGTCCTGTGTTGCCAAGTGGCTATGTCGTTGCGAATTCTGGTGTATCTGCTGAAAAAAATCAGTTGATTGTTGATATTTTCATTTGAGCAATATGATATTGTGATCTCAATTCGAAAGCTCGTTTTACAAGTAGTATCACAATTCAGCCGAATATTATTCACGTTAATGCATGTGAGCGAATAGGAGTGAGAATTGTGATCAAATTTTATGGATATGTGAAGTGAGAAATGCCATTTTTCTGCTGAGTGAAATCATTATTATTTTTATAATCTTCTGGGTTGAACTGAAAATATCTAAAGCACATATCACTGTATTTATAGAATATTCAGAACGCGTGCACACTCTAGAATGTTGTTGCCTGCAAACTTCTCTTGTGTATTTTTTTATAATCACTACGAAATTTTTAAATGGTTATTGAATATACTAGAACGTGAGATTATTCTTGGAGGTAGGTCATTGAAGATGAAATTTGTTCTCATCAAACGACAGATTGATCTCGCTTTCTATACTCTGTTCTAATCAAAAGTGATCTGTATTGGCAGTAACGTATGGATCGAGTGATCTCGAAAATTTTTAGGAATTTTAACCACAAGCGCACCCTTAAGGCGTAATTTTGAACAACTACACCCTGTCTACAGGTTTGTCTGGAACAATACCGCAAAGCTGAAAGCACCAGATATAGCCATCTTAATGTAACGTATTTAATGATGGCGTACATTTCCACTTGCTGTCGAAACAGGATCACGCTTCTGTTTTAAAACAGCAACCATTTCAGAAATTCACATGAAAATTCTAGGCGTACTGTTCACAGAATCTCGGCCGTTTGTATCGCAGAACACAAAACTCATAATGAGAAAATGAGATCTCTGGTCTCAACTTCACGTGTACATAATGTTTCCAGATGGTCATTTCTCTCAAACTGGCGCAAACCCAAGAAAACTTCTATCGAGATTAAAGTAGCGCTTAGAAATAATAATAAACCTAACTTATACGTTGCTATATCAACTAAAGGGTGGAACTAGGCTGAAAGAGCATGAAAGAAACTGCAGACTAAGACAATTAGACAAGTCAGCTGTGGAGAAACACGTACTCAATGAGGGAAACCACAGGATTATGATTGAAAACGTGAATCTCATTACCTCCAACCAGGGATACCATAGTCGACTGATACGTTAGGCAATACAGATCCACCGGATCACGGATAATTTCAAAGAAAAAGAAGAATCTGTGAACCTCAACCGAATATGGAATCCCTTTTTAAGAGAATCAAAAATAACAAATAACATGCCTGCAGGTAGTGGGGCAATTAATGCTGATGATACTTCTCCGAATCCAGTAATTACGGCAATCAATATTAATGAAACTTTTCCGAATCCAGAAAAAGTAATTATCACTCCAGGCTACCTGAATCCATATAAACTAAGTCGTAATGCCCAGTCATCGGAGTCTAACTGAAGATGTATGAGCCTCTGAAGCAGCTAGCTACTCACTCCAGCGGAACGTCAAGAAGAAATTCCAAAAAACGACGGCTTTCAAACCCGAACCAATTCGGATTATCTATCGAATTTGGAGCGGACTAAGTTTGTCGAGTTGAATTCACAACTGACGTGATACAGAATGAATATGAAGCAAATATTCAACATTTGTGAACACTTTTCATCTCCAGTTGCTTCTATACAAATTCCGAAAGTTTATAAGTTCAATGAGAATTTTTAATTTGTTACTAACACTGATGGTAGCCCTCTCTTTGTCCTTTTGCCCTAAGTGACGGACAGTTTTTCAACGTTCCAAAACTTTCGCTGGAATTCACAAAGTTTCCCGGAAGTTTCGTCCAGAGATAAGCGCATTAACTCTCTACCACGTTGGGAATTCATAAAATAATTTGGAATATTCCAGAGACCAGAATTCGTTGAATGTAGTATTCGTTAATGGATGCACTCCATAAGGATAAGAGTTATGGGAAGTCAGGCATTTTTCGTTGAGGAATCATTTTTTGGTTTTCTTCTTTTCCGAATCAAAAACTAGAAATTACGACTCATATGCAGAAGTTTAATGAAAAATATTACAAACATTCTCTGTTGATGGGTACCTGTATATCATTCAAATACGTTTGTTTCATGCACAGAAAGGAAGAAAAAGGCCATCAAAAACAGCTACTCCCCTGCTTATATGGCAACGACGGGCTCTGGGTACATATTAATCAATTTTTCTTGCTCAATTTGTATACCAAGCATATGAAAATTGAATCAAATAGATAGCGAACGTAGGAATATCTAAACGAAGCAAAATAGAGAGCTATTCGTAGAAATAATCCCACTGACATGGATAATATTTCATTCCAACCCATACAAAAGATCTCGCTCAGAGACAATTATCTCTTGAACTTTTCAGTAGAAAAATGGATGAATAAATATAAATTTTATAATTATATAATAAATTTTTTCTTCGACCAGGTAAATATTTCAAAACTCTATTTCAAGTATCATTTTAATAATCAGTTTCAGATATTAAGTATTTATTCTTCAACGGTGGTATTGGTGGGATTGGGATCAATTTGACTAGAGAAAAACTATTGTTTCTTTGCCAACGTTTCGAATTTTAATAAATTCATCATCAGGGCTCAAAAATCAGTTTTTCCGAATAAAAATACTAAAAATTATTTATGAAACAGACATTTTAAATACACACTCCAGGTACAAACAATTCCACATTGAGCACGAGACAAACGAATACTCGCGAATACTACAGTATTCGTTTGTCTCGTGCTCAATGTGGAATTGTTTGTACCTAGAGTGAGTATTTAAAATGTCTGTTTCATACATAACTTTTGATATTTTTACTCGGAAAAACTGATTTTTGAGCCCTGATGATGAATTTATTAAAATTCGAAACGTTGGAAAAGAAAGAATATTTTTTCTCTAATCAAATTGATCCCAATCTCACCAATAGCACCATTGAAGGATTCAATTCTGGATCACCAAACCTACCAATAAAGTATTTAAATCGATGAAAAACTCAAAGGAAAGAAACCTTATTAAATTCGATATGAGACTCGAACCAACGACTATAGATTGGACCGTCCCAGAGGGCGTATCAGAAATCAGCATATTCACGGACGGAAGAAGAAAAAAATGTCTTTCCATCAGAAAAAATTAGTATGCAATTCATTAAAAGCAATAAGCAAAAAACAAAATAACTTCTACCAAAGTGAAAACTGAGCAAGATGAACTTTGTTTTTATCAGCGTCAGAATAATCTCGCGTTATATTGACCATTTGGACTTGAGTACATGTATTTTGAATGTTTTGTACTAACTTGATATAGATGAATAGATGATTGATTATTCCGTCCACAAATAATACAACAGCGTTTGATATCCATCATGAAACACCATTCAAAACAAACACTTAAATTGAATATTAATCAAAGGGAAAATAACTAATAATTGAAAGCAACGGCAGATAAACGACAAATAACTAAGAAAACTACGCTAGAGAATTGATCTGGAAACGACAAATAGCTGACTGAAAGGAGTAGTAAAATTATGGAAAACTTCTAGCAGAATTCGAATGAATTGAAATGCAAATGTAAAAAGATGACCGAATTCGATTATTGCACCATCTACTGGAAAACGCAGTGAATTCCGTGGATGACTGAATATGTCTAGAGTTTTTGACGAAACAATATCGCACTAGGAATATATGCATCTTGGTCCAATCCTATATGTTATGGAATTGACTTGAGTGGTTCAATTCCATCCGGGAACTGTAATATCAATCAGGTGGATCGGATCCAGTCAAGACAAACCCATTTTGAGCGGATCCAAAGTTGTGAGATAAATGTGGTATATGAGTATTTCTTTCTCATTTTTTGTTAAAGCGGTGAACACACCACACGTTACTCCAGGCCTGTAATCGAATGAAATTGTTCCAAGCTTTGATTTTGATGAACTCTGGCGTTAATTCAATTGATAGTAATTGCGAGCTACGTCTATTAGCCGATTCGGCAAGATTCTCATTTGGGAAAGTTACAACTTTGAAGTAGTCTTCAGCCGTGTGTGGGAAATGATCAATTCCGTTGATTGAATTCTAAATTGGATTGAAGGAATATATTACAATTGAGGTTGATACCAGCGTAAAATTGTCTGGCAGATTAACATCGACTTATAGGCCAGTCGTCGGGAACTGAGAAGAGGAAAAAACTGCATAGTAGTTGTTTTTGACTGAAACGGTTCATTGTGATATAAATTTTCAAAATCATGATTCTTGGACACTATTTTCTATGACAACACAAGAATATTTCCGCAAGAAGGATTTTTTTCTCTTTGTGTACTACATATAATACCAACAGTTTGACAAATTCACTAGAGATGTAAAAACATTTACTATTGAATATACACTCGTAATACTAGTGCTTGAGTTCCAAAAATGTTTTTCGTGATCACGAATATTTTGAAAATTATAATAATTTTCTCAAAATATTCGTGACAGAAAAAAATTCCTAGGATGATTCAAGTAAGCATGGTAATCGGTTGAAAAATTTCACATCCTGAGTACCTACCCACCTAGGCGTGTAACCTGGTATTCTTGTCAAATATTTCAATTGGGTTTTCAATTGAGATCGCAGCGCCACATTCAAGAAAATGCCAACTAATCTGCACCACTTTGACAACTATTGCTATTTAGGGTCAGGACAGTTCTTACTGTCCTTTCACAAAAAATGCATGTACTCAATCACTCACCGTCTGGAATCACGGTGAGGAGAAATTAATGAAATTCCTTAGTAACCTGAACAATGTCAATCCAAAAATCCAATTCACCATGGAAATGGAACAAAACGGGCACCTCGCTTTTCTGGATGTATTGGTTAATAGAAAAATGAACGGGAAGCTCGGTCACAAAGTTTATCGGAAAGCAACTCACACAGACAGATATCTGCATAAGGATTCAAACCACCATCCGCGACAGAAACACCATCCGCGACAGAAACAAGGAATCATTAAAACTCTAGTAGATAAAGCGAAGCGAATTTGCGAACTTGAATCACTGGATGAAGAGCTCAACCACCTTAGACACGCTTTGCGAGCTAATGGTTACCAAAACAGAGAGATAGACAGAGCAATACGACCCAAGCCGACTACAAATCCACACCCGCAAACGAAGAGTGTGACTCCACCCTCAGGAACCGCTTTTTTGCCCTATCTAAGAGGTACCACGGATTGCATTGGAAAGATATTGAAAAAGCACAATATAAAAACAATATACAAACCAACAAAGAAAATAGAAAAACAACTGAGGTCAGCTAAAAATCTAAGAGATCCGCTATCCAATGCTGGGGTATGCAGAATTCCATGCTCATGTGGAAAAGTATATATAGGGACCACCAAACGCAGTTTTAAGACTCGAATCAGTGAGCACAGTCAAAATTGTCGGTTGGGACAAACGGACAAATCAGCTGAAACTGAGCACGCCCTTCTGAACAACCATAATATACAATTCGCCAAAACTTCAATTCTGTCAACGACGACGCATTACTCCACTCGCTTATACCGGGAAGCGATTGAGATACATAAGCACAAGGATAACTTCAACAGAAAGGAAGAGGAATGTATCCAATTCTAAGAACAGCTAAGACGAAGCCAGATGCGGTATAATATCGCACATTTATACAACATGGTTTCGGTTGAAGCGAAGAGGTTGAGTTTGGAAGGATTCAGGAAACATCTGAAACAGATGTACTTTCAGCTTCAAAACAACGGTTGATAGGAAACGGTTCATCCGACAACGTGTCTGAGATTGTTCATTTTTAATCAGCATCACTAGTGGTTTTTTATGATATTATAAATTATTGCACTGTAGCTATAGTTAGGTTAATCATTTTTCTCACTATTTGTTGTGTTCCTTCAGGGTTAAGTGTAAGAGCACATTTATTGTGAACTTCCCCTTTTTTCGGATACTATTGTTTTCGTTTTTTTCTCGCCCACGTGGATAATGCTTCTCTATTGTATTTTCCTATAATCCGAAAATAAAGTCATTTATTATTATTATTATTATTAACCGCAGGGAATCAGACGACCAACAGAACGTTGTCGGACCGAAAGATAATAACGAGTCAATTCCAGATTTGCAATCAGTCGTAGTAAACTCACATAGAGAAGTACAACTAAGACCACGCCGCTGAAGATGGCTGCCGCAGATGTAGCCGAAAGCTCCGGAAGTCAAAATTCCACTACACGGCCCTCAAGCCCGAACAACCAGAGATGAAATATTATAGTTTTGAAAAATGCTGAGTTGCTGTGTTCAATTTTTTCCCTATCAATTGCTGACCAGCCTTTTACGTGGCGAATAGATTCTGGTGTATTGTTCTGTTTGTAACCATGATCACTGTAGTATTGTCCTGGCATCTAACAAACAGGAAGGCTGAATATCTGTCATACATGTGCTCAAAGTAGCCCTTCATTTTCAATAGTTTCACATTCTACAGAGAACATTTTCTAGTTCTGTTGTCCTTTACTGTACCTTTTGATCGTTAAACTTGATCTTTCAGTGAATTCAACGCGACTGATTTCAAGAGACCGAGAAGAACTTCAGGACCTGAAGGGAGCTCCAGCAGATTACTGGTAATTTTGGTACCACAGTGGGTGTCAAATGCGTAGAAATACCCAGAAGAGCTACAGAGTAAATTCAATCTACTGAACATCTGTAAACGACATTTATGTGAGATGACAGTCATAACTATAATCAATCTTCACATGGGCTGCTATAACCCATTTTACACAAATGAGTACATCAAAATTCCTCAATCACCAGTTCCAAATTGCCAACTACTTTTTCGGAATTTGGTTTTTACTGACACCACTATACACATAACAATTGATTTTCTTGCAGTAAATGAGGCTGAAGCGGGACAATTCGATTTTATACAATATTTACACTATCTCAGTAATCAAAAACATGTCATTGTTGACAAAATATGATAGTCCAAAAGTAAATCAATGTAAGATGATTTCCATTCATGAACTCGAAAAAAAATTGTATAAAGAATCAGTACAGATGTTCGAACTTACGAAATATTCCAATGGATGTCAATTGACAGCTTTCGATGGTATATTCAAATGAGTATATTGGCATATAATGGGTTGAGAGCAAAAATTAAAATAGACAGCAATGATTCCTATGAAAATTATGTGCGAAGGTCTGAAGCCGATATATCTTCCAATCCAAACAAATTCTGGTAATTTATTAATTCTCGTAAGTCATCTTCTGACATAAACAGCAGAATGATGTATGATGGCAATTTATTGCAAGAACCTTCAGAAATTCTAAATGAGAAGCTTACGTTCAAAAGCGGATATATTCGTTTTTTTGCCGATATGCGAAGTTTGGCTAAGTTTAACAAGATCTATCCACCGGCATGATCATGACGTACAAAACCGGCTATTAGTATTTTGAAATCGCATATAATATTGACTCGAATAACCGATGATATCCTCAAATCACAAGATGAAGGAAAATTGGCTTGCCTCATTCTGTTAGACTACAGTAAAGCCTTCGATACACTGGATCCAAAGATCTTGTGTAAGAAACTCCAATTCTTTGGTTTTTCCGAGAATGTAACTTCATTTCTGATTAGCTATCTGACTGAAAGGACACAGAGTGTAATCCTTGACAATTCTTCCTCGTTATCTCTTTTGAAAAACTTTGGAGTTCCACAAGGCTCCATCTTGGGACCACTCCTTTTTGCGCTTTATATTAGCGACTTTCATAAATCTTTCCAGTCAATGAGTATACATCATTATGCTGATGACACTCAGTTATATAGTATATTCGAATTTGATGAACTACAACTTGCCGAAAATGAAATCAATCATAATTTACAATTGTTATTTGATATCTCATGCGCTCACAACCTGAAAATTAATCCAAAAAAATCGCAATGTATACTCTTCGCTCTCAAGGCTAAAAGATCCTGTGCAGAAGAATCCCTCTCAATTATTCTTGATAACGAGTTGATTCCCTTCGTTCAAGAGAGTAAGAATCTTGGACTCTGGCTAGACAATGATTTCAGATTCACAAAACATGTCAATCACCTGTGCCAAGTATCCTATAATGTCCTTAGGCAAATCTATCCCAGTACACATTTATTATCAAAAAATATTAAAGTTGAATCTTTGCGAGTCCTTGATCTTCTCTCGACTGGCCTATTGTGATACAATTTATGGACCAGCCCTAAAACAAACCGATTCCTTACGTTTACAACGGATACAAAATAGCTGCATCAGATTTTCGTACGACCACATAAGTGCATCTTTTCGTGAATCAGGGTGGTTGGGGCTGCAACAAGTTCGAGAAATACACCTCCTCACATTGACTCATAAAATATTACTTTCTGGTTCTCCAAAATATTTGCGAGAGAAATAAGTAGCGTTGTCTCAATGGGTCAATAGCAGGAACAAAAAAACGCTTCTAATTCCTAGACACCGAACTGCTATTTACACCAGAAGTTTCTCTTATAATGCAGCAAAAATGTATAACACACTGCCTGCCGAAATCAAGGAATTCACATTGAGCAATTTTAAAAAAAGACTGAAGGCCATCTTTTACTCAAGGCAATTATCTTGTTGACAAATCGTGATACACATACCTGAACATGATAACAGTGATAGAGAGCAAAATATGAAATAAAATTCAGTTTATACTTAATATATCAATAGGAATAAAATCGTTTCCATATTGCTCGTTAATCTCTTACATACATTTGCCACGTGTATATCATTATGTATATTATTATATCTAGTTATATATACTATTTTCAATTTATAGATTTCATACATCTGTAAATTATGATGTAATTCTTGATATGCTTTGTATTGTATTTTTGTATTATTTTGGATTCCATATCACATTTTCTTTTTTTCTTCAAAGGTTAGGTTTAAAAGCAGCTCTTTCAGCTGAACCTCGCCCTTTCATCATATAATCGTATTCATACTTTTATGAACATATTCTCCTTATTACTACTATAATATTGATGTGATGAATAAAGACATTATTATTATTATTATTTATTGTCGTCTAAACAAGTCTAGTCGGGTCCGTACTCCCCACTGCTCCGACCCAGTGGGCGGACGCGCTAGTATAATTAACCAATGACCACTCCCCGCACCGCGAGGTAAGTGGTCACTGGCTCCGAGAATCGTGAGTCCTGAGCAGACGCAACGAACCGAGAATAACGGCCTTCTGCATGCGGCCGGCCAAGATCTCTGCCGCATCACGGCATGCCGGTATGATCTTGAGCTCCGAGAGTAGCGTTGGTCTGGAACCACCGAGAACACCTATAATCAGAACCACTAACTTGACAGAATAGTCTGGGTGGAGCCTGCGGAGTTCGTAAAGTAAATCCTGGTACTTTGTCCGTTTTTCCTCCTCTTTTCGGACGATATTCGTTTCGGCAGGGGCCGAAAACTCAATAACGAATATCGTCTTACTTCGGTGGTCGAAGAGGACTATATCAGGCTTATTGGCCTGTATTTGCCTAAGGGTGGGAAATGAAAAGTTCCAAAAAATTCGGCACCTTTCATTTTCCACAACGGACTCAATATCCCCTGGAGCGTAAGGCAGCACCGGTGTCCTGTCTGTTTCATATGAGTGTCGAAGAAAATAGTACAGCACTCGTAAGGCCGCGTTATGGCGATGGATATAGGCCGAGACCGCATAAACTGCACAAGACGACAGCAAATGCATCAAAGTCTCGGGCGCCTGTCGGCAGGCCCTGCATCTAGTATCAGGGACCTCTATACCCATCACGCGGCTCCGGTAGACTAGTGTGTTGAAGACACCGTCTTGGCACGCCATGATAAACCCTTCAGTCTCCGACTTCATCTCACCTGACCTGAGGAAGGCAAATGTCAGCTTAACAGACAAGCCATGGTCCTCGATGTTCTTAAAGAAGACTCCATGCATGGGCTTGTCTGTATGCAGCTGCAGCATTTTGGCATTCTCTGCAGCCTTGATGTGAGCTTTTCTCCGTGAGGGCTCCAACTCGGTGACAGAGAGTTGGTTCACCCGCTCGGTGTCGAAGACTATACCAAGTTCATCAGCAGCGCGCCTTGCTGCCTTGAATAAAAAGGCTCCGACTCATGCATGTTCGTGATGTCGGACCATGCAGTGTAGGGGATCCGAACTCCTGATGACTCTACAGGCTCCATCCAGCACCATTCTGTTGTGGAGACACTCCAAACTCAAAAGTCCACGGCCCCCTTGTTGTCGAAGGAGATATAACCGTGGAACGGACGATTTGGGATGCATGCTTCTGTGCATATGCATCATTTTGCGAGTCTTCACGTCAAGTTGCCGCAACTCTTCCTGAGTCCACTTGACTACTCCGAAGGAGTAGAGTAGAATCGGAATGGCAAGCATGTTGGTGGCAGAAACTTTGTTTTTGCCCGACAGCTCTGAGGACCAGATCTGCCGTAGTTTCTGCCTATACTTGCCACGGAGAGCATTTTTCACCGAGTCTACCTTTTGGGTGTGGCGTTGTTCCACACCCAAATAGGTGTATGTCTCTCCGGCATTCAAATGATGTAGAATGCTTCCGTCTACGAGTTGGGCATCCTCCGCGAAATCCTCGCATCGTCCTCTTTTGAGATGAACCAGTGCACATTTGTCAATCCCGAATTCCATACCGATAGCATGCGTGAACTCCTGCACCACCCTGAGGGACTGCTGTAGGTCCCTTTCTCCAGAGGAATAGAGCTTAAGGTCATCCATATAGAAAAGATGGGTGACCTTATGCCTCCGGTTTCCAGGGGTGCCGCAGTTATATCCCCGGGTTTTCCTGAGCGCAACGGACAATGGCATTAGTGAGATGCAGAAGAGAAGAGGGCTGAGGGAATCTCCCTGAAAAACACCTCTTCTTATGATGACCGGCTCTGTTCGGATCCTGCTTTCACCTGATGTTATGGTGAAGCGGGTCCTCCAGAGCGGCATCAGTTGTTCGATGCATCTCACTATTTGATCGGGTACCGCAAGGCACTCGAGTAAGTACAACAGCAACTCATGTGATGTTGTATCGAATGCCTTGCGATAGTCGATCCAGGCCATAGAAAGATTCCGCTTATACTGCACGGAGTCCTGCGTGATACATCTATCAATCAGCAGGTTCTCCTTACAGCCCGCGGAACCCCTCTTCGACCCTTTTTGCTCATATATCCGTTCGAACACCGGGTCAACTGCTTGGAGAGTACGCATATACAGGATGCGTGTAAACATCTTGTAACACGTATTCAGGCATGCTATCGGTCTGTAATTCTTAGGATCCGACAAATCTCCGTTCTTCGGGATTAGCACGGTTCGCCCCTCGACAAACCATTCCGGAATCAGCTGCTCTCCATTCAGCCAAGAACTGAATATTCTGGCCAAATGGTGGTGAGTGCTCGATAACTTTTTCCACCAATAGTTATTGAGGCCATCAGGGCCTGGAGCAGCAAAGTTCTTCGAACCCTCAAGAGCTTTCCGAACTTCATCCGTGGTTATCGGTTGACGCAGTATTTCGGGCTCAGGCTGTTGAAGCCTTCTACAGAAAGCTTCAAACTGCGTCAGGGCTGGAGTGTCTCGGTTGAGTGGTTGCGAATGCTCGTAGATACTTTTCCAGAAGGATTCCACCCGATCAGCGGCCGGCGGATTATCCACAACACGCGGAGGCGATTGGAATAGGCGTGAGGGTTTCTCGCGGAACTGTTTGTTCTCTGAGAAAGCCCTCGCCCGCCTCACTAGTGACTTTTTTGCAGTCACTAGCATTCCTATCCTCTCGAGGCAATGCTGCTTGATGGTGAGCAGCACCCCTCGATTCAATGTGTGATGGGATTTGCGCAGTTTTGCAGCGATTTGCCGCACTGCGTGCGTAAATGGTCTATTAGCCGCCAAGTAGTCCATCACACATTGGATACGAGACGCGTGTTGTCTCGCCGACTTGATCTTAGCCTCCATCTTGTGTATGCGCTGTTCATGCTTCCTAGAGGGGTCGAAGGATCTGTCACCTCCCTCTCTCCCAGAAAGAGCCTGAACAGCGTCATACACGGCACAGTTGATCTGCCAGATGTCGGCCTCTTCTGTAAGCGCACTACGAACTTCTGCATCCACTCGGGCCAGTTGTTCTGGCCTGAGGGGCTTCACTCTGTGAAGCATCCTCCGGGTCCCGATGTTGTGGGTTCTCGGTGCTTCCAGGCGCACCCTCTCCTCCACCAATCGCACTGGCGGTATTTCTACCGCCTGCTCAACCGGCCTCGGTGGGGCACGTACATAGCCACGGCCACGAAGATGGGATACATAATCCCTGAGATTTTGGGCGGAAAAGGCGGCATGCTCCGGGTGTGCCACGCACCACAGCGCATGCATTCTCGCCATGTATCCCCTTCGGGCGGGCTCACTACTCTCGTAGCACCGCATCAGGTCGTCTCTCAGTTCGTCGGTCCACTCAAAACGTTGTCCATGTCCATTGCCAGAGTCGTCATTGGGCTGTCCATCGGTTTGGGCCCCTCCACCTTGCCCTTGACCCCTATCCGAATGGGGTCGGTTGTGGGGGCCCTGTCCTCTAGTGACAGGAACCAGAGTTGAGGGCCTGCAAGGTGGTTAGCCCAGCAGGCCCACGGCCGACACCAGAGAGAAAAAGCTTTTCTCTCCCGGATGCGCATTAGCTGCCGGTCCGATTTTGCATCCTAAGCTCAGGAAAGTGGTGGCGCTACTCACCAGAGACTGTTCAGATGTTATTTAGTCTCCCCTGCTTATTTATTATTATTATTATTATTATTATTATTATTATTATTATTATTATTATTATTATTATTATTATTAAAATCGAGCGTTTGCATCAAAACTGGATCCTCTTTTTGTGATCGATAATGATTAGTTATATTGTTCAGAAATACGCCATCGTAGTGGTGCATCTGGCAACACTGACTGTAAAGACACTAGTTGACAGTTTGCTTGAAAGTAGTTGACAATGTTCCTTGCTGAATGGTACTGGTTCGGACTTCCATTGTCTATGATATTAACTCTATTGAAACCTGTTGCTAAGAACGGAAGGATCAAAATACAAATCAATTGAGAAAATCAAATCAAAATCAAATTTTTGGTCAATAATGAAATTAGGGATTGATTAATCAAATAAAATACTGTCGTTATAAAAATCGAGATTTCGAATATGAAATATGAGTCAAAAAAAAAATTAAATAACGAAATAAATAATAATATATATTGTGCCAAGAAAATTGAGGTATCAAATGTGAATTACTACTCAAAAAATGTGAATAAAGAAATTGAATGAAATATTACGAAAAAATAATGAAACCAAGTTTCAAGTTTAGACGTTTCGATTGCTGGTAATCGTAATCGTCTTCGGGTGATGACTGACAATATTTCGAGGTGTGGTAGGTTATAAAGCCCCCGATTTTCCTAAGGTGAGGAAAAGGGTGGTACTAACAAGGAGGCGAGCGGGTGCTAATACTAGAAGTGTGCCGATCGATCTTCAGCGGGAAATGGACGTATTGACGCGAGATTCTCTCTCATCGAGCAGAAGCCGGTCCATGCCTTGGATAAGCGGCCTCCACACCATCCGGAATGTGTCTAGGCCTGAGTACAGTAATGATGATAGCTTGCCACTCATACATATTATCCAGTCCAGTGAGAACGAGATGTATGACGCTATAAAATCGTTAAAACTAAAATTTACTGCGTTATCAGACTGTATACCAGCGTTTGTAATTAGAGACTGCGCCTCAGCACTTGCCCGACCACTAAAGTTTTTAACATTCTCTTGGGAAGTAATTTGTCCTGAAATATTGATGAAACCAATTCTCCATAACAACATGGTAACAAACCTGATAACAGTTACTCAATACAATTCTGGGAATTTTGATAAATAATCCAACCCAGGCGCCATCTACACTGACTTCTCCAAGGCTTTCGGCAGACTTGATCACGGTATTTTGATAAAAAAACTGAAAGCCTTCGGCTCATCTCTCTCTTCAATACATTTTTTTTGGTCATACCTTGATAACCGTAAACAATATGTTCAATTGAATATCTTGGAACATCTAGCGTACCCCAAGGCTCCAATCTGGGGCCATTTATTACCAATGTTTTTATTAACGATATTGGTGGTGTCATTGATAGTCACTTATTGCTATATGCGGACAATCTGAAATTATTATATCATTGGTTTTATATTTTCACTCACTGTTTATCATATTATATGAACACACTTTTTATCCTTAAACTCCGAGGCCATGTAACTAGGCAACTGCGGTTCATTCTGTTTATTTTCAAATATTTTGTATTGCTGTTGTCTTTTCAATGATGCAAATGCATTCATTATTATTATTGAAAGAATGAATGAATGAATAAATGACAGAACATCAACAGGAAAAAAGGTGAAAAATAATTCCAATCTCAATAAAATAACTCTACTCGTGAACAATATGGTGCAAACTGCTGCTAGAATTTATGGAATATTGCAAAAATGCCTCATCAACAATGCGATGTACACGAAATGGGAGTTTGAAAGTTTTATAGATGCTGGTGGAATCGCATCATTCGGTATAATGAGGGAGATTAGTTGGGGAGGCAAGTTCTCGCCCAGTGCAGATGATATACAGCGCGTGTTGCAATAAGCTTTCATTAAAGCTTTATGACGTAGGACGACTATTACGAACAACATTTTCACATCGCGTGTCGTTTATAAAAACACACATCAACTTTGTACTTTTAAAATGAACACAAACATATTTGTACATTCTACGTAAGCCTATGAGGAACTGTTTTTTACTATATATACATTCTTTCACCAGACGAGCTTGTTTCAAGCCCATAAGAATCAATAAAAGGCTTTCTTTTGGATGAAAATCTGACTAACTCTAGCTCAAAGCTTAGAATAGTCAAGGTTAGGAGTCATTATAATCACTATTATTTCAGTCTCTGAATATGAGTGAAGGGAAAGTTGATAGATCCACAGTTTTACATTATTTCTTGACACGATGTTGTCTGAAATATCACCATTCACAGAGAAAAAAAAAGTGGTATAAATCAGGTAAAGAAATTTCCATAGTAAATCATTATCAATCTTTTATCTAATCTGAGCGCGTTCCACTTATCCTCCAGTCAGTAGATTGGATTTACAACAAAATTAGCGACCGAATATGGGTTAATATTGACGTAATGACTGAAATATCTTGAAAAGGCGATAGTTTTAACATGTTTATGACCAATTACCGATGTTTACTGAATGTTGGCTGTATTTGGAAATTAAATGTAGATAATAAAAACCCATGTTATTACTCACATTGAGTGTTACTCGGAACGAATTCTCAATCAGCTTTGATCATTTGGTGATAGCGGGAGTGTATGAACTGTTTGTCCTGGGGAAGTTCGGTATATCATTATTCGTGATGAAAGTGGCGTATATTAGAGAGGTTATGAGGATTGAGTATTCAACAAAATATCACTTCTTCGAAAACACAGGTATGCAATACTCAAAAATACTTTCGATAATACGGATTTCGCCCTCAAAGATCAACCAGTGACTTATTTGCTTATTACAGCAGCATTCAATCGAAAAACTCGGAGAAACGATAGCTGTTACACTCGATATTTCAAATGCGTTTGATCGAGTTTGGTATCGGGGTCTCCTTTCTAAACTGCCATCTTATGGTTTGCCTCCTCAGTTGTGTACTTTGTTGGAGAGTTTCCTGTCTGATAGGTGTATTTAGTTGTTGATGGAGTATCATCTGATATTTTACCAATGAATGCAGGTGTGCCACAGGGTTCAGATCTGGCGCCCACTTTGTTTCTGCTTCATATTAATGATTTGCTCGAGAAAATATCTTGTTCAGTACATAGTTTCGCGTACGACAGTACTCTTCATACTATTTTCTCTTCCAGAGTCCCAATAACAGCTCGATATAATAAAATTAACGATGACTTGGTAAAAATAATAAAATGGTGTAACATGAACTTGGTGGAATTTAATGCTAGGAGAACCCAGGTATGTCTCTTCTCAAGAAAAGCCGATCTATCATAATCTAGTATTCAGATTTCAGGAGTAACTAAGTATCTCGATGCTAGGAATCACGATCAGTAATAATCTCTCATGGGACAACCATGTGAGATCGATCGCTAAAGGTGCTTCTCAGAAACTTGGATTTCTATTTTCGTGCACTTCTCGTCAGCTTCTAATGATCTACAAGGCTCAGATACGACCTGTAT
The DNA here is from genome assembly GCA_032362365.1 of Zygogramma bicolorata. Taxonomy (NCBI): domain Eukaryota; kingdom Metazoa; phylum Arthropoda; class Insecta; order Coleoptera; family Chrysomelidae; genus Zygogramma; species Zygogramma bicolorata. The sequence continues at coordinate 250,592 of JAVJAQ010002252.1, forward strand.
TGGAATATAGTTCTCATGTATGGATTTCGCCCCCAAAACATTCATTGAAGCTTCTCGACTCTATTCAGAGAAAAGCAATCCACCTTGTTGGTGATTTTTCGCTCACAGACTCGGTCTCTTCATTGGAACATCGTAGAAGGGTCGGAGACTTGTCTCTCTTCTATAGATATTTTCACGGTCGGTGCTTCTACACGGATGACTCGACGAGTACAGAATTCCCACCCCGTTGTTGTGAACTGGAGACCTGTCGAGCCTCTCTTGCTCAGGGATATTTTTTTAATAGAACAGCTGAGCTTTGGAACTACTTGCCGAGAGAGGTTTTCCTTGAGGCTTACAAACTTCAAAAATTCAAAGTGAATGATAATTTGTATCTCCTGTCCTTTGATTCATGTGGTGTTTGAACATTACAAGGCTTCCCTTCCGTATATATATATATATATATATATATATATATATATATATATATATATATATATATATATATATATCATTTGTTGTTGTAGTTCGGGTTGAACCGCGTCTGGAGGTAATTGTCTCGACGTTTCGGCTCCGATTTTGGAGCCATTTTCAAGAGAAATGTGACTTCACGACTCCAAAATCGGTGCCGAAACGTCGAGAACAAAACTCCAGATGCGGTTCAACCCGAACTCAACAACAACATACAACTGACCGCGAAAACCTAAACACACACACATATATATATATATAGATATATATATATATATATATATATATATATATATATATATATATATATATATATATATATATATAAACCGTCTAAATTTGGAAAATCCTCATGAAATGAAAATTAACCTTGGGGTTGCAGTCATGATATAGTAAAACTCTTTATTAAATTGTCGAGCTTTCGAAAATCTTTATTTTCTTTTTCAAGACATTAATGTGAGATTAGATGTAAAACAGCAGAAGAAAAATCCTTGTCCATCACAAACAGAAAAAACATTTCTTATCAGAAACATTCGTAAAAACTAAACTGGAAACCATGTCTCCGAAAATATCACTGGGAAGAAATGGAACCATTCATCCACATTACATTGAAGTGCACGAATTAATACATGTGCATAAGATTAACAGAACAATTTGGAAAAAATTTTTTTCATGTTACAAAAACAAAAAAAAAAAAATTCCAAATTGTTCTGTTAATCTTATGCACATGTATTAATTCGTGCACTTCAATGTAATGTGGATGAATGGTTCCATTTCTTCCCAGTGATATTTTCGGAGACATGGTTTCCAGTTTAGTTTTTACGAATGTTTCTGATAAGAAATGTTTTTTCTGTTTGTGATGGACAAGGATTTTTCTTCTGCTGTTTTACATCTAATCTCACATTAATGTCTTGAAAAAGAAAATAAAGATTTTCGAAAGCTCGACAATTTAATAAAGAGTTTTACTATATCAGGCCAAACTCATTTTATGACTGCAACCCCAAGGTTAATTTTCATTTCATGAGGATTTTCCAAATTTAGACGGTTTTTTCAACTAGTCCAGTCAAGAGACTACCCTTCTCTCTCTCTCTCTCTATATATATATATATATATATATATATATATATATATATATATATATATATATATATATGTACCACTAAAGATAAAACGTATTAAGAATTATAAAACCTTCTCGAGAATCAAAAAAAATTATTTTCGAAAATTACTTTGAATGTATCAAAATATTGGAACAATAGATACACTACCGCTAATTTGTTTCCATACTCTCTGAACACAATTGAAATTCTATATTACTAATATTAGTCTATAGCACAACACAAGTGTTGAGTCACTTTGGTGCTATTTTTGTACACAATCTATACTTATATCTATACTAGGAACTACTGTCTTTAGATCTGTCTATTCATCAGTACTTTTATTCTTATTTTCTGTATCTCTCTATTTTGTGTGTATCAATAAAACAATAAACAATAAAACAATATATATATATATATATATATATATATATATATATATATATATATATATATATCATGGTATTTTATACTAAAATTCCTTGGAAATTCACTCAAATTTTCATCATCTCTATTAAAGACATCAAGTTTCCTGGAGATTTTTTAATAAATATAATCTATGTGATGACTGATATCTAAATCACAGTCAGCTATAACCCTAAGATATTTGAATTCTTCAGTCATCTTAATGTTATCATTTCCAATTTCGAATGCAGAGTTATTCTGACTGATTTTTTGTCTATTTAATCCTAACATGATCCATTGTGTTTTATCATTATTCACTATGAGCTTATTGAAATTATATTTTTTCAATTATATTAGAAAGTTCCAAATTCATTGTATTTGTAAGAGAAATACAATCATCAGCGGCTGCATAAATCATAGTGTCATCTACGAAGAAGTGATATTTACAATTTTGGAGAATATTTGATAAATCATTGATATAAATTGAATAGTGGATTTCCCTAGATAAGTTTTCATTGCAACGAACAACTTTTTTCTTGTTATGGTTTTCCTCAATTTTCATTGAAAATCTTGTTTGAATAAATAGGATACTACACAAGTTCAAGAAACTCCAGACCTCAAACATTCTATTATTTTCACTGAATATCACATCGGTGGATTTTTCCTTTCCCATCATCCGTAACTCACCAGGTACGCATCGATCAATGAGAAAAATACGTTTTTTGACCACACTTCGATGACCCCCAGTTTATCAATCTCCTGAAAGGCCCACAAGGTTCTGATTTCGTCAAACTTCGAAGGACAAATTGATTGCAGACTCGGATATCGTTTCACGAGAGCACCGACCACAATCCTTCTTTTGTTATAAATGATCACGTTTCTCAATACAACAGAGTTTCCGTTATTCCGACCGTAGCAAGCATTATCTCAAAACGAACAAGTCAGTCAGGTCAGGATAGATTCCCATTGGTTGGCGCTATTATTTCTTAAATGCACGAACAAAACAAACAACTGTCATCAACGGATATAACCGGCCATCGGGTGGAGCCATTAGCTCTGGTAAATGGAGAGAAATCGAACATTTTTCTTGAAATGAAGTCTGGTGTTGGATTGGAAAAATGTCTCGAAGTTCTTTGTTTGATATTGTATGATAAATTACAAATATTCGGTTCCAAACCAAGAAGGGTTTTTTGATTATTTCGTATCAGAGTTATTTCCTAACGTGAATAAATCTGATCTTTTGATTTTTTTATATCAGAGCCACAGGTTGAAATAGCAAACAGCATACTTCTATGAACCAACCATTGCAAAATTGAATGGGTTAGTGGAAAGTTTTGTGTTCGCAAATCCAGCTGAGTGACACAGAGGAGACCTGTGGGATTTTTGAATGCAATCATACCGAAAATAATGGAAATTCTGATTTATGTAGAGTGTTGTTTTTTATCTTTATCGACGTTTCCGGAACTCAATCTCATTCAGTTCTCGAATATTTGTGATTAGTTTTGTAAACGAAAGCGGATTTAGTTTCCGAAAAGTTGATAAAAATAAGTATATTCATTAATATCACTTCTGGTATTATTTTCAAAGGCGAATTTGATTTATACGAGAAGTTACTGACTGTAAAGAGCGTGTTACAGGCAGAAGGAATTGTTTTGAATTAACGCAGCAACTTTTCTTGTTCAGTACATAGTTTTGCGGACGACAGTACTCTTCATACTAGTTTCTCTTCCAGAGTCTCCATACCAGCTCGAGAAACAAAAATTCAAAGAAACATTCACGTCAATAAAACAAACGATCACTTGGTAAAAAGAATAGAATGGGGTAACATTAAATTGGTGGAATTTGATGCTAGGAAAGCTCAGGCATGTCTCCTCTCAAGAAAAGCACCGACCTGTCATCATCTAATATTCAGATGTCAGGAGTAACTATTACTACAAAGTCAAGTATCTTGGTGCTAGGAATTACGATCAGTAATAATCTCTCATGGGAAAACCATGTGAGATCGATCGGTAAAAGTGCTTCTCAGAAACTTGGATTTCTATTGTTCGAAGAAATACTTTACCTTCTAGTCAGCTTCTTATGATCTACGGTCGGAGACTTGTCTCTCTTTCATAGATATTTTCATGGTCGGTGCTCTTCTGTATTGTTATCAATCGTTCCATCGTTGGCAATATCTAGACGGAGGACTCGACGAGTACAGAATTCCCACCCCTCTGTTGTGAATTTGGAGTGTCGAACCTCTCTTGCTCAGGTATCTTTTTTCAATAGAACAGCTGAGCTTCGGAACTACTTGCCGAAAGAGATTTTTCCTGAGGCTTACAAACTTCAAGAATTCAAAGTAAATGTTAATTCGTATCTCCTGTCCCTTGATTCACGCGGTGTTCTTTGAACATCACAGGGCTTCCCTTTCGTGTGAATCTGCATATAAAAAAAGATGAGGTCCTCCCCCCTACACTTGTATTTATTCGAATAGTAATTCCTTTTTTTTCAGATTGGGGAAGGCTGAAAGCCGAAAAAACTGGAATGAAAAAATATTAATATTTTCACTCAAAATATGATTATATTGTATATTTGCTACTTTATTGAAACACCACCTAAACGATACATAACAATAGTTGTATCGGTTCGTGGATTATTTATCAATTAGTCTGAGTTTTAAAATCATTTTGGTTATCAGGAAAATAATCAGTGGTCTTGCAGATGATTAAAACTTCAATTAAAGAGATCATAGTATGCTTTCCACTTTGAATAGAGCTTTCAGGTTAATTCGTATCTATTCTTGACAATTATAGGATGAAACTATGAGTTTGATATCGAATTTACGAACTCGATAAGTCTTCAAATTGCACTACCAGAAAGGAACTTTCTATCAGAAAAATACTATGTCAGTCTCAGCCCCTCTAAGAAATTCATCATAAACACCCCTGATTCAAGGGAACTTGAAATAATTGTCTGATGCTTAAAAATATAAAAATATAAAAAAAATATGTTGAACTTGGAAAAGATTCAGGAAAACAACCAGTAAATCACACAAATATAACTTCTACCGTAGTAAGTAGAGAAAGGTCATCAAGGTGAAGTTTGTTTTTATCATCGTTAGAAGAATCTCGCGTTCTATTATCAAGTGACATAGATTTTGATTCTGGGATTTTCGAAACTATCGCCTATTATTGAAATGTGCGTTGGATCTGTCATTTTTATTAACACTAAGAAATAATTTACCTACGGTAGCTTCTTAATATATTATTAAGATGAATATTAGATTCGGCACTATTAACACCACAAACAATGCATAATGCTATATTATTGAAGTAACTCAACAAATCAAATCAAATCACTTTATTTCTCGTAGACAACATACATTGTATGAGAAAAGTCAGATTACACTCTCATCTAGGAGAATGTAGTAATGAAATTAAAAGACAACAGTCAATTTGACAATACAAAATATTACAAGCAGAACATGGATATATAAACATACACACACAAAATATACATGCATACAGTTCACATTAGGAGGCACTAACGAATTGATAGTATGCATTCATTGAATATAAGCATTTCTCAACTAAATAAGACTCCACTTGTTTTTTGAATGAATTCTCACGTTTCACACTCTTCAGAGTATCAGGTAAAAAATTGAAAATCTTTGGGCAAATTCTACTTGGGGCTTTGTAAGTAACATTAATTGCGGATAGTGGTTGACGAAGGTTGGTGTTTTTACGAGTATTGTATGCGTGGAAATCAGCACCGCACGGAAATGAAGTTCTATTTTTAAAGACAAAAACACAAGTTTCGTATATATACAAGCCTGTCAATGTGAGAATATTAAATTCTTTAAAAATATTTCGGCAAGAATGATCGCGTTTGACTCCTGCGATACAACTTATTATTTTTTTCTGAGAGATGAATACTTGCTGGGCTTGGAAAGAGTCTCCCCAGAGATACACTCCATACCTGAGTCTGCTCTCCACTTGGCATAATATAAATTCATTAGTTGTGCCCGTGTCAAAATGGGTTTGAGATTTCTTAGCATGAAATGGACTGAAGAAAGTTTGGAGTCTAAAAATTGACAATGTTTTTTCCAGTTTGAACAGGAATCAACAAATATGGCAAGAAATTTACAACTTTGATCAACACTCATCAAAGAATCATTGAGTGATATATCGAAATCTTCAGAATCCCTCCTTGTCGGGTGAAATAGTATAAGATACGTCTTTTCTGCATTGAAATATAGAGAAATATCATTGAACCAGCGGGTGAGTTGACATAATGTAGTTTCACAATTTTCTTTTAGAGTAGCTGAATTTTTGTGTGATAGAACCAAAGAAGTGTCATCAGCATAAATGGTTAATCTTACGTTAGGAAAAGGATTACCGATTTCATTGATATACAATAAAAAGAGAATTGGACCCAGTACAGAACCTTGGGGGACACCTATATCGATTTGAGCTGGGGAGGATTTGATGTCACATATCTTATATTCGTTAGTATATTTCAAGCTGATATATTGCGCACGATTTCTAATGAATGACTCAATCCAATTTAGACAAACACCTCTAACACCATAGTCATATAACCTTGTCATCGGAATAGAGTGATCAACAATGGCAACAATAGCAATAGTATCGTTAAAATGTGAAAAGTTCAGTACAGTATATGAAATGAAGCGAACCAAACTAAATGGAATAGAATTGAATATTCAGTTCATCGAATTTCCAAACGCATTTGAATTTCAAATCGGAGTGGCCTATCTACACAAGTTTCGTATACTAATAATTCTATTGATAAACGGAAGACCCCGTCAGAGTTTAGCCAATGAGACTGTCGGTATCAAAATTTGCTCGTGGGCTGTCGCTTGATTAAAATTGCAGCTTTGAAAAATCGCTTTTCTTCATCACCTACCTTCAAAAAATGTAAGCTCTCGCTTCGATTTCTCAGATCAACAGAAATAAACTAAACAAAAGCATATCAGTCAACGTACGCGGGCATCTTGATATTAACCTACCTTGGCCCAGGTAATTCATTGACCGACTGACTAACTACACTCGTTAAAACTTGATACCCTATTCAATTATTTATTCAGCCCAAGTTTAGGCTCAGTTTATATCTGAAGAACATCCCATGTGTTTACTCTATCTCCTTAAGTGGCACTATATTTGCTTTCAGTACTAAAGTTGGAGAATTAAGACCAATGATAATCACATTTCAGGAGATTAATTTCCTTAAATGCTACGTTTGTTGAATGAATTTCTTCGTCTTGATCCAAGTAGGGGGTATAGGCGAAAACTTCGAAGTTGCTGACATCTACATATTTCTATTTGAACTAACCGACGGCTGAACAACGTACATTCAAAGTAGAAATTCAAATTTTGAAATTACATCTCAACGAATTAATACCCAGAAGTGAAAAATGTTTCCTTCACAACAATCTCATCGAATTGGTTGGTTATCAGTGTTGGAATACATAGTGGATATTCATTCATCTACTACTTCATTGTTTTGGCCTATTCGTTGATACAGACAAGGAATTCCATGCCGTGTGGGAATGAGAACTGTGATCAGGCTCGGTTCTACAAAGTCCGTAAGGTCTATCAATTTTCTTCTCCTGAAGATGCTACCTTGTTAGCGATCCAAAGCACGTCGGGCGACACTGGACTTTTCTACCGTTCTATATCTCGAGTATGAGAAATTGTCTTTGAAACGGGCTTAAACAGCTCGTCGGCTTTGGCCAATATTTTTATTTGTTACAATCTTGACAAACCCATTCCAAAAATTCCCAACTTCTCTGTGTTTTCTTATTACCGTGGAGCTGTTGTGATTTATAAGAAGTTGTATATTATGTACTTTCATATTTACTTTATCGAATATCTGTTCAAGTCCTCCAATCTACTGACGTTCATATAGGAATATTATATATTACCTGAATTCATATAAATATGCTTTACGAATTCGTAACACCCAGTCATCGAAGTCAAACTCAGAATGTATGATCATCTGAAGAAGCTAGCCACTCGCGCCTGCGAAACGTCAGGAAGAAATTCCAAGAAACGACGGCCTTCAAACCCGAACAGAAGTAGTGATACTGAGGCAAGTCCTTACTTTGCTGCCTAGGCAGGGGAAGTGATACTTTGCTGATTGATACGTGAGTTGTCAAAATTTAAAATATCCTTACAGTGAACAGGAACTAGGGTTTTGATCAATAGTAAACTATCCTGGATGTGATTCCATATTTGAATATTGATATCAATTCTAAACAACTAATTTCAATGAAATTTTTTTTGCATGCAGATTCACACGAAAGGAAAGCCCTGTAATGTTCAAAGAACACCGCGTCAATCAAGGGACCGGAGATACGAATTATCCATCACTTTAAATTTTTGAAGTTTGTAAGCCTCAGGAAAATCCTCTTTCGGCAAGGAGTTCCAAAGCTCAGCTGTTCTATTGAAAAAAGATCCCTGAGCAAGAGAGGTTCGACAGGACTCCAGATTCACAACAAAGGGGTGAGAATTCTGTACTCGTCGTGTAGATATTGCCAAGGATGGAACCATTGATAACAATTCAGGAGAGCACCGACCGTGATAATATCTATAGAAAAGAGACAGGTTTCCGACCCTTCTACGATGTTCCAATGAAGTGAGCGAGTCTGTGAGCGATGAATCACCAACAAGATGAATTGCCTTTTTCTGACTAGTATCGAGAAGCCTCAATGAATGTTTTGGTGCCGAACTCCACACATGAGAACTGTATTCAAAGACAGGTCGTATTTGAGCCTTGTAGTTCATCAGAAGCTGACGAGGAGTGAAGTATTTCTTCGGACGAAATATAAATCCAAGTTTCTGGGAAGCACCTTTAGCGAACGATCTCACGTGGTTTTCCCATGAGAGATTATCACCGATTGTAATTCCTAGCATCGATATACTTAACTTTGTAGCAATAGTTACTCCTGACATCTGAATACTTAATGATGATAGATCGGCTTTCCATGAGAAGAGACATGCCTAGGTTTTCGTAGCATTAAAATTCACCAAAATTATGTATTCCCATTCTATTATTTTTATCAAGTCGTCGTTAATTTCATTGACGTGAATGTTTCTTTGAATTTTTGTTTTTCGAGCTGGTATGGGGACTCTGGAAGAGAAACTAGTATGAAGAGAACTGTCGTCCGCTAAACTATGCATTGAACAAGATGTAAGATGTTTTCTCGAGCAAATCATTGATATGAAGCAGAAACAAAGTGGGCGCCAGAGCTGAACCCTGTGGAACACCTGCATTTATTGAGAATATCAGATGATACTCCATCAACAACTACATACAGAGACCTATCAGACAAGATACTTTTCAACAAAGCACTCAATTGAGGAGGCAAACCATAAGACGGCAGTTTAGAAAGGAGACCCCGATGTCAAACTCGATCAAACGCTTTTGAAATATCGAGTGCAACAGCTATCGTTTCTCCGAATTTCTCTATTGAATGCTGTCAAATATGACAAACATAAGTCATAAGTCACTGGTTGATTTTTTGGTTTACACCTGATCAAAATTACTATTTTACGTTCGGAAATTTGAAATTTTAACAACTCATACGCAAGTATTCTGCAATTCACCAATTTTTATGAGGAATGAAATTTATTGACAAATCGATTTTGAAAGAGTTTCCCATATGCACAGTGGGCTGGCGAAGCAAATTTTTGGCCAAAAAGGACTCGATGTGTGTAGGCCCGGAATTGAAAGAAACAGAAAACAAAATATTATTTGACATTAGTTAAGAATGCTTCATTTTAAAGTTGTATATTCGAGGTTTGCGAAGGGAATTTTAATCGATATTTCGATAAAGTTTCAGAGCATTTTTCACTTGTTTCATTATTAGAGTGAAATGAGTTTCACATGAAATCAAGACAGGAAGGTGAGCACATTCCAAAAATATTCATCTTGACGAAATTAAGTAAATGACTTTTGGACAGTGGCAATTTATTCTGGAAATGTAGGAACTTGAAAGATATGTATTAATTTTGATTATGTTAGAGTAAAAATTTATCTTCTCCACCAACCTCCACTTAGAGATAGACATATTTCGAAAATATGACTTCCATCATTACTAACTGTGGAAAAACTATCTGCATTCATTTGCATTTGTACGAGATTGTAATACTTACTCTCGAGCATGTCGTTATAGAACTGAATACATTCCACAGCATTGCTATCAATTGCTACATATACATGAGACAGAGTTCGCTTTGAATGCTGTTTTTGGACTACCATTCTGAAGGGTGTTCATGACATAAGTCAGATCAACTTCCTATCCGAGAACGCTTCAGATTTTGTCATGTCACAGCTCTTTCGCTTGGTTTTAGCTCAATTTTATCGTTTTTCATTGACAGCAAAAAGTATTCGAAAAAGAAATAATATATTTTGGGTTATCTTTTGTAGGTTGTTTTAGGTCTAACAACGATAAAGATTTTCTAACCTAAAAAACGGCCTTCCACGTTCATCACGTGATTTGGGACTATCTCAATTTTATTCTAATCGAACGACCCCAATTTTAGCCGAGTCGACCTTGACCTGAAATTCAAGTGAGAATTTTGAGCTAGGGTGTGGCTTTATTTTTATTATTTTTATTTTTAATATTTTTATTTTTATTATTTTTATTATTTTTAGCTCTACTACTCCAAGAAACTAAAATATTTATTTTTAGGGATAATTATTAACTTGATGTACGCAGGTGCACTTTCAACAATTTTAATTTTGAGCAGTTATTATATAAATATGAGTTATTTATGCCTCAATTAGTTTTGGTCAATAATTTGCTTCCTGAGCCCACGATTAGTTTAAACGAATAATGATGGATTATTGAGTTTACGGATCACTCTGGTCGTACATGAAATCTCTGATCCAGTGGCCAGATAAATATGAACTCTTAACTAAACTGCGACATAAAAATAATCATGCACGGTCGACTTTAACCCGAATTGAATGTTTTTGAAGAAATGTTTCGCTATATTGGATCGGTCATTTCATTTTTCTACATTTTGAATTCATAATCATCGTCCCCGGTATACCCCGAGTACAAATTTTCACCTCAATTGAATGTTTTTGAGAAAATTTTTCGCTATATTGGATCAAACATTTTGTTTTTCTACATTTTGACTTCGAATTCGTAATCATCGTTCCCGGTATACCCTGAGTAGAGACTTTTACCCAAATTGAATACGTTTTAAAGAAAATTTCCGCCATAATGGATCGGCCACTTTGTTTTTCTATATTTTTACTTCGAATTCGTGATCAGCGACCTCGACATACTTTTACTCGAATTGAATACTTTTTGAAGGAGTTTTCCGCCATATTGGATAGGCCATTGTGTTTTTTAAAATTTTCATTTCGAATTCGTAATCAGCGACCCCGATATACCCCAAGTACAGACTTTCACTCGAATTGAATACTTTTTGAATGAGTTTTCCGCTATATTGGATCGGCCATTTTGTTTTTTTAAATTTTCATTTCGAATTCGTAATCAGCGACCCCGATATACCCCAAGTACAGACTTTCACCCGAATTGAAAACGTTTTTGACTTTTGGCCAGTTTTTCGGAGTTTGGGACCACTGTGATATGGTGGAAATTTTTGAATCTCACTGTATATAGTCTGGACCTCATTTTGATAGGCAAGCCTTTATAGGCGTATTCGTCTATTTATGAAACCCTATAAAAAAGAATGTTTCATCCAGTAAACAGATGGGTGAAGATCCACCTCTATTCCGTCTCTTGGACTATTTCTGTGTTCGGATCAACTGAAATGAAAGAGCGGAGTTGCAATATTCTGGATAAAAAAACAGAAGGAGATATGCAATGGATCATTGAAATTAAATTATGCCTTGAAGCTCCGAGTTTTACGATGAGCCAGCCCACGTTGGTGTCAAGAGATTGAAGGTATTACATAATGGGTGACTCTCTCTGAAGGCGAGAAATGAAATTAAATATACATTAAGTTTCCGCTTGTTAAACGCGATAATTTTCGGTGTAATGCCTTTTAACGTCTTGAGTTCAGCTACAATGTTATTACAGACTTCAAATGCGGGTTGATTGCTCAAACATTACAGTCGTTAGTAGGAATATTATAGCGTTCTTGGGTTATACGAAATAACTGGCACACTCCAAACGGAAAGAAATTTTCAAGATGATATGAACTCAGGATATCCCCAATCTACAATGCAATATCTATACAAGGTTGTCACGAACCTACTTGTGCCAATTTCACACAAAGACAGATCAAGTAAATCTGAGCAGAAACTCTTGGTTAACACTTTTCTCCACCAAACCTCAGAGAGAAAGAATTGCGCTGTACCAAACAACGTGAAAAATATTTTTTTCTATAAACGTCAGTAAAAGTATAATTTTTGTCGATTTCCATATTTTGGACTTTTCTTCAAAGTATGCAAAAAGCACTTTTCCACTGGCCTCCTTGCCACTGACATTTTTCTGATCACACCATTTCAAGAAACGATCGTATGAAAACTCGTACTGTCGCTTTGACTTACCAGGCAAAAATTCAAAAGCAGCTTCATTGGCAGCATCTTCAATTTCCGGCGGTAGAAATTCATTTTCTGGATCACTTTCCATCGAGGAACGAAGAAACGAGCAAGAATAATTCGTGATTTATTGACGTTAGTTGTCAACAAAGACAAATCAACAAATTCTGTTTTTGATTACCTTGGCAACTTCTTTCATGAATAGATTAGATGAAATTGGATTCAATACTGATAATCTCGAGGCTATTATTTTATCAATTAATCAATGTAAAATAGGTATGCGTCAATTTGGACTATTAATGGTACTTGTAGAAAAAATAGTGTATGATATTCCTGCTAAAAGTGATTTTATTTTGTTTGAAGGAATGGAACACTCCGCCTTCGGCGTCGTGTCCCAAACTTCCCTTCTTACAAAATAAAATATCACTTTTAGCACTTATATCATAAATAACGATTTATTGATCCTTACCACGCCTGTGGAATGAGAACATAAATATCGTAAACACTCTGTATATTCTTCTGTAGATGGTGTAAAAAACACATGGTAACTCGTACACAATATTATGGCTACCACACACTATCCCAATACTGAACATACAATAAAGATGTAGGTATTCACTTTCTCCATCGAAACCCCAATCTTCTTCAACAACTGAAGTCCCACTCGGTTTCCACAAATAAACCATTATCTTTCTATCAGCACTGTCGCTCATCAGGGTCGGTTAATTTTTATTGTTCAAAAAGCTCCCAATATTTCAGTTATCATTCCAAACATTGCCTATATGCGGCAATCCTCGTGACACAACTGAGATTTGTGAAATATTCTTTCAACATCATGATAAAACAAAAATGGTATGCAGTTCATTGGAAATAAAAAATACATCGACTCAATTTTAATTTCTTGACACGCCCCACAGTGAAGATATACAGCCTGCCAAGTCTACACATCCTGTAACAAACATTATACCTGATGTCCCTCGACAGTCTGAAAAGATAAAACGGATAGTCGGTAAGTATAATGTTAGAACAACATTCAAAACAACAAATACTTTACTCTCAATACTGACACATACTAAAACAACTAACATAACACTAAACAAAAACAATTGTATTTTACAAATTTCTTGTTCGAGCGGTCAAAAGTACATCGGTGAAACAACAACACCTTTGAAAGTGCGAAAGAGTGAACACAAGATGTACCTCAAGTATAGACAGATTTGTTGTTCTGAATTATCAGAACACATTTTCACTGCCGATGAAGATCATAATAGAATGAAATGACACTCAAATTATAGCAAGAGAGAGCAATGGCAGGAGATTAGAGTTGAAAGAGTCCGCTTTCATCATGCTGTCTGCGGATGCTTGCATTTCAACCAGTATAGTTGATATAAGTCGAACACGATTTCCCCTTTCGAAAGACAATATCATAATAGGTCAAATATAAAAAGTTTTGAAATGTCAACGATAAGTATTTTGATAAATACTAGTTCTTGTATTTCTTTGATAGGCAAAGAGTTATACGAAAAGTTGCTGACTAACAGAACGTATCCCATCAGACGGAACTGTTTTTGAATTCAACTTTTCGGGGTAGAATGAAAATCTGCCATTCTACACTTGTATAGAGTCCAATATTAATTTTGATTTGTTTAGATTGTTGTAGGATGAGAACCCAAAAAAAACGAAGGAAGATTTTTTTAGGTGAAATCACTTTTCCCAGCTTCAGTTCGGTGGGATATGCCTCAAGTTCAAATGATTGATTAACAATATGGCAATTATAATCTACTTTACAAAAGTTGAAATTTATTTTCCCCGTCCAAGACTTGAAAAATGAACAACGAGTCGATTCATTGGGAAAGTTCGTAGTTTTGAGTGATTTTCACCATTCTCAGATCGATTTTCTAGCCTTCAAGAGAATTTTTTGTTGGTGATTTAATAGCGATTATTCTCAATCTTCTCTGAATTTGGCGAATTCCTGATACTTTCAGAAAGGTGGCACAATAAACGAAAATTTCAAAGTTTTCCGAAATTATACTTATGTTGCAGAAAGAAAAGGTGTCCACAAATCAGTATCCTAAAAGTTTACATCACTATAAATAACTCGAGCAAAAACAATGATGTATATTTTTTCAATAATCACGAAAATCATGCCTGGATTATTTACAAGTTTCCATATGTTACTGCGTCTCAAATTTCCGTAATCTCACCCCATTTGAAGGCAAAACATAACACGTGTTATAATGTTCGAAAGGGAAAACTCTTGTTTGTCTTTAAACATCGTCCACGTGTGTACCCCTTCAATCCTTGTTCATAATATTAATTATCTTAGTTACCGCATATTTCTCACCAGGCTTTCTGCGCTCTCATTCAATTACAAACAAACACGTTTCGTTTTCGGTTATAATTGCACGAGTGCATAAAAATTACCGATAATTTTGCAAGAAATCGTGATATCTAAAAATTGCAAGTTTATTTTTATATTTTGGCGAAAGTGCCCGAGTCCGAAGAACGGGTCTTTTACAAAATATGAAAATAACCGAATGCAATTTGTATAAGATATCACGCTTGAATGCAAAATTATCTGGTCATTTTAATGCAGGAATGTAATTCATTGGAATATTTCACGAATAAAGAAATTCTCAAGGAAATGTTATTTTTTGTTCATTTGTACTTTCCTCTATAGATTGTATGGAGTACTCACCTAAACGCGAAATGTTTTTCTATTTTTGAAGTCTATCTGACATTTATTTGTGTTGTTCACTGACGCCTAGCGATACGGTTTCAAATGTGTTGTTATGGTGACTTGATACAATGCAATTACCGCTGTAAGTTTTCGATAATTGCATTGCTCTTATGGGACATTTTATATATGAGGGAAATATTCGATATGACAGTTAACATACATGCAGGAATGTATTGATTGTATCGAAAAACAAGGAATATGTTCTTTTGACTCAAAGAAAGAATGTTGCTTCATCATTACGGAGGTAATACAATCTAAAGTATCTACAATCAAGCTATATCGTTTTTGGACTTAAACAATATAATGACCAGCAAACAGCATGGTTTTTAACCACTCATGTGAGATCGCCACCACGGATCACAGAAACGAGTTAAAATAGGCAACAGCATACTTGTAAAAACCAAAAAGTATCGCGCCACTTACTATTCATTCAACAGAATTGGATGGATTAAAGAAAACTGTAGAAACTACAAATGCAGAATAAAACTGGTGCAGATGGTGTGAACCTCCAAGGAGCAAGGCCATCTGCTGGGTGACGATCAAAGTCTCAAACTCGCACTGCGAAAGGCAGAGGAGACCTCTTACAGCGGCCATCGTACGGCGAGGCCGCAACAAATAGCAGGCCGCGATCGAGAATCGACTTCGGTCAACTTGCAGAAAGCTGCAACCCTTCACAGAAATCAGAATTTCTATGTTCGAAATGATTGCATTCATAAATCCAATGCCAGACAGCTGTTTCGACCCACCAGGTCTCATCAGTGGCACTTGGCTGGATTGTGAACACAAACATTTTGAACTATCTACTCCTTACGAAGTAAATATCTGAGGTCTCCTCTGCCTTGGGCAGTGCGAGTTCAAGACTTTGGTCGTCACCCAGCAGATGGCGTTGCTCCTTGGAGGTTTACACCATCTGCACCAGTTTCAGATGTTCACTTCGTAAGGAGTAGATAGTTCGAAATGTTGTGTTCACAGTCCAGCCAAGTGTCACTGATGAGACCTTGTGGGTCGAAACAGCTATCTGGCATTGGATTGGTGAGTGCAATCATTTCGAACATGGAAATTCTGATTTTAATGCAGAATACTGTATTACCGACGAGTTGACGACGGATTTTTCCATACTTCTATCGTTTGATACAAACCAATAATAAAAATGTATCTCGCCACCAATTTTAACACATGTCCTGTGCGAGAAGTAATCTTCTACGAAATATATGGCGTCACATACCCTAACACGACTTACATTTTATGAAGCAGTTGAAGAATACATTAATTTCTCTAACTAACCTGGAATTTCAAGAGAAATGTGAGCATTATGTAAGTCTTCTTTCAACAGTGGCAACGTGAAAAAACTGTACTCGGGACACAAAATATGAGTTGAATATTCCGAAGAGATTTTATTAGTTTGTTGGTTTGACTAACTCCATCCAGGTACAGAAAATCACTGGGATATTCTTGGAACAAACGATGACTTTCTGCACATTTTTTTAGACAACATGAACTTCTTCTACTGTCGAATGAACACTTCATAGCTCGTAAAAAACTATGCTGTTGGAATAAATTTGAAGGTTATGCTTCAGACTATTCGAAATTTTAAAAACCCATCACATGTAATACAGAGCTTCAAATCCTTTTCACACAGACATTGACTAACTATATCTCTATAAACAATTCTTGGACGAAGTTATCCTCCCTGAAGGGTAATGTATGTGCAGATATCTATTTTCCAGTTTGACAAAATGGTTTAATTGAAATGTTGACAGAAAGCTAATGAAGCTTCGAAGCATTGTTGACAATGGAAGTTCACACGAAAATGAATGTTTAATCCTGATATTACTCATGAAAATATGAATGATCTACGGAAATGATAAAATATTCCACTCCTGTTTCTGAACTGAGTGCCATTTTTTGCATTATGTAAAAGCATAGTTTATAGAGATATAGTTAGTCAACGCCTGTGTCAAGGTGAATAAAAACCTTGGTGTGTTGACTCATACCTAATAGATTGTAAGCAAATTTTCTCGACTTTTCGCTATCTTGATTTTGATCAATTTTAACTGAAGAGATGCCTTCGAGAGTTTGCCAGCAGAGGCGCACCTTACGTGATTTTAATTTAATCTGTGATGCCATGATATCCGTCTGCTCGACGGCCATTCGATTATTTATAGATTTATAGGTTATGTTTATTTCATGGTCTCATGTTTTGCATGCAATTTCTTGCTTTCAAAAACTCAGTGATTGTGATTTTAAATCTTCCGAAATAATAGTTGTGAGTGAAACTGAAAAGTATTGATGTCTCATCTTTCTACTTTCTGAGGAACCTGAGATAGGTAAGTACTTTTTTCTTCATAATGTTAAAAAAAATGCAATTTTAATGTGATTACGAGCCGATGATATGAGTGATAAGTAATACCTAAACGTTACACGAGCGTTTTATTTGGAGCTTTGTAAATCGGTTCATAATAAATCTAACTATCACTATAAAATAAAACAAATACAAGAACAGCAACGATAAACACTTAAAAATGATATAAACAAGAAAAATGTAAAAAGAAACAAGAACAAGGTACAAAATTTTGAATATTAAAAGAACTTTCGAATGCATTCAAATTCAAATCGAACTGTCAAACATTTCATAAAAATTAATAGCTTTTTATTAGACGAACTTGACGTATTTTGTATACTGAATATTCTATTGGTGAACTAAAAATGCCGCAAGATTTTATCCAATGAGACCGCCGGTATCGAAAATCACTCGTAAGCTGCCGCCTCAATGAAAATGTACCCTTAGAATATCGCATTTGTATCACCACCTCAACACTACCTACCGTCAAAAAATATGTTTACTCTTCGATTTCTCAGGTCGAGAGGGATTGGCTGAACAAAAGCATATCGGTCAACGCACCAGGGTTTTTATTCATCTTGGCCTGTGTAAAAACGAGTTGAAGCAAATTTTGTTACGCCATCTACAGTATAATGTCGATATTTCCGTATACTTGACAATGTTAGACACAGTTTCCCACTCTGAAGGGAGAAATACGTACAAAGTTATGTCTGTTAGCTCGACTGAAATGTTGAAAGAAACATAAGGAAGCTACAAAATAGAGCTGACGATAGAAGTTCATGAAAAAAATTAAAGTTCAGACATTAAAATAATCTTCTGAACATGAAAGATCTACGACATTAACAAAACAATCCACTTATGTTTCTGAACTGATTGCCATCTTCTGGTATTATGCATGAGTAATCAAGAAAATGTGGGATTCAGGCTGCGACGTCTGTAAGAAAAACAATGACGTGGAAGCGAAATCACTAGTGCCATCTACCCATAGTATCTTTCCCTTCAAATGATATTTCCATCTGGTTGAATAACTGTATCTCTCCAAACAATGGTATAAGTAATCAAGTAATTGAAAAAATCAACTCTACCGACGGTATACCTATAGAAGACAAAAAAAGAATTTCCAATAGTTTCAATCGATACTATAGTACTTTAGGAAAGAAAATCGCAGATGTAATACAAGCCCCTGACGAATATAGGGAATATGAAAAACGGCAGAAAAACTCGATGCATCTTTTTTTTACAAATTCTGATGAGGTTCAAAAAACCGTCATGGAACTGAAACTGAAAAAAGCTCCAGGCCATGATAACATACGTGCAGAAACACTTAAAAAAATTATCGAACGAGATAAAAAGTCCGCTAACCCACTTGATCAATTGTTGCTTTCATGAAGTTCTCAAAGTTGGCATAGTCAAGCCACTTTTCAAAAATGGAAATAAATTAGAAATGGTGAATTATAGACCCATCTCACTTATATCCAACATTTCGAAAATCATAGAAAAAGTAATAAAAAAGAGAATTCAGGACTTCTGTAACAAATTTAAAATAATTTGTGACTTTCAATATGGCTTCAAAGAGGGAAAATCGACCGACGATGCTATTCACCAACTAACAACTTATATTTACAAGTCATTGGACAAAAGCACGCCTGCCTTATGCATTTTCATAGACCTCGCTAAGGCATTTGATACTGTGTGCCATAAAAAACTGATGGAGAAATTGGATGATTATGGATTGAGAGGAAATATCTATAACCTTCTGAAAAGCTACCTAGAATATCGTGAACAAAGGGTGAACATAGGAGGTGAACTGAGTGATAGTATGTTCGTAACTTACGGAGTGCCGCAAGGTAGAGTACTAGGTCCACTCTTGTTCACATTATATATCAATGACTTATTGAATCTCAACATCAAAGGAAGGATCGTGAGCTTTGCTGACGATACAGCTATATTCTATGAGTCTGAATCATGGGATTCATTGAAATCGCTAGCAGAGAACGACTTTAAAATAATATAAATATGGTTCAGATATAATACTCTCACACTCAATCTGGAAAAAACGAAATATCTGCCATTCACATCGTACTCGAGTGGATTACCTAATATGGTCCTCAATCACATATTCCAGAAGCTGATTCGATAAAATATTTAGGTATCATAGTCGACCGACACCTCAAATGGAACCTTCAAATCAAAAATATAATAAAAAAGGTGAGAGGCATGCTCTCACGATTCAAAAACCTAAAAGACTATCTTGACACTAAACATCTTTCCGTACTATACTACGCATTCGTACAATCACAGCTAACTTATGGAATAATAGGATGGGGAGGTGTGAACGATATTCATCTTGAAAACTTGAACGTTATTCAGAGGTGGATTCTCAGAATAATATTCGGCAAGCCACTCCTATTTTCTAATGATCAATTTTACATATTGTCTGGCATGTACGACGTAAGACAACTTTTCTGTGTATTCATGCTCATCAACCTCAAAAAACAACATAAAATTTCAAAACAAGTGACTCACAACTACACTACCAGACATAGATCACAGCTACTACCACGTTGTGAAAAAACAATAGGTCACCGTCACTGTGACTATCTTGCACCTAGACTTTATAGGATGATACCTAGCCCAATACAAAACACACATAATTTAAACTCATATAAGAAAAAAATCAAATACTGGATTTCTAGTATAGAAAGAAACAACATACACGATTTTGTTAACCAGAAATACCAATGCTGATAAAAAAAATTGCTTATGCATTATACCTCATATCAGATCCAATATTCAAATTCCATACTACCACACTGAACTCACATCGGAAATGTTATGAATGGCTTCCACATATATGCTTTGATCTCATACATTTGTGTATATATACATATATATGTTTCAAATATACTTTGTGTTCCATTTATATTTTCCAATTATATTTTCCCCCTTCCGATATACATATACATGCGAATACATTTGTCGCGTGTTATACACAGTACCTTTGTCAATACCTAGATTTCTTCTGTTATTATTATATTATATTATATTATATTATATTATATTATATTATATTATATTATATTATATTATATTATATTATATTATATTATATTATATTATATTATATTATATTATATTATATTATATCATATTATATACACACGAAAACAGGCACAAGCGATAGTACTTCGGAACTAAAGCTTCTGTGGTATCCCTATGTTTATTTACCATAATGTTAATTAATTCTGTAAACACTCCTTTTTGGTGAATAAACATTATTATTATTATTATTGTGAGACTGAAGCTACGACATCCGTAAGAAACATGTGAGAAAACACATGAATTGGAAAATAATCTTTGCGGCCTGTTTCCTGCCGAGGTAACCAAGATACAAACCCCATAGTAGCTGCTTGTTCTCACCTACGTTGAAGACATGCCAAGAGAAACTCTCAGATTTTATAAAATAACGAAGGGCTGGCAGTCGCTGGCTTTCGGGCTAAAAAAAATACAAAAGTTCTGTAAAAGAGGTAACATCAAATATGTAGCAAACATTCATGAAAAAGCAGAAAATCATTTATTGGAATAACATTTCATTCTCGAATCCATACAAAAGTTTTTTTCGCTCAGGAAAAGTATCCCTTAAAATGAAAAATTAAAGTTTTCATTTCTGTCGGAACAATAGGCCCAACACTTATATGAATTATCAGGAGTAGATGAATTACCAAGTTCCGTAATGTAGATTAACAATGCACACGTGGATATACCAGCATATATATTCAAAATGAATTACGTATACGGAACGTAAAGTTGAGCACGTATTGCAGGTAAATGTGGGATTCAGGGTCAAATGTGCAGTGTTGCTGGTTATTTCGATGTTGAAATTCACTGACAAGACTGCTGATGAAGCAGCATGCTTCGCTAAAATTATAATGTCAATAAATTTACTCAATAAACCGCTTCAACTCATTATCGAAGTAATTTGTGTCTGTCATCAGGTTGTGGTTCAGTTGATTGTTGCTGGGATTGTAACAGTTGTTTTGGATAATAATGGATGCGAGTTTTCCGTTAATGCAATACGCCTACACTGCAGTTTTGAGGAAGCATACGAATTTACTTCTCATTGGAAGCTTCATTTTCATATAGTGTTGAAACAACATTCAAATTAACAAATACCTAATTAACTTACCGTTCAGTACAGACTCAAACTAAACCAACCAACATAACATAAAACACTAAAGAGTTTATAGTATTCGTTTGATAATGTTTGTTCAGATCGAAACTGCAGTTACTTCAGTTATAAAAATAAGTGATCAAGAAACATAGAAGGTTTTATTTCTCATTCTTCATCAAGATCTCCTATCACATAGTAATGACTATATCCGTCAATTTATCGAAAATAATACCACAAGATCCCAAAATTGTATCAATGAATTCTTATTCGTCAAAGAAACCTTTTTTATTTAGCAATACCAAGAGAGCAACCAGTATGATCATCTGATGCTGGTTGCCCGGTTGGTTTTGCTCAAAAATGATAGTTCAAGTTTGGTAAAATTAAGCTGAATGCATCGATCTCAAACCAAAATATTGTAACGTTATTCTCTTGGGTTTGTTGACTAAAACTCCAAACCACACTGTACTACTTTTATTACAACTCTTTATCACAATACAATACAAACACTTAAACTGATCCACTAACTATCCAACGCTCTGTACTAAACACTCTGATAAACTCTGTTATAGAAATTCTCCACTTCGACTTCTGTACTAAGCAATAACAAAGCTCTCTCCACTAAGCTCCACTTAGCAAAAAACTCTAATTTACTATCTGCTAAACTCGCTCCACTTAGCTCTGAATAACTCAGCTGAACTCTTTCTGCGAATCAACTCTGCTTGCGAACAAATTGTCTCACTAAATAAATAACTATCTGTATCGCGATGAAGCGTCTGCTTATATACCTGAGTACGCCTATGGCGAATCTTCGAGAGAGGCCTCGATGATGTGTATCGAATTCTCCAAGCGGATCAATAGTTCCTGGAAAAATGACGTTCGCTCTTCGATCTCTGCGTTCACGATCGTTCAGGGCCGGCGCTAGGAGATTCGTAACAATATTAATTCTTAGCTCGACCACCGAATAAAAACAGTGATACCAACAACTGTCTGAGGACGCCTACATTCTCAACAACGATGCATTAAGTCACCCCAGCGTAGAAAATCGGAATGTGTGGAATCGAAAGAATGGACAAACCTAGGCTCGGTGAAAGAGAATCTCGCCCCAATACATCCATTTCCCACTTAAAAACGATTATCGCGTCCTTTTAGTAGCCACGCCCCCTTTCCCCCACCATAGAGGAATCGAGACTTCATAACCGACCATACTTCGAAATGTTGTCAGTCATCACCCGAAAACAAATTGCGGATACCAGCGATCGAAACGTCGTGTGTACACTTAATATTAATATTACTATATCTCTCTATTGAAATTTTTCGATCCTTCATTTTTTATTCGATAACTCAACATTATTTTCTTTGATCAATCAAAAACTTCAATTTTCATCTATTTTGACCAAAAAATCAATTTTTAACCTTTTCGTTTGGATTTGATTACCTTATTCGACTTGTACTTAACAATTGTTTTCCTCAACTTTCTCAGCAATAAATTTCAATAGAGTTGATAATATAGACAATTGAAGTCCAAACAATACCCTCCCATCAATTCTCAAATTGAAACAATTTCATTATCTTAATAACGAGAAATTCCAACTACTTACTCAAATATTCTAGAGGAAGAATATTTTCTTTTCCACTCACTATTTGTGAGTTTTACATCATTCCTAATAATTCAGACATGGTATCAAATCTCTCAAGTATCATTTTCACAGAATATTGAATATTCATCCATAAACTGATTTCAGTACTGATTAAAAATGATGAATAAGTTGTTTTGATCAGTGCAATCATTTTACGTAACATGACTAGGCTCTTTTTTTTGAAATGTTGAAAAGTATCGGGCCTTGAAATGAGTCCGCAGAGCGTAGACACGGCTTCCTTATATCGTGCATTCTTTTCATTCCAGAATAAACTGCTACTATTTATATAAGATCCGATTTTATTTTCGAGAGTTCTGTACATCATATACAAATTTTTGCTATCCAAGGTGAATATCTAAATCTAAATACTTACCCCAAATACATGCATAAACCAACGGGTTGGAGAAATGATTGAACTCTTCAACTATCAAGACAGCAATAGAATGAAGAACATTTGAGGTGCGCTCAACAACTCGTCCTTTCGGCATCTGTGATTGCGCAGGGGTGGAAATGATGGATTTGGCGGAGGCGCGCCTTCGCCAAATTATCATGTAACACAACGGATACCAATTCCGGCGCGGTATCGTTTCCTTGAGGAGCAAAACGTCATTTTTAATGATTAATTTTTGATATATTCTCTACTGGTGTTTTATTTCTAGGTATGCTGTTATACACAATCAATATTGTTGGTTTATAAGTTAACATTATACAAAAATAGGCAATAAAACTATTTATATTTTATTTTAAGTGCGCCTTCCAAGCGGAAGGCCGAGGTTCAAATCCTCACTGAATCACGGTGCTGGTGTTCACACGTTAAAGGGTAAGGCCTCGTTAATCCATTGCTCGCACGAGTTTCGACTTCTAAGGGTTTACGTTCGTCAGCTGGTTAAAGGACAAGACAGTTTTAAAAAATCAATAAAAAAAAAGTTGACTATTTGCAGTTCGATTCGATAGAAAGTTTTCTTTCATGTACTATACAAATGAGAAGGCAAAGCGCGGTGCCTTTCCTTCGATAAAAAGTTATCGCCTTTCATATTAGGGAAGAGGGGCATATTTAAGTTTTTTGCACTCTAAAACCAGTGAATCATATGTTTTTCGACACATTCATACCTTCGACCAGCATCGATCTACTTTTTTCAAGAATATTTCCATTTTACATGAAAATAACTCCATAAGATTCCTGACGCTCTAGCTAGAAAATTGGAAATATATATTCAACCAATCAATCGTCAAACCATCCTTTTCATTTCAGCATCAAATCAAATGAGAACATCTGATCTTATATTTATAAAAGACGAAATCGAATGAGGATGGCACATTCGTCTGGTATTCTGAACCAGCGGTTCTCAACCTGTGGTACATGTACCACTGGTGGTGCATATCATTATTGGCGGTGGTACACAAAAACAGACCTAAAACCAGTAGGTACCACAAAAATTAACACAAAAAAAATTAAAATAGTATTTTACACGTTTCAACTATAAAAAACTATAAACTTATAAACTAAAATACGGGAGTATTGGCAGGGGTGCCGGAACCATGGGGGCAATGGGGGCTCGGGCCCCCATAGAGAATTGGCTATTGGGGCGGAGCCCCCATAGTGAAGTTCTGGTTTGCGGAACTGTTACCATGCTCTCATAGCAAAATTTTTTCGTTTAGAACAATTTATGTACCGGTCCCATTGATGTCGTCGGGTTATAAAGAATTTTATTATCACGCTGGCAACAGTGTCAGTGACAAAACCGCCGGAGTTATCAACGCCGTAGTCACTATTAACAAAGGTACGTACGTATACCGTATATATTGTAATAAAAAATAAAAAGATGTGATATCTGATATATCAAATCAAAAACGTATTCACGGTCCACGATGACACAGCAAGACTAAACGATTGTGCTATTTTGAACTTCTACAGAGCTTCTTTTTGAAGAAGTTAGTAATCACGAGATAGCAAATATTTTCATTTCAAAAAATAACCAAAGACGGCAGACTTTCTGTCATGAGTAAAATTATAATTTCAATCCTATTTGTTACATATATATTATATAGTTCATGCAGAAATTGGTTATTTGTTTCTTTTGTAGTACTCAGACTCGCCATTTAAGGTTTGAAACTGGCTGTGATTATTATTTTTTTTGTTTTTTCTATACTTTACCGAAGTTTGGAAATTATTTTTTTATTTCAAACATGTTGTATTTGGGTCGTTTTGGATTAGCATTCACTTTGTGTTTTTTGTATGTATGTGAACATCACCTGAATATATGATGTTATAATACACTGGCTTTATTTTACCTAGTTTATTGTGGGATATATATATATATATATATATATATATATATATTATATATAAATAAATATATATATATATATATATTATATAATATATATATATATATATATATATATATATATATATATATATATATATATATATACGTAATATTACATAAACCCCAAATATTCATCTGACAACGAAGCATGTGGGAGGGGCCCAGGTCAAAGATACCATCAATGACCACCCCTATATATTGAGAAGTAGAACTCGAAGTAATTAGTCGAGTTCGGAGGACGAAACTCAATCATCACCTAGAAGATGGCAAATGAGACTTTGCCGAAACGTTGTGACAATTATCCTTCAGAGGATCAAAACCACAGAACACGGAATGAAACCCGAAAAAACAACTCATCATATATATATTTATATATATATATATATATATATATATATATATATATATATATATATATATATATATATATATAAAATATACATATAATTCTTATGTTTATTTTGGGAGACCGAGCCCCCATAGTAATTTTGAAGTTCCGGCGCCTATGAGTATTGGTAACCACTAATTAGTTTGTTATTCTAACTTAGAACTACCTATGTATGAAATCTAAAAATATAAACTCAAAAAATAATTTTTACTTTTGTTGAATTTTATTTTATCCATTGCTCAAAATTCCAGCATATGAATTATACTTAATTAGATTACCCCTAATTTCAGTTAGGTGGTACCTAATAAACGTCTAAAGGTGTCAAATCTGGCAAGCAGGCTGGTAAAAGTATTACCCGAATAGTTTCTTACTTGACTAGCCATACTTATACGCTAGTTCAATAATAAACTATTATTTCAGCTTTGAACATTGCAGTCCATCAGCTTTCATGGAGATTCATTGACTTTTCCTGGATTCCGAGGTATAAATCTTACACTATATGTATAACTTTGTCTGTGTGAATATTCACTTTTCACTTCATCAAAGTCATTTATTTTTCTGCATGATATTCTCGTCATGATCGTGAAAGCGCGACAAAAGCGAACATAATACTTTAGAAAGCTACTGTACGAATCGGAAAAGCACTCAACGCTTCCACCTTCTTTGTCTGCGTCGGGAGCTGCTTGAGATTTTGCCAACTGGCACAAAGAAAGAACTCCACACAAGGGCGACAATAACAAAATTAGTCTTCCGTGATACTTTCCATCGATAATCTAATGTTGAGTGGAATGGATCGAAAGGAAATGGATATTGACACGCGTTTCTAACAATACGTGTGACAGACTCGCAGTTTGGAATCGTCACAAACTCGTCGAAAGAAGTTAGGGATATGGTCGATAAACAGAGTTGATGCTTCCACAGTGAATTTCCAATTGCTAATTTACTCATTGGGGAGAGAGATTGCCGGCTGAAAACTGGTGATTATCATCACGGAAGTTCCTAGCGCCGGCCCTGTCGCTCATAATCGCCAATCAATATGAGGGGTCGAAAGAAGATCGTTTACGAGCGAAATCTCGTCAAGCGTGGAATATTCGATCATCGGGATTTGTCCGGAGGATTCTCCAAGAATGTGAGCGGGTATAAATACGAGAGCCATTCATCGCTAAAGCAGAATTTCTATCACAGAGAGTTTTAGTACCAATCACAAGTAGCAATTTGAGAAAAAAAGTGGTTCAGTGTTGCTTGCTGTTTTGATAAACGAACCCAGGGATATATCGTAACAATATTATTACTACACATCATAAATGTCACTATATGTATAGGGGATGGACAGTCGGATAACTGCTTATTAAATAAAAAAAAACAAATCTCAATCATTCAAGTGAAATTCATGCATATCTTCTATCAATTGAAAATACGAAATCATTAAAGAATAAAAAAAATGAAAATTTGTTTTCCTGATTATTGTAAATTGGAACTTCAGTTATATAACAACCGTTGTATCATATATTGTCAAACTTCTGTCTGTCTGTTTATTCCTCACCTGAAAATTCCCGTCGAAAAAACAACATTTCCTTCACTTGACAAATGATGTCTCAAACAGAATTTGAACATTTTTTTGAACTTTATATCTTGATACAACATGATGTAACTCAAAGTAAAATCAAACAGCATACATCCTCACCGACACTGTAGATAGTAATTCATTGTACTTTTCGTTCTTCATATGTATTCTTATATTCTTTGTAGCTTTCCTGAAGATGACGGTGACTACAGTAGACAAATTGGAGTGAAGTGTCAACAGAGTTCACGTTCTGCTTGCTGCTTTGCCCAATAACAATCGTCCTTATTTTGTAACGATTCAGCAAATACACTAGTTTCTCTTGCAAGGTCCTCATAACAGCATGAGAAACAAAAAACGGATTCTAGCTTCAATAGTATCAACGATGACTTTGTGAAACAAAAAGAGTGGTGTAACAGCAACTTGGTGGAATTTAATGCAGGAAGAACCCAGGCATGTCTCTTCTCATAGAAAGCCGATCCATCAGTATCCAATATCAGATATCAGGAGTGACTATTCGTACAATAGCTGAGTAACCCGATGCTAGGAATTACGATCAGTAATAATTTTTCAATGGGAAAATCATGTGAGATCGATCTCTAGAGGTGCTCCCTAGAAGCTTGTATTTCTATTTCGTGTGATAAAATACTTCATCTCTTGGCGCCAAAACAGAAGCTTGGATTTTTATTTCGTGAGAAAAAACACTTCACCACAAGGCAGAGATATGGCCTTTCTTGGAATATAGCTCTCATGTGTGGGGCTTGGCACCAAAACAATCATGAAAAACTTCTGGATTCTATTGAGAGAAAAGCAATCCGTCTTGTTGGTGATTCTTCGCTTACGGACTTGCTCACTTTGTTGGAGTATCGTGAAAGGGTCGGAAACTTGTCTCTCTTCTACAGACATTTTCACAGTCGGTGCTCTTTTGAACGTCTATTATTCGTTCCACCCTTGGAAATATCAACAAGGATGACCCGACGAGTACGTACGTGTCGAACCTCTCTGGCTCAAGAATATTTTGTCAAGAGAACAGCTGAACCAAAGGAGGTTTCTCCTGAGACTTACAAACTCACAAATTTTTTAATATAATGTTAATTCCTATCTTCTGTTCCTTCATTCACGCGGTGCTTTTTGAACATTACAGGGCTTTCTTCCTATCATATAGATTCAAATGAAAGGAATGCCCTGTGGTGTTCAAAAAACACTGTATGAATCGAGAGACAGGAGATACGAATTAACATTTACTTTGAATTTTTGAAGTTTGTAAGCTCATTTGAATGCATAAAATAATTGCATAAAATAATGTCTCTATACGATTTTTTTCATCTTAATCACAAAACCCTTCACTAATTTCGAGCAGTTTATATCAGAACATAATTTCACTTCGATCACTCAGGTATGTAATCGCATCATGGGGATTATACATCTACTGAAATTGGAGAATATTCTGTATATCCAATATAAATTCACTTTTGAATTCCGATTGTTCGATCGGAAAATGGATAAACTAATTAGTATTGTGGATTACAGAGTTTTCCTTGTTTGAATACAATTGCTAGTTACAAAATTATCCAGAGATGCCGAAACAAAATTCGGTTCTATAATTAATTACCAATAATTCCGGAATTGAAATGGGATCCTTTGCTATATCATGATTTCGAAAAAATTCATGAGTAAATGTTCACCGACATGTAAGCTTTTCTTTGGATGAATGCATAATATATTATGTGTGGGACTCAGCCAACAGCTTGATCGATAAATTGATTTATAGCGTAAATATTTTAACAATCATTTGAACTTGTGCTTGTTTTCAAGCATTTTTCACGTTGACAATTGACCAATTTTCTACTCAGAAAGTGGGCTTTTTTTTACGGTGCTAGTTGTTATAAGCTGCCTAGTTACATTTCAAAATTGAATATTATGTTAATGAAGTTCTCTAGAAATCGTAAATTGTTTTTCAGCAACGAAGTGACTAGAAATGAGAGTTTTGTTCGTTAATCTTTAGGATTATATGTTCCTCGACAATCTGTGGTTTTCAGGTAGATATAATGGAAAATATCGTTCATAAATCACGCCCGGACATAGTTATTTGAATACTGAGGCTGCAAAATGATTTTTCCTACAACCACATAGGGACGTAACACATCGTACTATCTACTCCCATGTAAAGTGACCATTATTATCACTCGTGCGAAAAGTAACTTTACTTTACGTTAAGTAAATCATTTGTAGCACTGTTTCTAAAAGCGATTAATTTGTAGAGAAAATTTAGAAACATAATTCAAAATGAAGTATTTATTCAATTAAACGTACAATTGGTGAAACTACAATTATGTTAAGAAACTCCATGGCCGCTTCAAAAAAGCCACAAGTATGTAATACCTGCTTATGTCATGATTATTTATGTTCATCATCGACTTCAACATAGAGTAATTCGACTAAAGCGTTGACGATTTCCATATTTTGGACTTTTCTTCAAAGTATGCAAGAAGCACTTTTTCACTGGCCTCCTTGCCACTGACATTTTTCTGATCACACCATTTCAAGAAACGATCGTATGAAAACTCGTATTGTCGCTTTGACTTACTAGGCAATAATTCAAAAGCAGCTTTATTGGCACCTTCTTCAATTTCAGGCGGTAGAAATTCATTTTCTGGATCACTTTCCATCGAAGAACGAAGAAACGAGAAAGAATAATTCGTGATTTATTGACGTTAGTTGTCAACAAAGACAAATCAACAAATTCTGTTTTTGATTGCCTTGGCAACTTGTTTCATGAATAGATTAGATGAAATTGGATTCAAAACTGATAATCTTGAGGCTATTATTTTATCAATTAAATAATTCAAGATAGGTATGCGTTAATTTGGACTTTTAATGGTGTTTGATGAAAAAATAGTGCATGATATACCTGCTGAAAGTGATTTTATTTTGTTTGAAGGGATGGAACACTCCGCCTTCGGCGTCGTGGCCCAAACTTCCCTTCTCACAAAATAAAATATCACTTTTAGCACTTATATCGCAAATAACTATTTTTGTATTTTCAATTCATCAATTCATGTGCACTTTTTATAGAAACAATAGTGAGACATAGAATGTCATGAATGGAACGTAAGATTAGTCAGGCAACTCAATATGAACGATCTGATAATTACATATATTTTCCAATAAAATATAGTTGGTCGTAAAAATATTGTACATTATTTGTGCAAAAGTGATTTTCACACGGGTGGGAAATGTTGTAGCATAAGGCGTAAGCGTTAGCTTCAGTTTTAGTGTCAGTTTTATTTCCCTGAAGATGTTAAACTTGCTAGCGAAACGCGCGTCGGCTGCAAAAAATATAGATTTGGTATTAGCGTTATTGATCTGTACAAAAAGTATCAACTCTTACACCAAAAATTTCAATCTCATCCTTTATAAGCAATAAAACCAAAGTGAACTTTTCTGACATGAATTATATACATTAATTCTGAAGTTTCCAATAAGTTTCTGGAAAGTTCTGGTAATAGTTCGTTCCACGGATGAATATATAGGCCTTCTGAGTCTTTTTCATCACGGACTCCTGTGGAGTAAGAGTTGGTCTGATCGTGACTAGGCCACAAATCCATTCACTACAACCAAACTATCCTCAAACAACTGTTGACCCTCTTCAATTCGAAAGATATCCGTTTCAAACTCCATGCCATCGATTGCAAGGGAGCATATTACGCCTGGGGAAGTTCAAAATACAGTCCACGAAGTTGGACGGAAACGGAGACGAAGTGATCATAAAAAACCTAATAGATACGAGGGCGCTTCGATAATTCTCTCTGCCTTATCTCATAGTATTCCAGGCCTTTTTCTCGCTTGTGTGAAATCACTAATACCCAAACCTTTTTTTGAATCGTATGAATTCCTATTGAGAACTATTCGTACCGATGATGAAATTTTCCACGTTCGAAAAGAAAAATAGGTACTGTTTGAACGTAATTATTTTGTGGTGGATCAATATTTGTTCCGTAGTTTTCTGGGTTTATAATCTACCACAATCTGATAAAAATGAGAATTAATATTGATATCTATACAAGTGTAGAAGGGCAGATGTCCAATGTACCCCGAAAAGTAGCTGCGTCTATTGAAAAACAGTTCTTTCTGGATAGATAACAAGTGCAATTAGTCAGCAACTTCTCGTATAAGTCAAATTTTGTGAAGGAAATAATCAACATGTATCAAAAATAAGAAAAGGTGTCCCTATCTAGCTAATAACAATATCAAATCGCATTGTAAGAGAAAAAACTGAAAATGAATTACAATATTATTAAGGATTGCAGAAATACAATGGGGGAAAGCTTATAAATGTATATCATCCATCAAAAGGAGTATTTTTCAATTTTTTTTTGAGTTAACCAATAGAAATTTCTTTCAGATCATCTGGAACCTTGTTATATAGTCGTGATATCATATAGGAGAAAGAGGACGATAGAGAGTGGTTTTATGAACAGATGGTGTCAATTTGGACTTGAATCTGATATTGAGATTATGAACATCTGTTCTGAACGATATTTTTTCATATATATTCAGTACTTGCATTCTGTCTTAGCCAATATCATGACATTCCTACAGAGCGTGTTCGTCCACCACCGATTTTTTTATTAGGCCATATCGAAAACTTCTTTTGTACCTCGTTAACGGCGTTCTTATGCTACTTCTTGTGGTTCCGATATAGACAGAACCACAACTACACGGTATTCGATACATTCCCGGAGTGGATAATGGATCTCGTGGGTCTTTCGTAGATTTTACACTTTCCTGAATTTTTTCCGTGGCCTTGAAGATTGCTCTCACCCCATGTTTCTCCAGGAGTCTTTCAATGCGGTCCGTCACACTGTTAATAAAGGGCAGTAAAGTCCGCCCATTAACGGCTGGTTCGGGGCCATTAATTGAACACACCTGTTTTGATCGTAAGGCTCGGTAAATTTCGTCCTTGTGTTAGCCATTATCTGAAAATGCGTTTTCTAAATGACGCATTTCTTGCTGGAAAAATTCTGGCTCAGAAATACGTCTCGCCCTTTGTAACAAGGTTTTTATTACTCCTCTCTTCTGCCGCGGGGATGTGTTACTCTCAACTTTGAAAATGAATGTACAGAGGTTAGTTGAGAAGCAATTATAGTGATAAAAAATCCTCGAATGATGGGGTCGGAAGGTAAATGAAAAAATGCACTGAATCCAAACTGAAGGATTTTAATTGGTTATTTCCACCGCTATGACACAAAACTGTTGTATCTTAACTGTTTTTGATAGAACGATGGGGTATATTGTATATATTTCATTTCATTTCATTACGTGATAAATCAATGATATAATTGTGTTACAGTTGTAGTTACTATTACACGATAAATCAGGTCTCCTATCGAATGTCAAATTCCAAACAAGGACAGCTCTATTCACTCATTTAATTGTACCTAAATGGAAATTTTGAATGACATTGAATTTGATGTTAATGTACTTATTATTTCTTTTCATACGGCTCATGCTGCAAACTTCATAATTTTGTGGAATGATCATTCCTTGATCATTGAACAATATTATATTGGTGAGAGTTCGAACCAATATCACTTGGCCAGAACAAATTGTTTCAAGATGATTTTATATGATTTTATACTTGTTCTCACCATGGGATGAAGGTTAGCATCTTCAGGAGAAGGAAATTAATACTCTCAATTTTCTTCTTCTGAAGATGCTAACCTTGTTAGCGAAACCCGCGTCGAGTGCAAGAATATCAGTTTGGGGTTAGGGTGATTGATCTCTAGGAAAAGTTTCGAAGAGTTGGCTATATGCATTTCGATTCAAAGTAAGGTTTGTTATCATGTATCGTTATGTTCGAAAATATTCTCACAAAAACTTGTATCACGATGTGTACTGTACAAATGAGAAGGCAAAACGCGGTGCTTTCCCTCGATTCAGAAGTTATCGCCTTTCATAATTGAATAACAGTTTTTTTCATCTTTTTTGCACTATATAACCAGTGACGCACACGTTATTCGTTACATTAACACTTTCCACCAACTACAATCTGTTTTTTCCAAAAATACCTTCATTTCACATGGAACTAACTCTATATTGAAGTATCCAGGCGTTCTAGTTGGAAAATTGGAAGTGCATAGTCAACTAACCAATCGCAAACTATGAGATATTCGGTCGGTATTTCAAACAAATGATATAGGCTGCTGATCGGTCAGCGTCCAAAATTAAAAGTATTCCAACAGACCGGTCAGTTGATTATATATTTCCTAGGAAAGGAGGGGATGGTTTTCTGGGCTATTTGCTCCAGTTCATGAGATTTTGCACAATTTTAGGTCAATAGAAAAAAACATTTTCCCGAAATTTCAGCTTCCATACCATTCCGGAACATCTTCAAATAAGCTCTTTTTCAGCAATTTTTTTCAGGGCAATACATTATCAAAATAGACATTTTGGCAACGCCGCTTATGTGCGTATTCTGAGGTCTTTGGTTGCAATTGCAATTGCAAAAAAATGAGAGTACTACTACATGACTCATTTATAAGCATTCAAAAGCGTTTGAAAATATTTTCAGAAAAGGCCCAAATTTCCCTATCTAAAGCATACCCTCCTCTGAACGAATTATGTAACTCTTCTCATTATGAGCGCCATCTGAACTAATATAATGGAAAACAACATGAAGCCTATTATCATAGTAGGCATATATCTCAAATTTTACCCAAACTTTCATAAATATAAGTCCCAACAGCAGTGTTTCTAGGCAGTTAGATACACGCAGGTGGAGAAACGAACTACTCTAGAATCAAATTCATCTCATCGCATGTAATATCCAATTCAAAGATGGCTACAGCCAAGAACCGTGCTTTGAGATCATCTATTGTATGAAAATCTTGTCGGCAGCCAGCCCCATATGATGTTGTCGTGAATACAATCTCTCCGGGGATGTTTAGAAATCAAATGCGTAGCAGGTGTGTTCCGTTTCAAGCCTGGCAAATTGATGGTGCGGGGACCTTCATGAAAATACGGGGGATTTCTACATAATTCGAGTAAAATTGATATCGGGAGTGATGTGAAAAAAATACGTGTAGGTGGATTTATATGGAGCTCGTTAGATGATAGATATACCACTGAGTTAGATATTGAACTGGATTGATATGTAGGTTATGTATTTGTTCCGATTGTAAAACAGTGTTCATAAAACCTCGAAGTGGTTTATAACTACGAATTCTGACAATTGTACAACCAGATCATTTTTTGATAATCGAACCCATTACTTATATTGAATACACACCGAGGTGGGAAGTGATTCATTCCTGTCGTGAGATCAGTTAGTTAACCGAGACGCAAAGCGATCTCGAGACAGGAATGAAACTTCCTACCGAGTTTTGTATACTATTTCATTTTCAACCATCATATTCCGATTGAAATTAATAAATCTCTGTTTCGTTCTGAACATATCTAAGATATTACATTTAACGACAAATTACCAAGAACGCGGTTTTCTCAGAATAATTATGTAGATGTATTGTTACCGTGACTATGGGGTATACAATTATCACCAATATAAATAAATGTCAGATAAAGTCAATAAATGACAGATAAAGTCCAGAATAGATGAAATGAGGGCGGGAAGTGAGGGCAGGAAGTAGAGGTGTGTAATGTGACACTTCCCAACCTCCAATGACGTTAGTAATGACAGCATTACATATATGGTTGTAAATAAAATATATACATACCTACACGAACAAAATAAAACATATCAAATAATCTATATCAAAAAATCGCATCTGCAGATGAAGGGGTCATGTGTGACTCATATGACTTAAATGAGGCTTCAAACAAAAAACAAAAGTTCATTGATCTTTTTTCGATATGAGTCGAGCTTTTGACACAGTTAACCATGACCCCTTAAAAGCTAAACTCTATCGGATAGGGGTCAGAGGCCCATGTTTGGGAATGGACAATTTCTTACCTATCAGATATAAAAGTAGCACGTTTAGAGCAACGGTGTAAGATCGGAACCAACCAAAATTCGAACAGACACACCACAAGGATCGCGTCTACCACCAACATTATTTAATATTATAAAATCCCTGGAGAACACAACCTGTACAAAATTTCTAGGAGTTAATCTACCTAGATCAAAAACTTACATGGAAAGAGCATGTTGATCATACAGCCTCAAAACTGAGTTCATATTGTTTCATTATCAGGAACTTATGGATACACTATCGATAGACGTGCTCAAATATACTTTGGCCTTATTCAGTCGTTTCTTTTATATGGTCTAGTTTTCTGGGGGAAAACCCTCAACCCTGGCCAACTTTTCATTGTTCAAAAAGAAAAATTTATAACTTATCTTATAAAGAATCAAGTAAAAACCACTTTGTTGAATTGGGTATTATGTCGTTACCAAGTTTGTACATTTACCTTTTGATTGTTTACATTATTAACACTTTGAAGACCAGAGGGAAGGTACACAGTCATAATACACGAGAGGGACGAAATTGATTCAGGTTTCTCCAGATCATCAATTGGACAGGAAAATTTCAACTAAGGAGTTAGTTCAGAAAATGTGAAACAACATTGTTCAAGAAATACCTCAAGAAGTTCCTGGTAAAGAAATGCTATTACCCACTGCAAAAAATTTATCAGTGATAACTCTGACTGATATCACATATTCACATAGATCCCAACAGTAGTGGGGAATTTAAACAGATGTCACACAAACTTTAAAATGTTACTCGTCAGACATCATTACATAATTTGCATTATATGCTATTTAAATCATCAATTGGAACGTTATTTAAAAAATTATGCCACGTAAGTCTGTATTTCACTTTAATTTTATTTTACATTATTTTTTTAACATACAAATCAGGTACCCTTGTACCAAAAGCGAACTAGTTTATCTGTTTGTTAGGTAATGTCTCATTCAGAATATAAGTGTATTCTGAATTAATGGGGGCCGCTTCCGGAATCGTTTTTTAAAAATAATGGGATATGTAACATTTGACCTGATAAATTTGATCTCATGACTACATTCAATGGGGCAAAAACCAAATTCAGCGAATTTTCCTTTCGAATTCTTCCTGAATTTGAATTAAAAATGATATTTTCAGGAAGTTTATTGTTTGACAGTTTGTGGATTGGAACCGTATCTAGTTATACCCATGAAGCAAGCAATTGTTTTACCTACTTGCTGTCATTCAGTGGCTCGTTGATCATTAAAATTGGGGGATAACGAAGGAACTTGTGCTACACCAACAGAAATTACCGCACAAGCATGGTGGGTGAAGAAAAAAGTACAGTACGCAACTCGAGGATAGGGCTAAGTTACGTGCAGTCGCAAATAGCCGCACTCAGCTTATCATCTAATAGGCTACGTATCATTCTCGTTACATAATATACTATTTTTTACACCCGTACTATAATGACACACTTATATGTCCATAATCCGTTCCATAATAATATCCATTATGAAACGGATTGAAAATATGTACAATAATGAGCTAATTATAATATAGATTTTTCATTACAATACTAATTTTTGATCAAAGTAACTTACGTCACTGCAGTTTGTTCCTATATGGAATTCATCAAACGAATAGCATAAACGAAATTACGGATGTTGATTCTATTTTCCGCTTATTCATACAACAAAAAATCCCATAAATCCTCCTGTACATAACAATAAAACGAGGAAAGCTCTCCAAAAGATTCCGCGGCAAAAATATATCCGCACTAGCTCAAGGGCATCCATCTTCGAAACTAATCCTCCACTTCCTGTATCTCCTTCGACGACTAGATCCGTACAACGGGCCTCTTTTGTTTCAGATATATATCGCGTCGCACGATGAAATAATGGGCGAAAAACACAATTTGAAGCTTTTGAAATATGATTTCGTTCGAAAGTTCCGATAAACTCAATATTCAATTATATTCTATTTGAATTTTTACCTCTAGTTACTTTTGTAATGGAGGATTATGCATTGTTTGTGGTGTTGATAGTGCCGAAAGTAAAACAAAAAACACACTTCACCTTGAAAGACCTTTCTCAACTTACTTGGATAGAAGTTATATTTGTGTGAATTACTGATTGTTTTCCAGAATTTCCCAGTTATATTATGTTGTCCAGCATCAGTGACAATGGTTTTTTTGCTTATTCATACAACGAAAAAATTACACAAATTATCCTGTACATAACAGTAAAACATAGGTCACTGCAGTTTGGTTCTATACGGAATCCATCAAACGAATACCATAAACAAAATTGTGATTGTTGATTCTATTTTTTGCTCATTCATACAACTGAAAAATCCCACAAATCCTCCTGGACATAACAGTAAAACGACGAAAGCTCTCCAAAAGATTTCGCGGCAAAGATATATCAGCACCAGCTCTACGGCCTCCATTGTCGAAACTTATCCTCCACTTCCTGTATCCCCTTCGACGACTAGATCCATACAAAAGGCCTCTTTTTTTTCATATATATATCGTGCCTTTCAAAAAGCACGATAAAATAATGGGCGAAAAACACATCTCAAATCTTATTGCGTTAGGAAGTTCCGATAAACTCAATATTCAATTATATTCCATTTAGTTTTGTTCGTTTCATTTCACGTTGTACTTCCCAGGTTTTTATCGTTACTATTGCTACTGTTGAGTGCATTTTTTATCTCTAGTTACTTTTATAATGAAGCATTTTGCATTGTTCGTAGTTTCAATAGTGCCGAATCTAATATTATACATCTTCATAATATAATAAGTAGCCACCGCAGGTAAATTATTTCTTAGTGTTGAAATATATATGATAGTTTGAACACATATTTCGAAAATAGAAAATAGTTTTGAAAATCCTAGAATGAAAATTGATGTCAATAATAGAACTCGAGATTAATCTGACGATGATGAAAAGAAACTTCACCTTGAATGACCTTTCTCAACTTACTTGAATAGAAGTCATATTTGTGTGAATGACTGATTGTTTTCCAGAATTTCCCAGTTATATTATGTTGTCCAGCATCAGTCACAGTGGTTGTTACGTACCTAGTGAAAAAGGATGCAAAATAGTTATTTATGAAATGAGTGCTAAAAGTGATATTTTATTTTGTGAGAAGGGAAGTTTGGGACACGACGCCGAAGGCGGAGTGTTCCATGCCTTCAAACAAAATGAAATCACTTTAAGCAGGTATATCATACACTATTTTTCTACAAACACCATTAGAAATCAAATTAACGCATACCTATTTTACATTAATTAATTGATAAAATAATAGCCTCGAGATTATCAGTTTTAAATCCAATTTCAACTAATCCATTCATGTAACAAGTTGCCAAGGTGATCAAAAACAAAATTTGTTGATTTGTCTTTGTTGACAACTAACGTCAATAAATCACTAATTATTCTTTATCGTTTCTTCGTTCCTCGATGGAAACTGCTCCAGAAAATGAATTCCTACCGCCGGAAATTGAAGAAGCTGCCAATAAAGCTGCTTTTGAATGATTGTAAGTCAAAGCAACAGTACGAGTTTTCATAAGATCGTTTCTTGAAATGGTGTGATCAGAAAAATGTCAGTGGCAAGGAGGCCAGTGAAAAAGTGCTTCTTGGATACTTTGAAGAAAAAGTCCAAAATATGGAAATCGTCAACGCTTTGGTCGCTTTAATATCATGGAATAAAAGATCTTTCAAGCATTTTGCATTGTTTTTTGGTGCTAATAGTGATAAATTCAATATAGTTTCCCATAATGTATCAAGTATTTACCGCACGTAAATTATTTCTCAGTGTTTGGAAAGATATGATTGTTTGAACACATATTTTGAAATGGAAGATACTTTCGAAAATCCCAGAATAGAAATAATTGTCAATTATTGAAGCGAGATTATATATAACGATGATGAAAACAAACTTCACCTTGAAAGACCTTTCTCAACTTACTTGGGTAGAAGTTATATTTTTGTGATTTACTGATTTCTTTCCAGAATTTCCCACCTCAACATATTTTCCAGCATCAGTGACAAGTGTTGTCACGTGCTTAGTAAAAAAGGATGCAAAAACAAAAATTTTAAATCATGGAATAAAAGTTTTTTCAGGCGAGTGTTTTCAAATGGCTATAACCTAAAGAACTGCCGTCGTACGTGCAGGAAATTGGACGTTACCAGATTCATAAAGTGCGCCTCTATTGTCAATCTCTCCAAGGAAATTCTTTAGTTGAATTGTTTAAAATCAAAAATACAAGACATCGAGAATTTGGGCTTACGATTTTTCAGGTACCAGTTGACTGCGGATGTTGAGTCTATCATGAGCTATTGGTTCAACGTTTTTTTTTCTCATTCATACAACGAAAAAATCCCACAAATAATCCTGTACATAACAGTAAAACTTATGTCACTGCAGCTTGGTTCTATACGGAATTCATCAAACGAATACCATAAACAAAATTGCGATCGTTGATTCTAGTTTTTGCCTATTCATACAACAACAAAATCTCATAGATCCTCCTTTACATAACAGTAAAATGACGAAAGCTCTCCAAACGATTTCGCGGCAAAGATATATCAGCACTAGCTCTACGGCCTCCATTGTCGAAACTAATCCTCCACTTCCTGTATCCCCTTCGACGACTAAATCCGTACAAAAGGCCTCTTCATTTTCAGATATATATCGCGCCATTCAAAAAGCACGATGAAATAATGGGCGAAAAACACATCTCAAATCTTATTGCGTTAGGAAGTTCCGATAAACTCAATATTCAATTATATTCCATTTAGTTTTGTTCGTTTCATTTCACGTTGTACTTCCCAGGTTTTTATCGCTACTATTGCTACTGTTAAGTGCATTTTTTATCTCTAGTTACTTTTATAATGAAGCATTTTGCATTGTTCGTAGTTTTAATAGTGCCGAATCTAATATACATCTCCATAATATATTAAGTAGCCACCGCAGGTAAATTATTTCTTAGTGTTGAAATATATATAATAGTTTGCACATATTTCGAAAATAGAAAATAGTTTTGAAAATCCTGATGATGAAAATTGATGTCAATAATAGAACTCGAGATTAATCTGACGATGATGAAAAGAAACTTCACCTTGAATGACCTTTCTCAACTTACTTGAATAGAAGTCATATTTGTGTAAATTACTGATTGTTTTCCAGAATTTCCCAGTTATATTATGTTGTCCAGCATCAGTCACAGTGGTTGTTACGTACCTAGTGAAAAAGGATGCAAAATAGTTATTTATGAAATGAGTGCTAAAAGTGATATTTTATTTTGTGAGAAGGGAAGTTTGGGACACAACGCCGAAGGCGGAGTGTTCCATCCCTTCGAACAAAATAAAATCACTTTAAGCAGGTATATCATACACTATTTTTCTACAAACACCATTAGAAATCAAATTAACGCATACCTATTTTACATTAATTAATTGATAAAATAATAGCCTTGAGATTATCAGTTTTAAATCCAATTTCAACTAATCCATTCATGTAACAAGTTGCCAAGGTGATCAAAAACAGAATTTGTTGATTTGTCTTTGTTGATAACTAACGTCAATAAATCACGAATTATTCTTTCTCGTTTCTTCGTTCCTCGATGGAAAGTGATCCAGAAAATGAATTTCTACCGCCGGAAATTGAAGAAGCTGCCATTAAAGCTGCTTTTGAATGATTGTAAGTCAAAGCGACAGTACGAGTTTTCATAAGATCGTTTCTTGAAATGGTGTGATCAGAAAAATGTTAGTAGCAAGGAGGCCAGTGAAAAAGTGCTTCTTGCATACTTTGAAGAAAAGCCCAAAATATGGAAATCGTCAACGCTTTGGTCAAATTACTCTATGTTGAAGTCGATAAATCATGACATAAGCAAATATTACAAGCTTGTGGCTTTTTTGAAGCGAAAGGGTGAAGGATATCGACCGAAAATCACTTTTAGCACTTGTGCAAAAAACGATTTACT
The DNA here is from genome assembly GCA_032362365.1 of Zygogramma bicolorata. Taxonomy (NCBI): domain Eukaryota; kingdom Metazoa; phylum Arthropoda; class Insecta; order Coleoptera; family Chrysomelidae; genus Zygogramma; species Zygogramma bicolorata. The sequence continues at coordinate 292,189 of JAVJAQ010002252.1, forward strand.
TTTAAAACCAGTGTCATAAAATGGCATTTTAGACACTGACAGCATGCGTCAAAAATTATACTTTTACTGACGTTTGTAGAAAAACAATATTTCAATATCATGGAATAAAAGATCTTTCAAGCATTTTGCATTATTTTTGGTGCTAATAGAGACCCCCATAATATATTATATTTACAGCAGGTAAATTGTTTCTTAGTGTTTGAAAAGATATGATAGTTTGGAAACATATTCTGGAATGGAAGATAGTTTTGCAAATCCCAGAATCGAATTTATTTTCAATTGATGCGAGATTATATATAACGACGATGAAAACAAACTTCACCTTGAAAGACCTTTCTCAGCTTACTAGAGTAGAAGTTATATTTGTATGATTTACTGATTCCTTTCCAGAATTTCCCACTTCAACATATTTTTCCAGAATCAGTGACTATGGTTGTTACGTGCCTAGTAAAAAAGGATGCGAAAACAACAATTTGAAACCTACAAAGCTACCGACACGACGGACGTTCAGGAAATTTGATATCAGATTAGTAAAGTGCGCATCTATTAGCAATCTCTCCAAGATATTTCTTTAGTCGAATCGTTAGAAAATCAAGAATGCTAGACATCGAGAAATTTGGCCTACGATTTTCCAGGTATAAGATAACGCATCATGGGTTTTCATGCATCTGGACTATAAAAAAATTGCGGATGTTCATTCTATTATGAGCTATTAGTTCAACGTTTTTTGCTCATTCCGACGAAGAAATCGCAAAAATCCTTCGGTACATAACAGTAAAACGGCGAAAGCTCTCCAAAAGATTTCGCGGCAGAAATATATCCGCACTAGCTCGAGAGCATCCATTTTCGAAACTAATCCTCCACTTCCTGTATCCCGTTCGACGACTACAGCCCTCTTTTGTTTCAGATATATCCAGCGCCGTTCAAAAAGCACGATGAAATAATGGGCGAAGAACACAACAATTGCTCCGATGAGCCGTACGGCAATTTCTCCACCATATTCGGTTCGACAGATATCCCTGAATGGGAAGTGATCATCACAATAGGGACGCTGTCCCTGTTCATCCTGCTCACCGTGATAGGAAACGTACTCGTGATTTTGAGCGTGTTTACCTACAAGCCTCTGCGGATCGTGCAGAACTTCTTCATCATCTCGCTGGCGGTGGCTGATCTCACGGTGGCTATTCTTGTTCTTCCTTTCAATGTGGCTTATACCGTGCTGGGAAGGTGGATATTTGGTGAGTTGATGCTGTCAGTTATATTTTTTATTGTCACATGTATGTGTCGTCGAAATAACAATTTATTAAGAGCAGATCAGCTCAAATTTGATAATGTTTGGTGTATCTAGTGAAAGATATATATATATATATATATATATATATATATATATATATATATATATATAAAGTAGTGCTTGATTTTTTTAATTTATTCATTTGATATACGGGTCAAACCCCATTACAAAAAATATATACACAAGTACATTTGATTTGATTTTTCATTGTAAAAGCAGCTTATAAATATATATTTACTTAATAATAATTCAAATACGAAAATCAGCAATTAAAACACCAAATATCGTTCCTTAGAGCTCTTCTGAATGCTGATAGTGAAGATCCAAATATATCAATGTTGCAATCATTCATTAGCCTCAAGGCCCTCGCAATAGGAGCCTGTTGATCATAATTAGTAGAATGAAGTTCTATATTGAACAGATTTCGCCTTCTTAGCAACCTATTTGGAACATTGAAGTTAATAAGTTCGAGAAGTTCAGGACGAACAAAAAACCATTCAATAACTCAAAAATAAAGTTTATATCAGAGTGGACTCTTCTTTTATGAAGGGGAAGTAAATTGATCAAGTTCAGTATGGGTGAATCTAAAGCTCAATCTGAAGGCATAGTATCTCAAAAACTTACATTGCACTCTTTCCAAAGTATTTGTGTGTATCAATATATATAGATATATATATGTATGTATGTATATATATATATATATATATATATATATATATATATAGAGAGAGTTTTAATCCTCAAATCCGGTACCTTATCATCAGAATGTATTTCAGATCATAGATTGGTTTATGCTGAAGTTAAAACCAAAACTTTTCAAAAACAAACCAAAGTTCTAATACATCGAAATTTCAATCACTTCATTTTCAAAGACTTCTTAGTCGACTTAGAACAACTACCTTGGTTCAATATTATTGAGGAAAGTGACATTGATACGAAATTATTTATTTTTAATGATTTTTTGACTACAGTTTTCAATAAACATGCACCTCTACAGCAAGTGAGAGTCACTAAACCTCCTGCGCCATGGCTTACCCCTACCTTGAAACTAATCATGAGAGAACGTGATAAAGCTTTGCAAAAATTCAAAAGAACCAAGTCTGACATTGACTGGTTGAGATATAAAGATATGAGAAACTATACGTTATCTATGATCAGGATAGAAAAAAAATCTTATCTCAACATTTTGAGTAGTGATAAAAACTCCCGCAAAACTTGGGATGCTCTCACTAACCTTAATGTCCGCTCTAATGTGAAGAACACACTACCTGCTGGCCTCTCAAACCCTGATGATGTAAACAGATACTTTGCACAATTCGTTCAGAATGTCTCCAACAATTGTAATGAAAAAATTGAGTTCTACAGTAATAATAGTTTTAACTCTGAAAATAGATTCTCTTTCAGGTTAGCATCAGTAAATGATGTTCATGATTGTCTGAATAATATTAAAAGTCAAGCTGTTGGTGTTGATGATATTACTTCTAGAATGTTGAAATTGTCCAGTCCTTTTATTGATAAATATATTACACATATCATAAACTGTTGCTTTGAAAAATCATATTTTCCTCATCTTTGGAAAACTGCCATAGGTAAACCCATACCAAAGAAAAATGACCCTCTGAACTTTTCTGATCTCAGAATTATAAGTATATTGCCGGCTATGTCGAAGATCTTTGAAAAACTAATTTCTATGCAAATAAATGAATATTTTACCTCTCAAAACTTACTCTCAGAATCTCAATGCGGTTTTCGCCGTGGCTACAGTACGGGAACAGCTTTGGCAACTGTCCTTAGTGACATTATCGAATCTTACGATAAAGGTATGGCTACTGTTCTGGTAATGCTTGACTTTTCGAAAGCATTCGACACAATTAATCATGAACTGATCTGTATGAAACTCAAATATTATGGTTTTGATGATGCTGCGATATATCTAATTTGGTCATATCTACTTAGGAGGTCGCAAAAAATATGTATTGGTGAAAAATATTCATCATCTCTTGATATTCTTTCAGGAGTCCCACAGGGATCTATATTGGGACCACTTTTATTTATAATCTATACAACTGATATACTCTTTTCTATTAAAAACTGTAAAACTCAAGCTTATGCAGATGATACGCAGCTTTATCTTCATTTCAAACCTGATGAATATCTCCAGGCTCAATACTTAATCAATGAAGAATTAAATAAAATTAGCTATCTTTCGAGTCAACATTAATGCCGATAAGACCGTTCTGATGTGCTTCGGCAATAAAAAAAATAAAAAACTGGTAATGGATAACTTGACACTCAAATTGAATGGCTCAACCTTGAGTTCAGTTGATTCAGCAAGAAACTTAGGAGTTATAATTGACTCAGAACTTAGATTTTCTGAGCATGTTAAATATTTAATGAGGAAATCTTACATGTCTCTAAAAATGTTATACAGTAATCGTGATATTTTGAACAAGAACCTAAAGAAATTACTTTGTGACTCGTTAGTCCTCAGCCATTTTAATTACTGTGATTTCATATATGGTCCCTGTCTCAATTCTTTTGATAAAAATAGAATACAGAGCGTACAAAACTCTTGTTGTCGATTGATTCATGGTATACGTAAGTATGACTCCATTTCTGTAGCATTCAAAAATACAAAATGGTTGAACATGACGAATCGAAGAGAACATCACTTAGGGGTTTTCCTACATAATCTTAAAGCAGCTCCTCATTCCACTCCTTTAAAGCAGAAGCTAGTTCTGAGAAGTAATATCCACTCTAGAAATATTCGATATACCAACAGATTCACTTTGCCACACTATCATTTAGCATTGTTTCGGAGATCATTCTTATATAATGCCATCAACCTTTATAATTTTTTACCTGAGCAATTTAAGAAAATGAACATCAATAAATTCAAATACAAATTCAAGGAGTTACTTTTGGAGAGACAATGATTCTTGATCTTTAAGCTTTTTCTTTTGTACCGCTGGGGAGTTCCCGGGGTGTTGGAGTGCGGGGGGGGATGGTTTCGAGATTGAGAGGGAAAGAAAGAAGAAAAAAAAAATCAAATTCTAAAGTAGATATCCTGTTGGTTGAGTATGAGTAGCTTCAGCTAGACTTCGCCAACAGTGATGTACTGTAGTCCTTTAAGCTCTCACTTTTTATTGTATGTGAAAATCAAATAAAGACGCTTTATTATTATTATTATTATTATATATATATATATATATATATATATATATATATATATATATATATATATATATATATATATATATAGACGACAACTAGTACGACAACTCAGACCTAGACGCAAGGTCACTCAGTCTTGAAAATGGCTCCGAAATGGGAGCCGAATCATTCCAGACGCGGACCAACCGGAAGTTCCAGTCAGCACATTTCTAACCGCGGAAGCCTAGCCGAACAAATATATATATATATATATATATATATATATATATATATATATATATATCTAACACAAAATATTACGTGATATTTTGCTAGGAAATTCTCATCCCAAATATCTCATCAATAATTTACTATTTTCCAATGATAATCAATCACGTATCACGAACATAAATCTAAACCCACCAGTTCAATTCATGATCTCATTCCTATATTATTTAACGTTCTGAAGAATGAAAACATTGAAATTACAAAAAAATTCATGAATACAATTTCTCTCACACTCTAAAGTTAAACCTTCAATTTTGAAAAAAGAGAAATCTAAAATTGTTTATAAAATAGATTGTAATCAAACGTATATTGGTTAAACGGCTAGGAATCTCAATAGTCGCATTTTAATTTCATATAGAAGCGATTGTAGAAGAAACATCAATTCAGGTGCCTTATCGGAATATGTGAATAGTAATGATCACCGAATGAATAAAAAATAAAAGTTACGATGTCTACACTGTTGTCCTTGAAAGCTGAATATGCCATAGGCGCTGTTATGTCCATTTTATCCCAGTCAAAAATTACTTCATGGAATTCGAGAATGACTTTGTACAACTCCATAATCCTAAATTCATTAGCGAACTGCATCCCTTCTTGGGGCCTTCGATATCCTGATATACTAGAAAGAATTCAAGTTGGTTTTTTCAAAAGACTACTGCTACTTCCCAAAAACACCCCCGACTTTCTTCTGCGGCTCGAAACCGGAACTGTAAAACTTGAATTTTTGATTGTCAAACAGTGCCTCAACTGGCTACTGAAACTTCTTTCCATGAACAATGGCAGATTTCCCCGGATTGTATTCGATCAACTCCTCAAATTACAAATTCATAATAAGCAGCGCTTGAATTGGGTTCTTCAGATGAAACAAATTTTCATTAAAGTAGATAAATTGGACTTATGGAATAACCTTACATTCAGAAATTTAAAATCAAATATCAACAATATCTTGACTGAATATCGGTCTATACTCTACAAAGAAGATCTTGAGAAATTGAGAATATCTGAATATCCTATTCTCTACAAACATTTCACTATACGTATTTTCCTGGTTAATCGATGATTAGATTCATTTGGTTTTGGTTTTGGCGAGAGCGCAACAATGTCGTTTGTCTAGAAAATGGCGAATGCGATATCATCGTGATAATTGGTGGAGGTAACTGGGTCCATGAGTTCCGTTCATCGAATAAAACATTGAAATGTTCTATACAAAAAAAAAACATGATCCATTACTAAATGACGGTATCAAAAAGAGGGTGTGAAACAGAGGGTTATATGAGTTTGCCCCAGGTGGTGCAAAATTAAGGGAGAGATGATACAAAATACTTTTATTCAATATCTGAAAACAGTTTGTTTTCATTCTCCACTTGTTATTTTGTTTAGTGGCCGCTTTTTTCTATAGGAGCAATCAAAACTAAGGATTGATTAAATAGATTGATTGAATAGATAAAAGTAACTTCATTCTTCCTCTTGTTATTTACAATATCAAATCTGAAATCACTGTAGGTGTCGTAAAATAGATAATGAAAAAATAAATTGAAAATCCCCGGATCACGACTTATTCCGGAGGACTCAGAAAAAACATCAACAAGCCAACTAGAGAAAACATAAAACTATATTATTTCTCGAGTGAAAAGCAAGAAAGAATTCCCAATGAGAATTTAATCACTCCAATCGAAAGCCTCTGGAGAGTGGATGTGATTCTGTTCCGTCTAACATTCGGAAAATAAGATGTTTTCCCGGAAAAACAATTTCTCAGCTGGAATCACAACAAATTCCAATCAATTTAATTGCTAAAAGAAAATTGTCTGCCACTAGTCTCGGCGTTTTTATTCCTACGGATTTTTTGTTGTAATTAATCATCGTGAATTATTCAGTGTGGTGGAATGGCCTGTTGAACGAATTGGTAGTGGCTGGATATTGAAGTTTTTTGATACACCTCTACAGCTGAGTCGATTGAATGATAATTTTTATAATCTTATTATTGTCTGATATCCAAACAGAATTACATCCCGCGTTATGTTGGAGATGATACACTTGATACCTTCGTAAGAGGATCATATTTTTCATCAAATGTTCAGTAAATATGAACATGTACAAAATAATTCAATTTCAACACCCTGTATCTCCAAAACGAAGCATTTCCGGACCCAAGTATATATAGACTTTTTTCTTACTGTCCCAGGAATACATCACTTGAATATTTATGTTACACCCTGTATTCACATCGATGGAAATATTGTTATTCGACTATTTCAATCCATATCCATCAAAGAGGCAGTAACATACAAATGAAGCCGAAAGCACCAATTGATCTCTGATCATAAATTGCAGTAAATAAAGGACCTTCGAGATAATTGCCCTTCAGCAATGACTAACGGGAATTTTATCACGAGTGGAAAGCTTTTTGAGGTGCCGGAATCCACTGACAATTATTCTGCATTTTATGTTTGGCTTGGTGAACCGCGTTATGCCTCTGAAAACGGAGGATTCCACGCTAGTAGATTCTTCAATCGAAAAGTCACCGATGGATTTTCTTTCGGACGGGTAGCTTGTCATCTGAGAGCGCTCGGTAGATATTGGGGACTTTTCTGGAATCACGACTTTTGATGCTATGTTATTTGATGTCGAGTTCGTCTCTTCCGAACTCAATAACAAGTATATAGTCGGTCTGAGGCTGGAAGCAAGGAAATTGAATCCATATAAAAGTGCGAGGGAACTCTCCCAGATGATTCGATATTAAATAACTGTTTTCAGTGGATGAAAACTTGAATAAATACCAATATTTATTTCGTGTTCTCCGTATGTGAAGAAAGCAGGTGAAAACCTTCATACAGTGCATTCCTTAAGTGTGGAAAGCTGATAGATCGAGTTTGTATTTCAGTTCACCAATTTTCCCCTCCTCCTTCCTGCTGCTAAGCACAACCTCGATAGCTTGACCAACAATACATAAATATGATTTTTCCAAAAAAAAAAAACTATTTTATCTTTTGTGACAAACTCCATTTCACCGAAATTGAAATAAATGTTATAATCTGATTCACTAGCAAAGTATTTTAATATTTTTGTTTTATCAAAGTTCATGAGGAGGTTGTTGTCTGAAAACCATTTTTGTAGCCTTATAATCGAGCCCTGGAGCCTAGGTCCCGTTTCTTTTTCGTTTTCCCCACTTATAACTAGTGAGGTAGCATCTTGATACATCAGAGCATTCTCTTCAATTATACCAGGAAGTTCATTAGTATATAAAATATACAGAAGGGGGCCCAGAATCGACCCTTGGGATACTCATTTTTTATTATCACTACGTCAGACTTCATGTTACTTTAACGTCGCCTTATTTCATAGTGAAGTTGATAAAAGTAGTTAAGGTTTTTGGAGTATCATGTAAATAACCGAACCCAGGAAATATCTTAACAATAGTAACATCCCACCCCAGTGATTTTTATGATTGACGTCTGAATAAATATAAATTACAATTTAATCACAATTGGTATATCCTGAATTACAAGTTGAGTAATCTGAATTACAACTATTATTACTTACTGAGAATCAATCATTCAATTAGAGTTGGTACAGTTGTAGATCTCTACCAACTGCTCGAATGTGATAAACGTCGTGGCAAATGTTTTGAATGTCCAACTGACTATCAGATCTATGAATCACTACATGAGGATGTAAGACATGTCTCCTACAAATACACCTATGCACAATATAGGCCATCCGATTTGTCGGTTTCAATTCAACATTAGAGAAGTTTGCACTTCAATATTGATTCAATATTAGCTTTCGTAGTGGTTTCATCCTCTCTCTCCCCCTCTAATAGATATATTCGATTTGTTGAATAAAAATGTAAGACTACCGCTTTTGGTCATATATATACTCTCACTCTTTGTTAATTCTTATCACGCCAATTGAATATAATAATATATACATACCGTGTGACACGGACTCATAGTACACCCCCGCTTTCTCTTTTGTTTTTCTAGCTATATTTTTTAAATTCGGAACATTGAATATGCTCACTGAACAGCATTTCTCAACATATCTGAAAGAAAAAAACAACTTCCAATTTTTCCGGAAATGACATCAACTTTCGATTCTTGAATGGGGCACCCTGTATATTGTTACATGATCGGCTAGGGATGATCATGAGGAATCCAACGATACTAGGTTTAATAATGTTATCTCCAATGACTGCGGAGATATCGCCATTTATATTCTCCATAAGTTCAATGAGTGGGAGAGAGAATGGGATTGACCCGCCAGAAAAAGTTTCTCTCTCCTACTCGTTGAGCTTATGGATGATATAAATGGCGATATCTCCGCAGTCATTGGAGATAACATCATCAAACCTGGTATCGTTGGATTCCTCATGATCATCCCTAGCCGATCATGTAACAATATACAGGGTGTCCCATTCAAGAATCGAAAGTTGATGTCATTTCCGGAAAAATTGGAAGTTGTTTTTTTTTTCAGATATGTCGAGAAATGCTGTTCAGTGAGCATATTAAATGTTCCGAATTTCAGAAATATAGCTAGAAAAACAAAGGAGAAAACGGGGGTGTACCATGAGTCTGTGTCACACGGTATATACATATGAATTATTTTGAATTGTATAATAAGCGCTCGATTGCCTGAATTTTTTTTTCTTACATTCAATATTGAACACTCTCTTCTGTTATTTTATGTAAATGGTTGAGTTGAAAAACAGCTTAAGCTGGATCTCCGCCTATTCTTCATATATACTTATTAGGTTCTGAATTTAGGAACCATTGCTATGTATCATTTTGTTATATATGTTGAATAAAGACCCTTTATCATTATTATTATTATTATTGTTATTGTCGTTACTGTTAGTTGGAGAAATGGTTAAGGCTTTCGCGGTCGAGGTCTTCAGTATCACTAGTTTTGTTCGGGTTCGAAGGCCGTCGTTTTTTGTAATTTTTTCCTGACGTTTTGCTGGCGCGAGTGGTTAGCTTCCTCAGAGGCTCATACATCTTGAGTTAGTCGTTAGACCCAGTCATCGGAGTCTAACTCAAGATGTATGATCCTCTGACGAAGCTAGCTACTCGCGCCAGCGAAACGTCAGGAAAAAATTCCAAAAAACGACGGCCTTCAAACCAGAACAAAAGTGGTGATATTGTATTCGGTTTTGTATCCAATTGACGTATCTATGGTCCTATCTATTATTTTTCATGCGAACATTATGCAATTTCCATGGCTATTTGCGATTCCAACCGATGAACTTGATTGAAAGCTGTACCATAAAAATAAATCTCTTTACAGAACTGAATCCAATTCGAACTTTTCAAACGATTAAATTGATGCGATACCAAGTGATTTTTTCCATCTCGACGGTCATAAATTAGCAGTCTACATTTCCACGTTACACAGAGCATTCTCGTTACCTTTATCCACTAATATTCTAGATAGGGAAATTAAAACAATTACAGATGATACAAAATGATGGTTTCAACGCATGAAAAATTTAAAAATTGATCAGAAAGCACAGCTTTAACTCGAGTTAACCCACAGACTAATGATCCCCCAGATCGAACAATCAAAAGTTAGGCAATTTGTAACCATAACATATTTTGGTATAAGAACAGAGAAGATTATGGGATTCAAAGAGAACAATGTGTAAATAGCATTCAAGTCTTCCAATTTTCATCCAGTGGTAGAGATGAAATAGACTGTATGGCATAGTCTGGTAAAAACTTTTCAAAACGGTATGCGTAACATAAGAATTCCAGACTAGGTCAAAATGATCCAAAGTTTCCAAACCATTCCTTGGAAGGCAATCACAAGTTTCGAATCAAAGCGATACGGAAATTTTGCACTATACGAGCAAAGTTCAGAAACTTAACTATCTAGAATCCTAAGATATTCATAAACATGAAAATCAACTCGATTCAAGCTTCGAGAAATAGAGTGATGAAATTAGCACATCACAAATTGAGACATGAGAGTCTTAATGAATTGAAATTATCTCAATTAGAAAGTCATTTCCAGTGGAATTGATGAAAGAAATTCGTTTTAGTGGTGAAAACCTTCATCACCTAACCTCAGATGAGAGTCTAGTGAATTTAGTAGATAAATCCCAAAATCAAGTTACTGAACAAAATCAAATTTCCATTTTCAAGTATCTTTCACACATTCACATGAAAAGACACCTGAATTGATAAAAGTATTCAAAAAAGAAGAATATGAGAAAAATCAAATATAGCTTGTGAGATACCATAATCTCAATTTGAAAACACGTTTATCTGATGGCATGTCATAATGACAACGTTATGTCACTCAATTTTAATGACATAAGGAAGCTCATTATGGGACTAAGTACCATAATGAATTCATTATGGGACTAAGTACCACAATGAAATTCTATAAGGAAAACATGTTGTCAAGGAAATGGCAAAGCACAGCTCACTCACCTACTAATATTTGAAACTACACAATACTTACTCCTTTAAAAATAGTTGTCATTGTGACATGTCGAAAATGCAGTTTTTAATTTTTCGAAAATGTATTGATATGAATGCCATCAGATAAAATTTTGTATGTAATACGAATCATAAACAATCATTATGGCACACGCCGTGTTATCGGACTCGGCTACGCCTCGCCCGATAACATTCACGACTTGTACCATAATGATCGTCTTTATGATCCTTATTACATAAATAACAATTATAGGTCAAACGTCAACAAACTCAACGAGTCAAATTATATCACTTAAGAGTGAATGTGAATTATGAAGTCGTATGCCCAAGCAGATCATGTTATCAGGAAAGATCATTTTATTATCGAAGAGAATATTTTTAGAGATGGCAAAAATCAGTGACCTGAGAAGGATTTTATACATATATATATATATATATATATATATATATATATATATATATATATATATATATATATATATATATATATATATTAATATATATATATATATATAAACTAGAAGTTCTCAGGTTTGCGGTCTGTTTACTAATAAAAAAACTCATTTGTTCTTGATCTCAATATTTCGCTAATGCTTATGTTTATCAGCTTCATCAGGAGAAAAGCTAGAAAGAATATGACAAAATTGTACAAAATCAAATCGAAAATAACAGTTCTACTCACAATCATAGAATTAATATTCCTGGTGTGTTCATTGTCTTGGGAAACTGAATCAAACTACCCATGCTCTCATAGTTACTGTCTCACTTAAACTGAATCAGTTAGGCAAAATTATGTTTATAGGAAGTCCTTCAGTTGCCCCAGGCAATGATGTAATTAACGTTAATCTAAGGGTTTGCATAAGTAAACACATGTCTGTCTTTATTTTTAAATATTAAAAAAGAGCCTGTCTCATATCGATATTGCAATGAATTTCAAAAGTATATGCATTCTTCATTCTAATATTCATTCCATATTTCTTTCCAGGTATCCATGTATGCAAAATGTGGCTCACATCGGACGTTTTGTGCTGCACCGCTTCCATTTTGAATCTCTGTGCCATCGCCCTAGACAGATTCTGGGCCATAACAGACCCCATAAATTACGCACAAAAAAGGACAGTCAAACGAGTGTTGCTCATGATAGCAGGTGTCTGGGTGATGTCACTCCTGATAAGTTCCCCTCCATTGATCGGATGGAACGATTGGCCATCCTCAGACGTATTTGCTGAAAGACAAATCTGCATGCTCACAAAACGTCAAGGCTATGTGATATACTCTTCCTCCGGTTCCTTTTTCATCCCCCTTTTCATCATGACAATAGTTTACGTTGAGATATTCATCGCCACCAAACGGAGATTGAGAGAACGTGCCCAAGCGGCGAAAATCAACATATCAAAGAATATGGATACGATGAGGAACAAAGACGATCATCACGATGGTGAGAGCGTCAGCAGTGAAACCAACCACAACGACCATTTCGAGGCGAATGGAAAATCGAAGGACAAATCTACGAAGAAGGATAGAGCGAATGAATTAGATAAGAATACTCTTCAACCGATATTGACTCATGAGGATTCTCTCACCGATTTTGGAGAGAACTCGTCTTGTTCCCAAAGGAAAGACTCGAATCCATCTAAGTGTGAAAATAAGGGAATATGTAGTTCAACTACCACCATAACAATTTCCAATTCTAAACCTAGTCCCAAGGTAGTTCTCAGTGATCCCAACAAAAAGCCCGGGTTTGTGTACCAGTTCATAGAAGAAAAGCAAAGGATATCGCTGTCCAAAGAAAGAAGGGCAGCAAGAACTCTGGGTATCATCATGGGTGTGTTTGTTGTGTGCTGGCTACCTTTCTTTTTGATGTATGTGATTATTCCATTCTGTCCTGGGTGCTGTCCGTCGCGGACTCTGACCAACGTTATTACTTGGTTGGGTTACGTGAATTCGGGACTCAATCCGGTCATCTACACCATCTTCAATATGGACTTCAGAAGAGCGTTTAGGAAATTGTTGGGGATGGCTCAGAACTGATGTGCTGCTCTACTGGAAATATAGGATCTGGATGGGATCATTCAGAACCAGTGAGTATTATATTTCTTGTCTGAATACAATGCAATTTGACGAAAACTGTTTTCATTTTAAATGTTCTCTGATCATGGAAAATCATCACTTCATTAAAGTCAATATGTAAGATCGGGTAAGTTTGAAGGCGTTTTGCGTGGGTGAAACATGTGAGTAAAATAAACAAATAATATACAGTTGCCTGTAAGATTTTCACATATAGGGTTCACAAAACCGCGACACGTGTTTCGCTATACAATAGCTTCCTCAAGCAAGGTGAATGTTCGCACTTATCAATTCCCAAACTCTCCAAGATATTGAGTTCCAAATCCTTACCCTTGGAAATGAAGGATTTCAAATTCGTGATTGAACTCATGTCCCTCTGTAATGAGGTGAGATGCATACGTTGAATTTGTCTTACTATGCTCTTTTACGCGTATATCAAAAAATGTTCTTCCTGTTTGACCGACATAAAACATAGGACATGAACCACAAATAATCTATAAACTCCTGATCTATCTGATACTGAACTTCTATCTTTGTTGTTTTTGATATAAGTGCTCAAATTATCCTTTGTTTTATATGCAACCTTCAAATCTTTCTGTTTCAAGAAATTAGAAATTTTCTTACTCGGTTGACCTAACTAGGTCAACGTTCAGTAATTCTTATCGTTATTCGTTGTAACTGGGTAGATTTCTTTCAGGACTGGACTATACAGCTTTTTGGACAATAGAGTGTCTACTAATTCACTATTATAAACGTTGTTAATAGATTTGTTTTATAATATTCAGTTCTTTTTCGAAATTTGTATCTGATAAGGGAACATTCACCAGTCTATGAATCATACTGTTGAGGATGGGTAAATGAATTGGGGGTCACAATATCTGTATGTGAAGGTTTTCTGAAAATTGACAAATCATGTTCCTCAGTTTATGCTATAGTCAAACCCGGAAAATTGATTGCATTATTTTCTTTCATCTCCATGGTAAATTTGATGAAAGGGTAAATGGAAATGATGAAAACAAAGAACTCATCTAGTTGCCTCTTCGTTCCTGTGAAACATGCTAAAATGTCGTCGACGAACCTATACCAATACACGAAATTACCAACCAGTGGGTTACTATGGATTTTCTGTTCCAAATCATCCATGAAAATTTCTGCCAATAGGGGACTCAGTCAAATTTTTGTCATTTCTTTCCGTTTAAAAAGTTTCGAAATAAAGTGATCGCTACATACTAATGTCTGCTTAAACAGTTACATATCATTATTGTGATGTGACGATGTGACAACTAGTATTCATTACAAAATTATTTTTTGAAAATCATAACTTTGGATCACACTTGCCCATAATTTCGGGGCAAATATGAAGGCGGTACTTCTCTTTTCGCGTTTACTTGATCCAAGAGAGTGGGGCAATTGTGAAAAATATATACCCGGAAACTTTTTTCGATTTTGAAAAATCCGAATATCTTCATTGGTGGATTAGTCATAAACTTTCGATGGGTCAAAAATATCAAAACGTCTTGGAAATTGAAACTGCCTATTTTGTCCATAACTGGTTCAGAAAGAACTTCAACAATGCCTTAGTCCACTAAAACATCTGAGTCTTCAATATATGGCCATTAGAATTTATTATAATATATCCAATATAACAATATAATGTATTGTGAAAAAGTCAGCCATCACCGATTTCGAATGATATGAAAATATTTCAGAAAACCTTTTTATACCGTTCCATGTTTATTCATCAATTCTTGATCAACGTTTCATCCATTCGTTCCTCAATATTTTTTTCCAAATACCGGTCCTTTTTTTTGATGACCAGAAGTTGATGATACTTTTTCTGGGTGTGACATTGGCGATCTGATGAAAGGTTTCTATTTTTTCCTGAATGGACAACTTCTTCTCAACAATAATAGTAATACATCGATTCTCCCGTCGTATTCAGAAATAACATTTAATCTTCAAAACCACGGCTCCCTTTGCGAATTCTAGAACTTCGTTTCTGACAATCTGTCTTCAATGTCATTGTAATCATCATTGTATCAGTGAGTAACAGATTAATTCACAAAAATGAGCGATTCTTGTGATGCGCTAACCGTTTTCGATACTCGATAAACTATTTCATATCATTATCCAGATCATTATCGGTGTTTCTCATTCTCCTTTCACCGTCTTCCGGTACCGAAACAAGGAAACAACTGTCGTGGTTTCCGTCACTCTCATTAATAATCATGTCATAGTAATATCGATATCACGGTTACCTTCTGAATAATGCAAGTGTTGAGCTCGGGAACCAAAACTCCCTCAAGTGCATTTGAGTAAGCCTTACCCTAACAGGAACAAATGGCTTCTTCTCGAAGTGAATGCAGTGCGCTTTTGATGTACGAATAATGGAGTCTATGTTGAAGTATGCCTCAACTGCAGTTAATCTGGAAGTTTGTGAGGGACTGCTTTTTGTTGGATTCAGTTAATTCAATTCTATGTTTTGATCAAATACATGTAACTCAAAACCTAGATTATTATTTGAATTTGTATATTCGTATATTGAATCCGTAATGGTAGTTTGTACAAGAGAGCTATTTTCCCGGGTTTCATTCCGTGTTCTGTTGTTTTGATCCTCTGAAGGATTATAATCACGACGTTTCGGCAAAGTCTCATTTGCCATCTTCTAGGTGATTTCCAGAGTTCCGACCTTCGAACTTGACTAATTCATTCGAGTTCTGCTTCTCAATATATAGGGGTGTTCATTGATGGCATCCCTGATCTGGGCCCCTCCTACTTTCTTCGTTGGTCCGACTGCATTTGTCATTATGTCTGGGCAATTACATGGTAAGGTCCGACTTTGTTGTTGTGGTGTGATCTGCCTGGTTTTGTTGAGGGATAAGATGGATTTCCACGTTGTTGGTAATCTTCGCGCGTCATGTAGGACTTGTTGCAGTCTCGGCATGGTACTTCGTGAACTCCCTGGGACTCCAGTGGTATCTGGTCCTTCGGATTACGGAGTATCGATCCTAATGTGCGTTCTGGTACGAACGAAGTAGCTATATCGTGTTTGCGGAGAATTCTGCTGATTTCATCTGTGGTTCCTTTATGTATGGCAGTCTGGTTGTTATGACCGGTGTTTCTGGGGTTTTCTGCTGTTTCGGTTTGTTATATTATATTATACAAACGGCTTCCAAGAACAATTTTTTTCGCGCCTGTCTCATTTTTTCATCAAACTGTTGCTGAAATTTGTTGTAATCTTAATTTTTTTATCTGAGCTTTCAACAATGCAATCCAGAAGTTTTCATAAATATTCATTGACCTGCCCTGGATTCCAAGATTTTACCATTTTTACGCCTTCTTTTTACTCCACTAACATTGAACATTCTCGCTACCAGCAATAAGTGACGACTGCTTCGTTTTGACAGGAAACAAGTGCCACATCAAGATGCAAGTCCGGAGATCTGCATCCAACTGAGGCGTTTATGAAAACTGAAAAGCTCCAGCATCCGTCAGCAACTACTTTACAGCGATTCCCGTATTTGTATGAAGACTGGCCCAACTTTAGAGAAAATTCTAGGGTATGTTTGTAATTTATGTATAAGGAACCAGCTGGACGTGAAATGAAAAATAATTTCCATTATTAATTTGTGAGGTTGAAGTTGAATATCGATCACGAAACTATGTGAAAAAATGATAAATTGAAAATGAAAAAAAAATGTGTGAAATTTCTTGTGTATTAAGTGAAATTATCGACCAGTTTTGTTAGCATTTTCATTGTTTATAGACTATTATAGTCATATTCTTTAATAATGGAAGATAAATTATGATTTTACGATGGTTCTAGGGTGAATAATACCTGAAATCTTTCAGAAATATCAGATTAGATGCATTATGGCAAAAATGAAGTTTATTTTTTATATAATTCTCTTCATTCATTTATGCACATTTGCTTCATACTACCGATCATGTTTCCTTTCCTTCTATGAATCCTTTACTTCCTTGAACAACTGGATAGAGAAAATGAGAAAAAACTTCATATGGTTTTATATCGCTTATATTTATTTTGTTACTAACATTACAGTAGGTTTGTCCTATACGAATATTATCAAATGAATATTATAAACTGACCTGATGTACAGAAATATTATATTGTTTACCAGGTAGGAAGAGCTTAACATTCCTGGGTGACTGTGAATATTGGTAGCCGAAACTTAACATTACAAAGTCCAGGAATATGGCTTTTTTTCTAATTAAAATTAGGCGTGTTAGCAAGTCCGTTGTTTCAAGTAAGATGATAAACGAGAATTGTATAGTCCAAATGGCTCAGTTGGTTAAGGGGTACGACCTCTGAGACAGTCGAGTTTATAGTCGTTAGTTTGAGCCTCACTAAAACCGATTTTTTTTTAATTTGTATCGTTCAATATTGATTTGTTTTATGAGTATTCCACAAATATCGCTAAAATACACTATATCTAAAATTAATTATCAAAATGATACTTGAAAGAGAGTTCTGATATATTTACTCGGTCGAAGAAAAAATTAACTGTATAAGTCGAATAGATATTGGCCACATCGTGCTCCTGCGATATGTCCACCATAGCCACACTTGTTGTACCTAGATACCTTGCATCAAAGATAATTCAAAGGAAGAAAACCCACATTCACTATTCCAATCCATCGTTCTTTTCTCTTTGAACCGTCTTTTTTTTTCGGTGGCTTATCTGCTTGATCTTTGCCCGCAGAATTACTGAATTTATATGCTTTCACTTTGTAGAAGAATCTCAAACAGGCTATCTTGAATGGGCAGGAAATAAGATTGATTTTATTGGTCCTGTCAGTTTTTATGCATCATATGTTTTTACTTGTTCCTTGGGCTTAGTTAGTATCATTTTAAATGTACTCGGTTCATTCGTATGTAAATTTCAATTGTATGCAAAAAAAATCTTAGAATTGACAAAATGGTTAAGGCTTTCGCGGCCGAGGTTATTAGTATAACTACTTCTCTTCGGGCTTGAAGGCCGTCGTTCTTTGGAATTTCTTCCTGACGTTTCGCTAGCGCGAGTGGCCAGCTTCTTCAGAGGCTTATTCATCTCCGATGACTAAACGTTTCGATTTCTCAAGGCGTATTTATATTGATGCAGGTAGTCTGGAGTGTTAATTACTTCTGTCGGGTTCGGGGAATAATCATCATTATTAGTTGCCGCACTACCTGCTGTGATTTCATTAGTTATTCTTGATTTCCTCAGAATCGGATTCCAAATTCTGTTTAGATTCAACGCTTCTTCCTTTCTGTTAAAATTGTCCGCATGTTTTTGGATCTCTATTGCCTCCCGTATCAGTCGGCTATGGTAACCCTGGTTGGGGGCAATCAGTGTTGCATTTTCGAACAGGATCCTGTGGTCGCCCTCACTCAGTGCGTGTTCCGCCACCGCCGATTTGTCGGTTTGCCCCAGCCTGCAGTTCCTTTGATGCTCTTATACGCAGACCTGTAGGGGTACCAGTTGAAATTGTGACTTTATTTCAAACCATAACACAAAATAATACTTCTGAAGATATTAAGACATGCGGAGTTCTAACAGGCAGACTCGAAAGGAATGAACTAGTTATAACTCACTTGATTCTATCAAAGCAAATAACCCCAGACTCTTGCGTGACAATGAATGAAGTGGAGATTTCTGATTATCAAGATCAACACAACTTGATAACAATGGGATGGATTCATACGAATCCTCCTCAAACAGCATTCCTCTCAAGTGTTGATCTTCATACCCATTATCCCTATCAGATACTGATGCCGGAAGCTATTGCTATAGTATGCTCACCAAAATATAATGAAACTGAATTTTTTATATTAACTCCCCATGCTTGACAAGCCATTGCAAATTGCCGAAAGAGTGGATTTCATCCACATCCAACTGAAACACCACTATTCAGAGTGGCCGAGCACATCCGAAAAACAACGCACCTCTGGAAGTATTGAATCTACGCAAGTCTTAACACATCCACCTCTACATTATTTTTTCAATTTTATTCATATATATTACACCCCGTTTCGACGATGCAATTTTGTCGCTGCAACTTCTCGCGGCGACTTGTCGCTGCAAGATATGTCATCTAGCTGTCAGTTTGCATTGCCAATATTAAAAAATAGCACTGAATGTTACTAAAATGAACGTCTACATTATCACAATTGATACATAATTTCATTCATTTCTAATAATTGATATTGTGATTAAATCACCCTAATACTCAACTTGATTCCTCAAGTCACGTAAAATAATTGAAATGTTCAAATCAATATTCTCCACAATGATGCCACCACATATTTGTGGTTTGCGGCAACAAATTCACCATAGAAATAAATGAGTCGCTGCAACTTATCGCACCAAAAAAGATTTATGCAACTCGAAAAACTTGCATGAACAAATGCAATTTTCTGGAGTGGCAGCGACAAACTTGCATCGTCGAAACAGGCTATTAGATTTCAAGTGGGTATTTGAATTTTGGCACAGAAATGTCACTTTGTGGCACATGTCAAAGTTCACTCATTGTGAGTAATAATCATGTATGCGAACGTAAATCTATGCAGAAAAGCGTGTTTTTTTGGAGCGTGGTTGTATAAAAAGAACTTTTCATATATCCACTGAAACAGTATGAGCCTTATCCGATTCCTTGCCTGAAATCGATATACCGTAAAACACCGTTTTTTTTATCCAATTAGGGCTGGTATCACCTGAAACGGAACAATTGCCTATCCTCCCGTGTTTCGTAGTCCTTATCGAATATGAGCGACACCAAATGAAAATTTATTGAATACGATCGGACCAATGGGATCCGAAAGAGAAAGCAGCGCTTTTCATGGACAAAACGTTTTTCATCTCCAGCAATCGAAAAATCCTCGCTCTATATCAGAGATGAGTGCTTTCAATACAAAACTAGTCGCTTGGAAGTTATTTCTGAAATATGAGTGCCAGAAACAAATCGAACGCGTTCGAAACTGCCGTCCTCATTCGCATTCGATCAGGCGCGAAATGTATTAATATACGGGTGTTCCAAAAAAAAAGTTGCTAGGTCTTTTTGATGTAAGTGGCAACGCCGCAATGCTGAAAATATTTCAGATCGATAGAACAGGTGAGGAAATGTGAGAGGTGAATTTTTCAGAAAAAATCATGCTGTGCGTTTTCCAGAAACGTATACCATCAACCTTGAGTCAAGCTGTATATATATATATATATATATATATATATATATATATATATATATATATATATATATATATATATATATATATATGCTCTCTGGAACTGCCGGTTGAACCGCGTCTGGAATTTTTCTTCTTTCGACGTTTCGGCTCACACGTTTGGAGCCATTCTCAAGACTTTGGCGAGGCCTAAGTCTCCTTAACCCCCAGCACTCATCTTGACAAAGTGAAGATTGTGGTTTGGTGGATAAAGGGATGGTATTTATAGCTGTATGAGAATCCGACGTTGTTGAAACTGTCGGATCGTATACAGGTCTGGTTTGAAAAGGATTAATTAATGGATTTGTTCGAAGGGATAATAATGTTTTCCAGGAATTGGGGAGCCTTTGTGAGTCGTCTCGTTTGTTGAGGCATTAAGGGCGTTTTTCAATTTCTATTGCTTCGCGACTTCGCGAATGATTCTGGAGTGGAGTGTTTTTGCTGTGGCAATGGTCTTCGTGTTGTTTTTTTTTTTTTAATTATTTATTTAACGTCGGCCTATTTCCGCTACCAAGGCCAATCACCGACGCCGTAAGCACACTTCCCCCAACCGGAAATTTTGCCGAACCCTCTGGTATTCCAACCAGACGTAGGGATTTTAACGAGCCCAACATCCATGGACTCGGGACCGACGGCTTTACGTCCCCTCCGAAGGACGGCATATCCTCAATATATCTTGTGCTCATTGATATATTGTCTGCGAGCTATGATATGCTATTCCGCTGCAGCTGTACGGGCTTTCGACACGGTATTTTCCTGTATGGTCACCCATCCAAGTACTAACCGCGCTCGGCGTTGCTTAATTTCAGATATCGAATGACTGTCAGTCAACCTGAAGAGTTGGACCATGCCCACTCTTCGTGTTGTTGAAGTCTCGGGATTTCTCGGGCACCAGATTTGAAATAACACTTGTCGCCGCATTTTCAATATCGGATGGTAGATCATCTTCACTTGAAGACATTTTCACTCAAGAAACTTAATGATGGTTCTGGATATCGATCTGACGATTTAATTTGATATCAATACACGGCTTTGTTTATACCTACCGTTGTAACAGTTACAAAAATGATCACAGGCAACTTGTTTTTTCAATCAGAAAACTGTAATGAGTAGGTACGTCAAAGTGGAATATCAATAAGATACATTTAAAGATAGTCATGAAAACGTTGACAGTTGTAGATAAAATTTGGTACGCAACACGTGGGATACTACATTATTAACGCACTCATGTGATGCAATCCTCACATGCGTGCGTTAATAGTGTCTATATCCCACTTGTCATTTAAATTACTATTATAACTAAATGAAGTAACACGTAGATGAAGTCTTCATAATTTACTATAACTTTCACTTATTTCATTAAAGACTTGTGCGATTTTTTTAGAACTCATACAAGAACGAGATTTTCTCTTTCCCCCTCGAATTGTAAATAGACTTTCGCAACATATCCTGCGTTACATTGAATCAACAGCAACGCCTTTCAGAAAACCCTGAGATTGAACCCTTATAGATCTTACAATCTAGTAATTAAATTCGAAACATTCATCAAAATTATAGAGAATATCAGAAGATTATAAAGTCACAACTTCACTTGGGTATTTGTATGATTTACTGATTGTTTTCCATGAATATATATATATAGATTTATTAAACATCTTACTATACATTATAGTCTGCAGAACAAAGAATACCAATTCAATCAATAAATAAATAATATGAAATATGAATAAGCTCACAAATTCTGGTGGAATGTAAAAAAAATGTATAAATTATAAATATAAATATATGAAATATAAATATCAACTATCAACTCTTCATTCCATATAAATGGTTTCTGAAAATCATCACCGAAGATTTAACACATGTTGTCCATATAAGTTTCAAAACTTTCTTTTTTATATTATGGAATTTACAGAAATTTTGAAAAAAAAGGTGGAAATGTTCCCCGAGCACCTATGAGTAATCCAATGACATCTATTTTGTTGACATTGAATTTTTCTAAGAAATATGGAATGGTTGGTTCATAAATAAGTCTCTTTTCTTCGTCGACGACTTTATCCTGATTTTCGCCGGTTTCAAATCGAATACTTGGATCCACTATAAATGCATTCTTTTTTTTGACATCGCATGCAAAAATATCTACTCTTCTAGTGGATCCATCATCAGACAAACAAGTCACTTCTTCATAAACCTCCATTCCATTTAATCTTAAGGAATCTGCCAAAATTGAACGGATAGTATGATGGCGTGTGATTCTCAATTGCGAGCTGTACGGGCAAACACCCAGGATGTGGGGCAGGGTTTCAATAACATAATTCTCAGTTGTAGAGCATCGTCTACACTGGTTTCCTGTCCTACTTCTCCCGGGTGTTGTACGAACAGCTGTTACTCCTCCGTTCATCTTCAGCAGATCCTGGTACTCTGTAAAAGTTATCCCATCTCTATTGGAGAACCAATTATTGGCTGGTGTATAGAAATCGAATGAACGAACACCCCTTCCTCTTGTTGGCAGACAACACCACTCATCAAATGTCCTCTGTTGTAACTGTTTTCTGAGAGATCGTGCTGTTCCTTTCTCTATATTCTCTTTGCTGTTCAATTTCAGTATGTTCAGACATGCTTCTGTTTCTTTCTTCAAATCCCTACATAATGGTAACAATGGATCTGCAACTGTTTCCAATCGTTTGCAGATGGTGAAGTGTTTGATAAATGCTTCCCAACTGGCATTGAATAGGGCTAATCCACGTTGGTTTTTAGCTGAATAAAGCATGTTATTAGGAGTATCAGATGGTAAAGATAATATTTCCTTCATTGAGGAACGAATAATTTTGTCGATATCTCCTAGGAACATTTTTGAAATTTCTTTCAAGGGTGTGGTTTGAAGCGGGTAAATCAAGACAGGCCATATGCAAGAGTTGAGAATAGTTATTTTCTGTTCTTCCTTCAGATATGGCGTGTTTGTCAGAATATTAACATTCTTCTCCAATTTCTTCAATATACCAAGTTCATCAATTACAATTTTATCATTGAAGTTAACTCCAAGATATTTGATCTTTTCATGGCCACCAACTGATTTTATAGTTTCCCCACAAATCATAAAATCTTCTTCCACTAGTGCACCTTCCTCAATATTGATGATATATGTTTTTTTGTAATTTATTATCAAACCAATTTCTTCAAATAACATGTGGAGCATTCTGAACAAGACCTCTACTGAGAATTTGTCTTTTCCCACTAAAACAGTATCATCAGCAAAGCCCATTATACTAACTCCCGAAGATCCATCAAAGAGATAACCAAATTCATGTGTTATGCAGGGGTCAGAGAGCTCCTCAAGAATATGGTTGATGCAAACATTGTACATATGTGGAGATAGTGGGGCACCTTGTAGACATCCCCGTTGAAGCGAAATCTTTTTTGTTTTACCTTTCATTGTTTCTATTTTTGTGCTATTGTTTTTCTGTAGAGAAATGAGAAGTTTCCTCAATACCGTTGGAATCAGTAAAGAATTTAAAGTATTTTCGAGATGTTCTAAACTCACATTATCATAAACTTTGGCAATATCCAGGAAATAAATGCAACAGGACTTTTTATCCCTCTTGGCTGATTGAAGAATACCATTGACAATTGTTGTATTGATATGTGTTCCGGGCAGTGGAACGAAACCTCGTTGGTTGTAATTTAGAGATGTGTAGCTTCTGAAGCGTTTGTCCAAAATCTTCTCCAACACACGACGTAATACTGATGTTATAGATATGGGCCTCCAGTTACTTGTAGATGAGGAATCTCCTCCTTTATCAATAAGAACGGTCCTTGCTTCGGAAAGGCATTCAGGTATTTTTTGTTCAAAAATTATTCTATTATATATTAATGAAATGATTGGATAAATGTTTTCTCTTTTAATGGATCGCATTAGTACTCGATCAGGACCTGGCGCTGTGTCGATTGCTATACACTTAATAGCTTCCTTTATTTCTTCTACATGTATATCAGTATCATACTCTTCGTCTAATTTGAACTGGCTTGAACGAGATACAACTGGGTAGATGTTCCTCCGGAATGTGTTTGGAACCGAAAATATATCAGAAAAATGTTTATGTAATATATCTAGTTCAATTTGGCATCCTTTCTGATTTTCATTTAATAATTTTCTCACTGCTTTTCGTCTCCTGTTGTAATACTCATATTGTATAACCTGATATTGATATTTTTCCTTTCTCCTTTCTCTATCCTTCTTAGTGTGTCGTTCGGGATTACTGGATTCTTTATATTTCCTGTTTTGAGTCACCATCAGGGCTCCAGCTTTTCTAGCTTCATAAAACTTTTTTGCTGGATGTTTGGGACCGGGTAAGTAAGAGAGAGAATTCTCTAGAAATACTGAAAACTGACGTACATCTCTTTCAAATTCATCAAAATCCTGTATCTGAGTGAAGACCCCCTCCCATTTTTTCATTAGATCTTCGTATTCCTTATTGACTTCTTTTGGGAGTGATGTTACGTGTGGATCTTCATCAAGAGAAGTGTCACGAACACTGTACTTTTCTGTCACTGTTTTTCTGTGTTCTGATGGATGAGACTTACTGATGTGAATTGCAATATTTTTGAATTTTTTTCCGCAGAAATTGCATTTGATGGGACTTTTAGATTTCTTTCTTTTAGACTTCGGTTTTTTGTGGGAAATATCTCTCACTATATTACAATCTTCATTAGATAGGCCTGAAAGGGTTATTTCTCCACTAGAATTTTGGCTACGTCTTGTTTGACTCCTCAAAAAATATTTACTTTTGACATCACTTTGTTTTTCTTGTTTGTTATCAGAATTTTGGAGTTCAAGTTTGGATGGTCCTGCTTCTCTGGCATCTTGGGATGAAATGACAAAATGTTTCGTATTAAAATTTTGATTGTCTGATGGGTAGTTCTTCAAAAAATAACCATTTTCTTCAGAGTCACAATCGCTGTCACTTGACATTGACAATGATTTTTACGTGCCTAGTAAAAAAAGATGCAGAAACAATAATTTGAAATCATGAAATAAAAGTTCTTTCAGGCGAGTGCGCTTCAGTTGGGGATTTCTTCAGTTGAAATTGTTCAAAATCGAGAATGCGAGATATCGAGAATTTGGACTCACAAGTTTTTAGGTATAAGTCTACGTACCAGGAATTTTATGCATCTTGGTGCTACAATATTTATTAGTGGGCTTGAATGTACACCACTAGAAGCATCAATCATCCACCAAAAATTCACTTATAAATACTACGTGAATAAAATGAATATTCGATAATGTTATATATATATATATAACGTCAATATTCGATACTGGTTCTACAGCAAAGCTCTCGTTCAGCTATAAAATAAGGGTGTAGAAACTTCCTAACAAACTTTCTCTCTCTGGAACATTTCCATAATATTCTGCGGTTATGATGTGATTTAATTCAATCCAAGAAATGTATAAATAACCAGCACAGAACTTTCGGGATAGAATCCATTCTGAACAACTCTGAAAGGTCTCCGTTCAGAATTTCGAACTTGTTCTGAAATAGCAAGCCACTAACGATTCCAAGATTTCAGCACGTCATGCCCTGAATTATCGATGATGAATAGAAATAATTACCACTTCATCTAGACGAATTGCTTCATGGAATTCAATTGAATATTTGCTACGCCATTGATGGAGTTCCCAAATATCGATTTTTCAGACTGAATACCTGTTTTCAATTGTGGTCCAGAAGGATTGGATATGTCGTTTTTTGTTATCAATCATTCATAATTATAGTGGATTGAAATATAAAATTCAATTCGTTTTTAGGGCTTCTGATATAAAACCTGGGACAGGTTGATTGAATTTTGTTACTTTTTATGATTGACGGGAATGTCCAATGGTTTCCTTTGCATAATCACTTCGTAACGAAAATTAAACAGCATCCAGTCGTCCAAAGATATCACACAATCATTGAGTGAAAACTTATGAAATTCATTTGGTGATGAAGTAACAAAATAGTTCAAGATACAAATCTCACAATCCTAACAAAACCTAATCCTTCTATACATCAATTAATATGACGAAACCCAGGCATGTCTCTTCTCAAGAAAAGCCGATCTATCATCATCTAGTATTCAGATGTCAGGAGTAACTATTTCTACAAAGTCAAGTATCTCGATGCTAGGAATTACGATCAGTGATAATCTCTCATAGGAAAACCATGTGAGATCGATGCTAAAGGTGCTTCCCAGAAACTTGTATTTCTATTTCGTGCGAAGAAATACTTCACTTCTCGTCAGCTTCTAATGATCTACAAGGCTCAGATACGACCTGTCTTGGAATACAGTTCTCATGTCTGGAGTTCGGCACTAAAACATTGATTGCGGCTGCTGGATTCTATTCAGAGAAAGGCAATTCGTCTTGTTGGTGATTATTCGCTCACAGACTCGCTCACTTCTTTGGAACATCGTACAAGGGTCGGAGACTTGTCTCTCTTCTATAGATATTTTCACGGTCGGTGCTCTTCTGAATTGTTATCAATCGTTCCACCCTTGGCAATATCTACACGGATGACTCGACGAGTACAGAATTCCCACCCCTTTGTTGTAAATTTGGAGACATGTGGAACCTCTCTCGCTCAGGGATTTTTTTCAATAGAACAGCTGAGCTTTGGAACTCCTTGCCGAAAGAGGTTTTTCCTGAGGATTATAAACTTCAAAAATTCAAAGTGAATGTTAATTTGTTTCTCCTGTCCCTTGATTCACGCGGTGTTCTTCGAACATTACAGGGCTTACCCTTCGTGTGAATCTCCATATGAAAAAAAAATTGACATAGTTCATCGCAAGTTTTTCGAGCTTGGAGGCCGTGGTCTTGAATTTCGAGTTCCGGAGCTTTCGGCTGCATTCTCGGCAGCCACCTTCAGCGGCCTGGTCGTAGTCGAACTCAAAGGTCCAGATCACGGCCTTCAAGCCCGAAAAACTTGCGATGTAGTAACACCGGCCCTGAAAGCCTTCATTCTTTCATTTCATCCAGATAACTAGTGCTTCCTGAATATAATAATAATAATAATGGTCTTTATTATTTACAATAACAAGAAAATAAAATTATACACATTTCTCACCATTTTCACCTAACAATTGAATATTGGAAATAAAAGGCGAAGTTCAATTCATTCAGCGAGAGTATCACTGATGATTTGCTATTCCACTTAACCTTATATCAAAATTTCAAAATGTAACTGAAGAACTTCTTGCTATATTACCTTTTATCAAAAATTGACTGAAAAATGAGAAATACAAGAAGAAAATAGTTAAAAGCAAAGATTTATACCTGATAAATAAAAGTTGTATAGTAAATTTGATGTTAATTCATACATATTTTTCAAAAAAAAAGGAACGAGTAACCGCAAAAAAATTATTATTATAAACTATACACAGTGGCTTTCTTTAATGTTCTCCCTCCTATATTATCCTTTGAACGGGTCAACTTAAAAATAATAATGAAATAGATGCATGAATACTATATTTTGGCGTGAAATTGGCACATGAAAATTTCAAGATGGCGACTGTGCGTCATCTGGGAAAAAACCAAATGGGAATGATCCTGACGAATATTGTACAACCTAGAATACTAAGTTAATATCTTCACCTGCTATAAACTGGCGAAACATATAATAATTGCCTGAATATATTGACCTTCAACTTCATGAGATAGTAAAAGAGATATCGACGTTCCTGTGTTCGAAAATGTAGGGCGTGAAATATCGCACAGGCTGTTCTTATGCCAAGAAGTTCAAGGCAACCATTTCGAGCATCTTCTGAACTGAACTCAGCATATTTCCTCGAATAAATTCTAAATGATAGTACACAAATTCTGAAAATTAAAAATATTTTTTTATGGATGGCCACAAATAATATACATATTTCACATAATCAGAAGATTCAATGCTCAATAACACAATGAAACAGTAAAAAATTGCTTTATTTTGTTTCATTTGTATAGTGAAATACAGTGTACTGTAACAAGATTAATTCGTAACTTCATTCTCAATTGAAAATTCATTCGCAAAGATGGAGTCACTATAGATTTGATTAAAAAATCTGAAGAGTTCAGGAATTCGTTAAAAGATGTCGCACATGTAGATTTCTAACAAAACCTACTGAAGATTTCTTTCATACCAAAATTTTTCAATTCAGAAATCTACTAAAGAAGTAGATTTCTACCAAAAGTGGTCACGCTGGCTTCTAGCGCTCATGTCAAAAAATAATAAACGGCGAACGTCACGTTGCCGTATACCCCCGTCCCCCATTGTCACATCTTGTCACACTCAGCCAGACCCCTACACCCCCTTTGTATGCGAACGTATTTTATGAACGGCCCCTAATACTGTGTTCTATTGTTGAGATAATTTTCAAATAATTTTGTTATTTTTTCTCGAAATCCATAATCATGTAATTTTTTTAAGTAGCAATTCAAAGGAAATTGAATCAAAAGCCTTTGATAAATCAAGAAATACAGCTATGATTGGTATATTTTTATCTAGTGAATTATAAATGTCATTCGTAAGGTGGACAATGGAAACTTGAGTTGATGTTTTTTTCGGAAACCAAATATGAATGAATCAGTATTGAAGTTACTATGCAAACATTATTTACTAGGTATAATTCTCTGCTTCAAACATGTTTTTCCTTGCCTATCGCATTTTTATAGTGAATTGTTGTGAAAATTTGTTGTAATCAAGATCGCACATTTTGTTTCTTAACTTTTTTATTCGAGCCTTCAACAACGCAGTCAAAAGTTTTCATGAAAATTCATTGACGTGCCCTGGATTCCAAGATTTCACAATTTCCACGCCTTACGGCACTCCACTAACGGCCCATACCTACCCCAACCTTTTTAGTTATAATTACGTTAATCTCACCTTCGATCAGGTCGGCGACCTTTCTGAAAGAAGACTAGATTACGTAATTTTTACCTTGTAATTACCAATGTGGGAAAAAAATTCGAAGTAATTTGGACGTCGAATATTGGAATATTTGGACATTTAGTTTACTAGGTTGAGGGTAAAAATAAGTAATTTTGACATTAAATTGGTCAGAAATAAGTAAATATCAAGCTTAAATCAACCTTTCTGTTACCAATTATTTCCTTGGACGAATGAGTAAACAAAGAGAGGTTTCTTTATATGAATAGCATACATATATTATACATATTATCTCTATCTCAACTTCTCATTATTTGGTTGCCACAACGAATCAGCTATGGTCTACATAAAATGCTGACAATAAGTATGGGAATATAAAAATTATTGTCATACGGTAGCTACATGCTCTCTCCTCAATAATATTCTCCTTGCGGCGCGAAATTTTCTGTAAAATGATAGTTCTTACCTTCATAAAATTTACGGGCCTCTTTAAATATGCGATTTAATGCAAAAATAATTTAGATTGATTGCACATGTTTAAATTTTTTCTCCAAAAAACACTCTTTTAGCAAAGTTATGGTTTTAAAATGTCATATGCATCCATTATTTAGAAATAAACCGTCAGAATAAACTAAAATTCCATATATTATCGATATTTATTGATGGGTAAAACAGATATTCTAATTAAATATGGCGTAATTTTTGAAATGTACCTATTGGTCAATATTCTTCTTCTTACGGTATAAAATCGAGTTAATAATTGAACTATTAGACCTGTTAAATAATCTTTATATTCCCTGACCGTAACGGCTTATATCTAGTCACATTTAGGTAAATATTCACCAAGAGAGAATACCAAAACATTCATTGGGTTATGATGACATTTGCTTCGTAAATTATTTGGTTACAAAATAAAACAGTGTACAACACAAATTAATAATAACATTAAGTGAGAATACAAAATGAAAGTTGTAAATAAATTAAATAAATATATGGAGATCAGAATTTCAACTAGAGAGCAAAAATTTTTTCAGTTCAGATTTGAATTTTGTTGTTTTCGGAAGCATTTTCAGTCTATCTGGAAGATTATTGTATATTTTAACACCAAAATGATATATTGATTTCTCTCCAAATTTAGAACGATAAGGTTCAACAAATAATTGTTTGGTTTGTCTGGTATTATGATTATGAATTGTATTAATTTCACTAAAGTTTATAGTTGAATGTTTGATTTTTTTTCTAACTGAATGTATAAAACAACAAATTTTCAATTGAAAAGCAGATTGAATATTCAAAAGACCATGCGGTTTATATAAATTTGAGGTTGGTTCAAGATATGGTAATTTGAATATACACTTTATAATTTTATTTTGTAGTCTTTCGAGAGGATTCAATATCGATGTGTTAGCTGTTCCCCAAATTGAAATCAAATACTGCAGATTCGAATATATCAAACAGAAATAAATACACCTTAGATATTTTTTAGGAAGGAACTGTCGGATTCTAAATAAAATTCCTAGAAGTGGTCTGACTTTTTTTTTCAACATTTCTATATGGATATTCCAACATAGTCTCTCGTCAATGTACAGCCCTAAGAATTTTGTTGTTTGGCAATATTTAATAATTTTGTTTTCGAAAGCCAAATTCTCTCTATTTGTGGTTCTGTTTTTGGTTATCAACATTACTGAGGATATATATATATATATATATATATATATATATATATATATATATATATATATATATATATATATATATATATATATATATATATATATATATATATATATATATATATATATATATATATATATGTTACAGTGAAGGTTTTCACGGATACTTGAGTATGCGGAATTGGTATTCTGGGAGTTTATCCGTTGTTTGTCGGTATTGACTTTCGACGTTTCGCCAACATCTCAGTTGGCATTTTCAAGAATGTTACTGCTCCTACTTGATGCTAGCAACTAGTTGTCCAGAATACCAATTTCGCATATACATATATATATATATATATTTAATTATACGAACTATCATTTACTTTCAATTTCTGAAGTGTTTGAGCCTCAGGCAAAACCTCTTTTGGCAAGGAGTTCCAATACACTTCGTCTTGAATACACTTGGCGATAATATATATCAAGAAGAGAAAAAATATATATAATAAAAATCAATTCAAATTTCGATTGAAGAAATTCATTCTCCTCAAAAGGATATCGAATTGAATTGGTGTTTATCTATTTGACAATTCTTTCACTTATCCTTTCCCTTATAAAATAATTTCCTTGCGTTGATTCGTATATTTTTTTTTCTTCAATTTATTTATTACATTGACAAAAAAGTTTTTGGTGATTTGTGAGCAATCTCATACCAATACAAAAATACTGTTTGATTGTTCGTGCTATACCAATGAAGTGTTACCAAAAATATTGTATTATTGATTATATGATTTGAAATGTAATGCAATGAAATGGATAAAAAAAATTGATTCCAATGTTGGAAAAGCAATAGAGTTTTTTTCTAAGATGTACGTGAATATTGAATATGTTTGTTGGGAGATAATTTGTTGTCAAATTGTGATCCAAGAAGTTCTGTATATTCTGTTCTTTCAAAAAACCAATATCAATTTGGTGTTTGGAAATTAAAATCAATGTTTTATCTTTATTGTTCAAAAGATGATTATTTTTGCACCAATGTTCGAATTGATTATCAATTTTAATTAGAAACTTGGGTATTTTTGTGGAGTGAATGGAGTTTTAGAATAATTTTTTTTTCTTTTTTCTTCTTTCGAATGTAAAAAAAAAAAAGAAATCACTTCCATTATTCCATTCCATTGCCGACGTTATATAAAGAATTGAAAAACAAAATTCATAGAAGTTGTGGTTTATATTTTTTCTTTGGGAGAAGAAAAAAGCCAAAAAAGAATTCTCATTATCAATTTTGTTTTGTTTTCACCCGACCCTCCATTATGTTTTGGTGTAAATTATTAACAAATGGGAGAAATTAAAGTCGTCCGAGCACCCCCCTCCACTGTGGCGTCCCTAGATTCATATCAAAGTGATCAGATTGATTGTTTCGAATGATATTAATGATATATATATATATATATATATATATATATATATATATATATATATATATATATAATTTTCGAAAAATTCAATTTTTTTCATTTTTTTCAGAAGTGTTCTCCGTACCTTTCTGTCCTTAAAACAAAAATTGAATCGTAATTATAGGATATTTAATTCTCTACATTACACACTATTCTCCAGCTAAAATGCACCTAATCGGAAATAGGGAAAATCTGAAGAAATAGCCGATTTTCCCAGTTTTTCAATAAGGCGGCGCGGCGGTCGCGGACGGGGGGAGAGGGAAATCACGCATTTTGCATTTCAAACACTTACTAACCTTCCTAGACAACATATCAAAAACTCAGAACTACCAGACCTGTTTTGTAAGGTAACCCCCCTCTTTTTACTATACCTACAGCATTCTTATAGGAGACATGAACATTCACATATTTATTGGGTAATAATGACGATCGATACCAAAACTATTTCACACAATGGACTGGACCTAAGAGAGAGAAGACTGCGGAATAAGCAAGACAGATCGGGTATTGAAACTTTTCCTAAAGATCAATTTTCTTCTCCTGAAGATGCTAACCTTGTTAGCGAAACGCGCGTCGAGTGCAAAAATATCAGTTTGGTGTTAGGGTAATTGATCTCTAGGAAAAGTTCAACTTTTCACGCCAAAGGTTCGAAAACTCATCGTTTATTTTAGACTGGGTATTAATTAAAATCATGCCTCCAATCAATGCAGAGCTTATCCATTCCATCTTGGCAAAGACCTAATGACGTATATGCCCAGCAATCTCTGTGAAGTATAGCAAGATAAAGAAAACACCTAATCATTCCTAGTAAGTGTTTTTCCTTTGGTCAGGGTTTGCGCTACAAGTGTGCGACTGGGAAAGTTGCCGAGTTTGTGCCAGAATGGATTGGCTGTATCAGATTGAATTCAAGTATAAAATTGTCACGCTGTCCTTGTTTGATGAATTCTTGTATGACGTTTTCCACATCGTGCCATGTGGAGAAATGTCATACAGGCCAGTCTATCGGTTGTAATGTCAATGCCTTATACCGAATTGTTTTGAAAGAACTAGTGCAGATTCGGTACAATCCTACCTTTTCTTAAGATTCGACAGGATAAGGAATAGAAAACACTACTTCTTGAAAAAAATTGCACGTGTCTACTGAAAAATGCAACAGACAGCCGGATGACATTTATCATTGTCAGATTTGTTCTCAATTTTGGTAGGATGTCATCAGATTTGTGAGCCAGGTTTGAGTAACCACTCCCTACTTGAAATTCCCGTGCCATGCCAACATGCCGATTCAACAGCAAAAAGGTTGGGCCCACGCCATCGAGAAGGAAGCCACGCTGAGGCTCAAGTGGTTCCGAGCCAACGAAGCGCGGCTGAACGAGATTGCTAACAAACCTCCAAGCAGAGTGGTGCCCGAGGAAGTCAAGACCGAGTTCAAGAAGACTCTCGTTGATTCTTTCCAGAATGCCATCAAGCAGCCCAGGATTAAAACGAGGGACTCGGATCCGATAGACCCCG
Source organism: Zygogramma bicolorata (assembly GCA_032362365.1). Taxonomy (NCBI): domain Eukaryota; kingdom Metazoa; phylum Arthropoda; class Insecta; order Coleoptera; family Chrysomelidae; genus Zygogramma; species Zygogramma bicolorata. Next base: position 326,171 of record JAVJAQ010002252.1, read on the forward strand.
GAGTCTTACAAGGTGAGCCTGATTATATTCATGAACTGTTTGTCTGATCCTGTTGAATCTCTGTATCTCAAGAGTTTTTAT